>CAESWR010000435.1:119763-144309 GCA_903171835.1 Mullus surmuletus | reverse complement strand
CCCATTCGTCCATGTTTGTCGTGCATGTGCAAGTAGATATTTTTATTTTTATTTTTGGGGGGGAATCATGAATGTAGAACAATGCTTTGCCCCGTTTAATGTCGCATGTGTTTCATCATCCACAATTCAGCTTTGACTAATTTATAGCTTCTTGGGTTGTGAATTAAACATCTGGACTTTGATCAGAGCTACAGTATAGGGAGCCTTGTTTACTACCTGTGAAAAGAAAATACCTTCATCTTTATTCAAATTGAGCAGGGTGGGAGAGTGGGGCTTGTTCCAGCCTGTGAGTTTGCGTGGATGAAAACTCGAGGGAAAATGAGTTTTCACGGACATTGAGGATGAGTTTGAGAGGGCTTATGTTGTTTTGTGTGTAAATGCTGTGATGGATTTTTGTACGTTATTATAATAACCAAAGTGGCTATGACGCACGGATAGGACTTTTATTCTTCAATGTGTCAGATTTGAGATGCATCAGCAAATGAGAAAGGGGGTTTCATAGTCTTGCCGCAGGTGGATGGAAACACAGGAGACTCCTCTGTTTTTGACTGCATCTGAATTTTTAAGGTCACCCAGCCTCAAAGAAACCTACCTAGATCCTTTTAAACCTCAAACTGATGAGACCACACAGAACTGTTAGGCTTTGTCAATACATCAAATTTGATACCCTTCCTATACAAGATTGATGGTATTAAAGCATTATACAGCATGGAATCTGATTTAACGCTGTATTTTGATCTGAACAACATAATCTTGAGGTGTTTTGCAAAGCGTTTCTGTAAATACAGGTGGGCTTAATACTAGGAACACATCAGGGGCCAAAGGACACAACTATTGTTTGGAGAACTTGGGATTCAATCACAGAAGACAGCTGTAACCCCAAGTCACATTAAAGCAGCGGTTCTCAAAGCGATTAGGAGTGCTGTAACAATGTTCACCCTCATGATGAGTAATTTCATTGGCCTGGTATATCAATAAAGACTTGTCTTCAAGAACGAAAAGGCTCACCAATGTTGTTAACCAGGATGCAGGAAATAGAGTGTGTTGATAAAGGAGCTTTCGGTTACTGTTTGCCCCTGACCAACCTTGGTACGCCTGGGATTTCTTTGTTTGTTAGAAACTTCATAGCCTATCAAAGTTTTGAGAAACAGCACACTTGTTTGTTCGAGGAGACCTTAAGACATCGTGGGAGCTTTGAGAAGCCTGGCCCAGACTATCGCACAGCTGCTCGTGTTTTAATAAGAACCTAAAAATATTAACTGGTAAAGACCGGTTGGAGGGTCAGTTTAATTATTGCTGGGGTTTGACATCAACAGTCATGGTTTATATAATGAATTGAAAAAATCTCTGCCATCATTACTGACTGCTTTACTTTCCCTCCTCAAGGTAATTTGTCAGTCTCAGTGGTATTCCAATTACAGTTCTATCCTGCCACATGGAACTTCCCGATGATTAAAAGGTGCTGAAACATTTAAATAAAATATGTGGTGGTTGTAATTAATGAAATCTTCTTGCACAGCCACAGATTATCAGGTGCTAGTAGGCAGCATGGTGGTTGTGGTGGTTGTGTTTTACTCATTTTATAGCTTTTATTACAAATTTCCCACTAAAATTGGATGCACATGTAACAGTTCAGTCAAACAGTTTCATGACCAATAATCCTCAGACAGAACCAGCCAACACAGTCCAGGGTTCACAGACAGACTGAATCCTCGAGGGAGGGAAAATCCACACAGACGGGAAGCCGACAGCGGATAAGCGGGGACGGGATGGCTGGTCAGGTTACCGGTGCAGAAACGAGGAAGGCAGGTCGACAGGCAGGGTTGAAGCGGAGCAATCAGTCCGGAGATGAGTGCTGGAGAGCTTTACATCCTGCTAAAGACAATCTGGCAGGCAAAGATAGGCGATTAGGCACATGTTGTTGGAGGGCGAGTGCAAGGTACGAGCAGGAGGGGGGAGAGCCAGGAGCAGACTGTGACAGCATATGAAGATGATTTTTGCCTGAACTTGATATTTCTGCTTATTGCTTTCATTTTTTCATAATTGAAATACATGAATTATTATTATCATTATTATCATTATTATCATTATTGTCATTATTGTTATTATTATTATTATTCCAAAGGGTCCAAATCTATATTTGATATTTGACATGTATATTTCAGACTGAAGCTGATTAAGAAGACTGATTCAATGTATGATTCAAAAAAATTAATGTTATTTTACAGCAGTCTTTTTGTCTCCAGGAACTAAAGTTTGCTATAAAAATCTGTCACAGCAGAAAAAAATAAGAATGCCTTAAATTCAGTGTTGCTGCTATTTGTTGACCTGAGGCTCTAATAATAATTATTATTATTATTATCAAAACCTCCTTGAGTTGCATTTTATGGAAATTATTTTATTATGTTATTGATATTTTTTAATTTTTTTAATTTTTTAATTTTATTATTGTGTTTTTCAATTAAAATACTTTGGAGCTACGTAAACAAAGTGGCATTTAGAGTGGCATTTGCGATCTTTCCCAAATAAGGGATATTTGATATATATAATTCAGGCTGAAATTAATTTAAAAAATGGACTCATTAAAAGTGGAAAAAAAATACTTTTCACAGACAGATATTTTCAAAGGAAGGGGACGTTTCTGGTTCCTTCGTTTAAGGAACTTTTAAGGGTTGTTGTTGTTATTATAATTATGATCTAATAATGTATTATTGTTATTATCATTATCATTATCATTATCAGGATCATTATTATTATTAAATTACACAAAGGATTGTATTGGGGTTTTGTTTAGTCTAGTATGGCTGCATTCATTTTTTTCTAACGGGTACTCTGCTGTTGCCTATATTTAATGATACCTCTTTTATGTGTAACAAAGATAGAAATGTATGCAGGATTAGTCCTACCACTTACAATCCAGCTCTTCACTGGCTTCGTTGCATCTCTCCACACTTCAAAGGAGTCCCCTTTTGTGTGTACACTTCATTCTTGACAGCTTGTATATCAACTATTCATGGTCACTTGTTTTCCTGGAAGCTCAAGCGAGAGAAAGGGAAGTCTCTCAGGTAAATGCATCATAGCAGGAGGACGAGAGCAGGAGGCATGAAATAGATAACTAGCAACAGGGAGAATCAGGACAGGGTATAAAAAAAAAGGAAAAAAAAATAACAGCGCTTGCTAGTTTACCAGCTTCTTAAGGACAGTTTTTTATTGCGGAGCTTTCTTCACCTCCAACGGGAATCAACAAGACAGGAGCGCTTGTTTCCTGCTTATGTTGCCACTGCGGCAGGGCTTGGAGAGACAGTTGAGGGGATGCTAGAGGGAAACATTCGGATTCTTGGCAAAGCCTCAAAGGTGTGTTGTTGAATAGGTTCACCGCTGAGCCAGTTAACTGCCTTTTTTTTTCTAATTCTCTGAGACTGATTTAGACTAAATGTATTGTGTTAGCAGTAAAATGTGTGCAGCCTCCATGCACGATTAAGATTAGAATGACATAATGCCAAATCACTATAACATTTAGCAGTTCATGAAGGTTTTTTTCAGCTTTGAAGTCTGCCGAAGAGCTAACAATAACAGATGATTCTCGTTTAAATGGGAAGAAATTTTGGAGTTTGAATTCAGGGAAAAACTGTTAAAGGTATAGTTCCGATTTTTTGACATGACGTTGTATGAGATCCTCACCATCAGTGTCATTCATCAGCAGTGACCTTTCCCACCACTGGGTACCGTGAGTGGAGTTCCATCCCGGTTTCTGTGTGGAAGAAAGTACTTCTGTCTAGTTGCTGGGGACACACGGATAAAGCTTTTTGCTCTCAAAAAAACCTGCTGACACCTTTCCATCAGCTGAAAGAGGAAAGAGGCAGGAGGAGACTCTTCCCAGCATGTAAACGCCATGAAACAGCTGATGGTGGTGTGCGTAGTGATGTGAATGGAGAGGAAATAGCACCGTGTGATTGGGAAGTAGGACTTTTTCACATCAAAGAATTTGTGAAGCAAATGGATTACTCCTTTGAAAGCGTGTTGTTTTTTGGGACAAAACGCTGTATCCGTGTGTCCACAGCAACTAGACGGATCTACTTTCTGCAACACCGAAACCGGACCGGAACTCCGCTCAGGGGACACAGTAAAAGTCTCTGCTGATGAACAACACTGATGGTGAGAATCTCATACAACTTCATGCCGAAAAATCGGAACTATCACGTTAAGTAGGATGGCTGGCGTGATTATTTCATCTAAAAAATCAGGTTACATTGGATGGACAAATATGTCTGAGCACAAAAGTTGATGCAAGGTGAACAGAATAGTTTGACAGCATTCAAAAACACCAGAGCTTCTGACCGCATCAACCCCCCTGAAAATAAAAAAAAACGAATAACTTGAGACTAAAGTTTTTATCAATCATTGTTGGGATCCCTTATTGCAAATTTAAACACAACCCAAAAATAGTGAGAAGTCATATTTACAGACAGCTTTTTTCTCCCTTTTTTTTTCACTGGGTTGTGATTGGCCAGCATCCGATCAGGGGTAACCAATCAGCTGTACAGTCACACTGCTCAGGTGAGAACCCCTCTCGCCGTTACCACCTGAGAAGGAAGCAGGGAAGGGGGAACAAGTAGGCAAAGTACTAAATTCAAATGTCAGTGAAAAAGTTACTAATGTATTACTGTAATATAGATATAGCAAGATTAAACCTGGCCTGTCTTTTGTATTAATTATGTTCCCATGCAGGTGATGATACGACAGATTCAGATCAGTTTCGTCTTCCCTAACTTTAGACTTTTTCATTTAGACTGTCAAATTTTTCTTACAGGATTGTTCTACATTCGCGTTTTTAAACCGCCTCCATCTCCATCCATCCTCTTTGTCACCCTCTTATCTCGCCTCTGGAGCCGTTTATCACGTTACGCCGGCAGTTATCAGATAATTCCTTCAGCCTGACATCAAACAACAAACACGATGATCGTTTTAGTGTGCGCCACACTTGTGGAGAGGCTGTCAACCAGTTCAAAGGCTTCCTGCTGGGAACGGTGAGCACAGTACTTAGCAGGAGGCCAAAGCTGACGCAGCAAAAAAAAATATGAGTGAAGTATTTTTGAGTGAGCCCTTTGCACCTGCCGTACTTTCTCTGCTGGGACAGTATGTGCTCATGTAAATCTTTCTGAAAAGAATGAATAGAATTCCAATAGGCAAAACTTCTTGCAAGAATATGTGAGAGTTATAATTTGCACTGTGCTGCTGCAGGTGTAGAGGAGACCAAAGGCCTGTACTACGAAACTGGATTAACATAACCCAGAATTTTTTTTGTTGGGGGTGTCATATTTTATCATATGGGGACATAATTTGTGCTGTTGACAGTGCAGAAGGTGGGAGACCATCTCTGTACCCTTTTTATTGTTGTTAAAGCATAAAGATAAGTATTATACTCCTAAAACAATATGCATGTTATGGATGTTTGGTGTCAGATACTATTGGCTGAAAGTTTATCCAACCTGTAAAGTACAGTCTGTAAAGTTGACTCAATATGCACAAAATTAATGTTAAAATAGCAGTAATACCACGTTCATCGATAAAATGACATAAGGGATGGAGAGCGGGGATAGCCATTTTAGAAGGGGGATGATTTTAATTGTCTTTTTTATTTCAGGGGGGGTGCAAATCATTATGTTACATGAGTGTGTATTGTGTAAAATGCATGGAGATTATTCCATGTTTGGATTGGGAACATGTTCTTTTCTACCAGTTAAATTGCAGAATCAAAGTTCAGGAAAGTTCATCTTCAGTCCTAAAGATACTAATCAATTCCCATATTCAGTCATATCTCAGTCCGGCAAAATCATGCTTCTACATGTAATTATGAGTCATGACCCGCCTGATTTCTCCTTCAAGTGTTTCAGGCTTGTTATGTTTCTCAAAGCCCTGATGAGGCCATACTGCACGTGGGCTGTGGATTTCCATATGAATTGAAAAATGATGCTCGCTTATTTAATTGCAGTTTCCCATCAGTGATGGATTTAATGCCTCTGCCAAGTAAATTGAGACGTGTGTCTGAGAGGCTAAATGATGAAAAATGCTGTCAGTCTAGGGAAAAGGTTTTTTTTCTGCTCTAAATTGACTTTGTTTTTGCATTTTCAAGCACTAACAAGTTATTGCGAAATTTACTGTCTATAGAGGGAAGTTGAAGCTCCCTGGTCCAAAAAAACGTCACTATTCAGAATAATTTCTACAATAATCAGGAGGCCGGGCATGACACTTCACTGAGGGCATTCACAACCTCAAAAAATATTTGATCATTGTTGATAAAATAAACTGTCAACAGAATATGAGCAGTTTTTTTTTAATACATTTTATATTAAATGGAAACTGGGCACTGCCTGCACATGGCATTGATTTTATAAGAGGAAATGGAGCTGTTTGAGCATGCTGGAGGAGTCCTTCATCTCCTCATGGTAATTATTCCAGCTTTTATCAGTGGAGGAGAAGTGTGGCACAATACTTAGCGGCACGCAAGAGAGGAGAGGGGAGGAAAAATGAGATATGTGTTTCATTTCTTTTCTCCGTTAGCATTTCATTTTAACAGTGCAGAAAATGGGTTTAGGTTTGGTGGGTTGTCTTTGATGTGAATGTACAGCTGACCCCGGCTTTTATTACAGCGGATTCATGTCAGAAGAGATTCCTTCAAAAGGAAAGGAAGATGGTAGGGATCATCGTCTGTCAGGTGTAATGTGCAATCGGGTTCAACAGTTTGACTGATTGGCTTTCAAAAGGGGTTATCGCTCAAAAAGAAGGAGAATAATGCAAACGCTCATCTTAGCTGCAGGAAAGGTGACTACTAATAATCCTATGAAGAAAAATGAGGAGAACTCGCTCCCCTTGTTGGTAGTCGCTCATTTCAAATAGGTTGGAGAAAAAGTGTTTGTTGATGGTGGTTTGTAATCCCGTCTTGAGGCCAGAAAAATGAGTCTGCAATCTACAAATTGTTACATTTCATTACTGTTAAATTCTCCAAACAGGAATAAGAGCCTCAAGTAAAATACTGACTTAACCTGACTTTGCTCCAAGCTTGTTGTTGTGGTTGTTGCCTAGTAATTCACATTTTGTTCAACATGACTCCATGATTACTCTCATATCTGCTCTTCACTGCTCGTGATGTTCTCATATTATTTATCTCGTGTCACCTCACACATCGCATGTGCCCTCTTTGCTGCTGTCATCAGGTGCAATCTCACTTCCCCTGATACCTCCATTCCCTTCCCTCCACTGCTCTTTTTTCCGAGCTCAATAAAATGACATTTCCCGCCTGTTTTCTGTTCAATCTCTCTGCAGCCCAGTCGTATCACCCACGTTCTGAGCATTCAATCATGCAACAGAAAAATGTTTTGCTCGTCAAGTCAGAATGCTAATCCCTCTATTACACCTCAATTTCCCTATTTCTCATTTTGGACAACCTCACTCCATGTTAGAGCTTCAAACAGGATACACAAGGAGCTCATTTTGTGGCAAGAAGGCATCTACAGTATGTTTTGTAAATTTAAAGGTCACCTTCTATGGGATATTTGACACATTTTCATGATGAGGTTAGGAGCGTGGAGTGGGCGTGCCCCGATACAGCTAATTGACATTTAAAGGTACAGGCACAGAAACAGCTTGTTCTTAGGAGAACTCACCAGAACGACTTTTAGACTGGCTGAAATTAAGTACCAAAGCTGAATTTGCGGGAAAAAACTTTTGAAATAATGTTCTTGGGTTCATCTAAATGAAATTGTGTCAAATACCCCATAGAAGGTGACCTTTAGGCAAACTAACACGCTAACAGCCAGTCCCACCTCAATGCAACAAATCAGTTTAACTACACTAGAAAAAATATAAATGCATCTCATTTACCATTACGTTTTCCATAGTATTCTAATTGTTTGCAGGTGGAGTGAGGAGAAAAAACGAGAAGGACAAACCATTTTTCATTTTTTCCACTACAGCTGTGTCCAACTAGGACTTATTTATTGCACAGCTTCCCAACCTCGTTTTGTGTTTGTTTTGTCAGTCCTGCTGTATCAAATGTGCTAATTCAGACTTTTTTTAAAGTCCATCTCTCTGACCCGTTGATTCATCCGCCTGCTCCCTGCCCGCGTTGCTCAACTAGCCTGCCGGACATCGTATAGATCTCCTTGTCAACATTCTTTGACCATCTGCCTGTGCCAATTTCGGAGTTAATGGATTTCTTATGCTGAGCTTTATTGAATTGTCTGCCAGGCTTCTTTGAACGAATTCAGATTGTCCTTCTGTAGGATCACGAAGAAAAGAGTAAGGAATGGAATTTTCACCAAAATTCCTCGACACTGTTTGTTGTGGCCATGCTGATATTCCCAATAAAGTTACAGTTGAATTCTACAACTTCCATCTCAGTGAAATATTGTATTAAAGCTTCTGAGTATGGTCAACTAGAGGAAACAGGCAATGCAGAAAATGTTAATTCTATCAATCTTACATTACTAAAGCATGTTGCCAAATTTGAGGATGTGATAATAAACCCCATAGTGTATAATCTGAGCAACTTTGCTATGTTTACAACACAAATTACAGTAACAGTAGCCCTCCCACTCCCCACTGTGTCGGATCGTATTATTTGTTGGTTGTGCTTCATTTTCAGCTCCTTCCCCTCCAATCATCGTCTCCCTTCATTGTGGCATTGTATTTAGAGGCAGCCTTGTAGAGTATAGCCATTTTCTCTCCATGTGTCACCCATTATCTCATGGGTGAAAGCAGCCATCTATCCCAATGGTATGGAGACCGTTGGAGCCCCTGGAATGTGTTTGGGTGTAAACCAAGCAGATCATTAGAATTGATGGCAGTATTTCAGGTTTTTCTTTGTGAGGAGATTAATGAAGGTGACCGTGAGGAATGGGATCCTTATTTACGGCTCATCTTTGCCTTTTAAAGCTTTTGCTGTTGGTTAAATCATTCATTTCTGGCTGCACTGCGAGCAATGTGGCAGTAAGTAGAAATCAGTAATATCCAGCTAACACCGACTTGAGTGCAAATATTAGAATGTTTTTCATGGAACTTTTCTCATAAGGCAGATTTGTGATATGAGTCAAATTCCCCCCATACAGAAAACATCTGTCTGTGATACCGGACGGAAGTAATGTGATGGGTTCTGGCTTTTATGTGAGATGTATACATACTGGATACTGACAAAAGGCTGCAATCTTCTAATTCATGTGGTTCAGAGAGAAAATTCTCACCTTTATGATAGCACTGCAAATAAACTAAGCCCAGGCCTATTGCTGTAGACTGACAAAAGACAAAAGCGAAACATCCATCTTGCAGCAAACTGATGCCAAAACAGTATGTACATTTATTATTCTGCATGGCAAAGGTGAAATAACACATTTCTAACTGAAGGGAGGAATGGAAATATGTATGCGTCAGTTTAGAAAGGCACACATGTTTTGGTAATTGCATCTGAAAGATTAGTGATTACAAAAGTGGTGGAGAAAAAGCTAATTCTACCACATAAGATGCAGCCACAGGTGTTCGCCTAGAACAGAGCATGAAACTAATAATGGAAAAGAGGTTGAGCATGAACCTAATAATGGAAAAGGGGTTGGCTCTCTCCTCCACATCCAGCTGTCCTGAATATCATCAGGAAAACAAGCTTGATGCAAAGTCTCTTCAGCCTCCGACAGTGGCCTCTGATGATACAACTGGGAGACCCTTTTTACCCTAACTAGATCTGCACATCTGCTTATCATGTCTGTTGTGGAAACACAGAGGGTAAAGTCTGTCATGTTCAGCTTCTTCAGGAGGCTGCTTTATACTGCATAGTGGCTCAAGTACACAGTGGGATTGTATACTTGGAGAATGCAGTTCTACTGTAACAATGAGGCTATTTCTGAGATCACACTTCCTATAGCACGGGGGTCACCAACGCTTTTGACACTGAGAGCTACTTCATGGGTACTGACTCTTATGGAGGACTACCAGTGTGATACACTCTTCTGAAATAACAAATTTGCTTTAGCCTTTGAACTAGAATAAACTACATGTATAAGTATATGTGTTTTACAGTTTTTTTAAAGATATTGTCATTTTCAAATCGACATAATTGCAAGAGTGATTACAAAAGAATGGCAACAGAATGAAATGACATTTTAGAACAGGCCTGCCGGCACCTCATATGGTCTTTGGGGGCTACCTGGTGCCCGCGGGCACCTCGTTGGTGACCCCTGCTATAGCATTTCAGCACACTGTGCTCCTTGTCGACTGAAGTGCTGCGGCACTTTTACATGCCTTGCTGCTTTGAAAATAGCCAACTCTCTATAGACACTTAGGCATATCATTTTCAGCCTCCTGTTCCACTAGTTTTATGCTAGCGGTCTCTTTCTGTTTGCTTGTTTGAGCCTTTTTATGAAACTGGTCTTCATTGTTGTATTTTCCATACTAAAATGGCTGGGAAAATAGCAAGTACACAGGGAAATGACAAATAGGCCTGCAGAAATCTTGAGCTTGTATTGCAAACTTTTTTAGATTAATGAAACGAACTCCGCTCTCTGCAATCATCTATCAAACACACATTCTCAATCTGGCATGGTATTTGAACTGCAAGAACCTCCTGATGCTCTATGTTTATTTTATGAACAGTGGGGGGGGGATTGTTTGTTTGTGGCTACATAAATAAAGAAATGAATTGAAATCATTGTGGTTGTATAAGGATGACTGATGTTTAGATCTCTATTACTAACAATAATAATAATAATGCATTTTATTTACAAGCGCCTTTCAAGAACATAAGGACACTTTACAGAAAATAAAGAACAATAAAACAACAATAGATAAACAAATAAATAATAAAAAAACACACTACTGCTAGTTATTTTCATCATCGATCAATTTTTGAAAAACTGAATGAGCACTCCTTATGATCTGGGGGATAGAGGACACAATTATCTAATTGCCTTATGGGCTTTAGCGCCACAGTAATAAAGCACTGTGTGAGAATACTTCAAAACATTCTCTGTTGTTTTTTAAATGAACTTGTGTACCGTCCAAAAACACATCTTTGTTTAAATTTGATTAAGCCAAGTTGTGTGTCCCAGTTGAAATTGCATAATTACTAATTCAAACCTTCCGTCCAAAAAAAACCATGCTGGCTTCTGTAGTGGAAAGTTTCTTGTTTTGGTTCTGAGAGAATGGAATATCAGAAGAAGAGATTTCAGAATGGGGTCGCAGGGACTTTGTTCTGGAAACTGTCAATAGCTACACACAAACACACAGACACTTTTCATGGATTTTCTTTTTTACATCAGTATTGAAAGCACAGACAGTCGCACTTGCGCAAGAAAGCAAAGCATCACACTTCAAATTGAGCTGGTAATGAGATGAGCAAACAGTGACACAGTCAGTGGGGATAGAAGCAGCCATCATTTGCATGGTTCTGTGCCAAAGGAAATCATCTGAATTTTCCGTACCGTAAATGTATTCAAGCGGAAAATGCCAGTGCTCCAATTGGCAACTGTGTCATCCAACTTTTTTGGCAAATCGAATACATCCGTGGAAGATTTTATCAAACCAATGATTTTGAGAAATTGATGATCGGAGTTCTGCGATGAAAGCAGATTTAATGCAAACCACGGACTGACGCATGCAGACATCAGTGGAAAACAGAGCAAAGTGATTTAGTGCAAACAGAAAAAAATAACTGCTAAATGTGGTCATGATTATCTGCTAGCTGAGTTTCCATCATTGAAAAGTGTTGTTTTTGTTGATTTCTTTTTCGCTTTTTTCCTTAAAATCTTACAAGTGAACCAAAACCACAGAATGCCTTTGTTGTTCTGGCAGCGTCTACCACTGCAGGGATTACACTGCATGCCTACCCGCTGCCTGTAAGAATTCGCCTTCTTTGAGTCAATAAACCTTTCAACCAATCATTCCCGCGGGTGGTGTTTTGCTTCTTTATCCACTTAAAACCTGCAGTGCATCATACCACACACTGACAAATTAAAAACTCACCATATCAATTCCGCAAACATGAGCCATGATGAAACAGATTTTCCCATCACTGTTAGGATTCTCTGTGGGCTCATCACAGCGAGGGCTGTGTGACATTGTAATGGGATGATCAAATATTGATTCTCTGGCATTCCAGAAATCTTCATTTAGTGAGCTGTGCAGCCTCATAGATCTGAATATTGATCTCCATAACACCTTAAGTGGTGGTACAATCTGGGACCCTGGGGCCACACCACAAAATGATGAATGAAGTGGTACGTAAACAGCTAAGAAGGAAGTTGTTTTATTTGTTGTTGTTATGTTTGTTTGCGTTCAGAATGAAGAGTTAACACAGCCAGTGATGGCCTCTGAATGTTTTATCTCCATCTCCTCCATATAAGGTACACTATAATCAAGGATCCCAGAGCACAATCGTGTTACTTCACTGTTATTGGAAATCGGTGGTGCTGAGGCAAAGGCCAAGAAGGTCACACATCTGCTCTGAAGGGAAGTTGCTTTTCAGCCAGAGGTCAATCCCAGAGCAGTGTCTTCTTTACTGTCGGTACAAGGGAAGAGTGACCCACTGTAATCAGTCTGCCTTCTGTGACAAAGTCCATTGAGTTTTTAATATGATGTTGGAGGTTTACAAAAAGAGGAGAACAGATGCTGGCATGAACACCTCACAATAGCGTATGTGTATGAGTTGATGCTGCCGACGTTTGGACATACTACAAGCTGGAAGACCGGGAATATCTGCGGGCAATTTGTCGTTAGCAGCAGCCTGCTAGCTCTGCCAGTGGCTAAAAGAGGTGCCCACTTTGTCATTCCATGCTGTCAACACTAATACCTTATTATTGATTAATAGAAAAAGCAAGACAAGAAGTACCGGATTATAAAAAGATTGCTTGAGCTTTGACCATGCAGGCTTCAGTTAGTTAAAACCCCATTCAAAGCCAGATTTCCACCGCAGTTTCATTCATCATCCACATCAAGTGAACAGATAGAAACTCCATTATAACCAGCTGATTGGCTAAATAATTCATTACTGGTTAGAGCTGCTCATCCTGTGGTCTTTGGTACTCGAGCACCGAGATGAGGCTTTTACCATCGAAGGACCTAATGAAAGAGTTTCTCCCTACGCATGAGTTAATGTAATGTAAATGTTATTTACATGTCACTGCTGCCTCTCATCCGTCACACCATCTCTGCTTTGCATTCAGATGTTTGACTCGGAGAGCAGCTCTGCCTCAGACAAAACCAGGATGCATACAGACGAATTGTGATGACAGAGTTACAGCTAATCAAGTTTTTCATTTTCTAATTATTGCTCATGGCTTTTTCCCGGCATCTTGGCCTAATCTCCCAATGGAGCTGCCTGTTGTGCCTCCAATTTCTGCTCTCTGGCCCTTCGGAGATCAAGAATTAGCGGCTTGTTTTCAGACGAGATCTCAGCCACGCCTGATGAGGCGCCCGCACCGTTGAGTTTCTCGTTCACCTGCTATAATATTGTGAAAACGTGATAAAATGCACCGCTAACCAGGGGTCTTGTTAACTGAATATTTTCCGTAATTTAGTGTTTTTTACAGAGACGGAAAATCTGAATTGTCATTTTGACAGACTGCAATTCGCACCCTTGACCACTTGGTGGTGAGTGAGCATATTATTAAGTTATTGTCTTTCTTGATGCATGACCTCATTGGCTTCACTCGGAAAACAGTTTCATTCAAAAAGCCCTATAACAATGATAGTGTTGATAAAAGATGAGAAAAAAGAGGAACTGATGCAATGGAAGGTAAAGGACAAACAAGTAAGCAAGCGGTAGTAAGGATATGTCATTATTATCATTTTAAAAATGAAAGTGACGGGTAAAAATAGATTATGACAGGATTTTTATGATCCGTTAAAATGAAGGACAACGAAAAAGCCGAGTGCAACCATAATATCTGTTCACAAACTTGATGACCCACAAATGTTTAAGACGTGATGAAAAGCCCACACCAGATGATTAGCAGCTGTAATATTATTTAGTTCATTTACATTACTCACAGCAAGCTAATCTACAAGGCAGGGAAATGTCCAATAGCTGACCTGGAGTGTACTTGATATTTTTATCTCGGTGGAGAGAGATACCAGGTTGCATTCATGAAGGACTCCAGAGATGGTTAACGTGCCAGCGTGAAGAGCGTCTGTTGGGAGAGGTAGGAGAATGACATGCATCAGGGATGCCTGGCTGCGTGGAGCCGTGGCTGAGTACGCGCTCTGACTGGCATACCAATGTGCCTTTGTCTTTGGCTTGACGGTCAGTGTGCAAATTGGACGAGGGTTCGAGAATCTAATATCAGGAATCATGAGGAAAACGACTTGTGGCCAAGTTTCCTGGAATTTAGAGTCTCTCCTCCATCTCTACAGAACCTCAGTAAAAAGCCATCACCACGCTGAATGCACACATTCCCCTTTCCTCTCGCCCTCACCACTATCGCCTTCAACAAGGACAATGTGCAATCTTTCAACAATTTTATGTGCAGTAATCTGTGCAATAACTTTTTACCTCACATCTACCTCAGTTTTGGTGTCTTATCATATTAGGTTGTATGTGTATTCATATTAGGCTTCATAATTGTTCGTATTTGTATTTAGTAATCCATTTTGGTTTTCATATTAGGCTTTATATTGGGACCGATATGGAGTGGTGAAGTCCCGGCCCTGTCGGTAAACCCCCATTGGACCCATGAGGTCGCAAAAAAATGATTGGGTTTTAATGGAGAGAAAGTAATCTTTTCTGGTCCCAGCTGTTTTATGCCCCGTATGACACCAGATATCACATACACATATATCAGTTGTTTGTGGATTCAAATGATCATTTTTCATGTCAAGAGTTTGACTGTTTATTGTGCAATTGCCTCAGATAAAGGCTGTAGAAAGAGAAAGACTACATGTTATGTTTGTGACGCCATGCCATAGCCGTTTCCCTCCGCGTCTCATCATCAGCGTAACCGAAATTCTCCACATGCCCCGACTTACAATGATTTTCCCCTTTTTCGTTGCAGGAAAAGGCTGTGAAGTGTAGCAGAAGATCGCCATCAGAATCCCAAGTGCGGGTGGTAACGTATATCATTCGCATTGAGCGCGGCGAAGAGCTGTAGTTCACAAAGCGGACCCACACAAAACCTCACATCATCAAACTTCTTCGTGCTCAATTGTGGTCATCTGTGCATGAACAATATTTTTTTTAAACCGCAAACAACATATGTGAAATCCATGGCACAATTCAAACCAGACCAGAAAACAAGGGTTATTTCCTCATTGACTATCATTCATTAAAATGTGTATTTAGAGACCCATACCAGAAACAGAAAGGTGGGACTTTGCCACTTTATTGGGACCAACGCAGCACCTTGAGGGCAGCCACTGTACTTGTGCTGTAATGCCTTGTTTTATGAAAGCATTCCATTCTATTGGAATTTCTGCTCGCTTCTCCTGTGCTCT
The DNA here is from genome assembly GCA_903171835.1 of Mullus surmuletus. Classification (NCBI taxonomy): domain Eukaryota; kingdom Metazoa; phylum Chordata; class Actinopteri; order Syngnathiformes; family Mullidae; genus Mullus; species Mullus surmuletus. The sequence goes on along the minus strand of CAESWR010000435.1, from coordinate 128,838 downwards.
GCCAACCAAACCCGAGTAATCAGACACTCTGCTGCTCCCTCAGCTGCAGCTCGTCAGTAATCAAGGCCGGTTAAAAGCCTCAAGGCCATAAGCCACCAGACACAGAAGTGACACTGGGCAGAAACGGCAAGCAGAATTCCACCGTGAGTATCCTCAGCTGCCAGTCCTGGTAACAGTGAACACATCATGAACAGAGTTTCTTTAGGTTGCTGAAGTTTTGCTGCATTACTCTCTCACTGTTGCTCTTGTGAGTGCGAAGGAAAAGAGGAAAAAGAGCAATGATAGGGTGTTTTTTTGGACAGAGAACAAGAAGTCGGCTCCGAGTTACGAAAGAGTCACTGGGTGGCAGAAAGCATCCCTTCCGACAATAATCCATCACACATGTTCTTGTAATTACGACACTTTCAGGTGGAAGATAAACACCTTATTTTTGAAAATGCACTGCTTTGTAGGCACAGCGCTACTTCCCGAGGAGATCGATCTGCTCGGTTGAAATTGACGCCGCTGGTCCGGTTAGAAATGGACCCAGCATGCATGTTTAGCAGCGCGGCGGCTCATTCCTGCAGCGGGGTGCACGGTGAAATTTCGGGTCGTTTACTAGAATGGTGGCGATCCTCTATGGAACTGCGGCGGCGCTCCACATCCGATGGAATAATGCCTTCACTTTCCCCCCCACTCGTTGCCAGTTATTTAGCAGAATGCAATAGTCTCCAGTGTTCTTCGGACTGACTTCCCTGCCAGTGCTGGCGTTACTGCCATGTCCTGTCAGCTGAATCATTGGACCGATCTGTCGTTTTACATCTGTCTGGACTTTTTGGAGAGCATGAGAATGGCTCAAGTTCAATACATCAAAACTGTGTGTTTGTTAATAAATTACTACTTCAGTTCCCAATTCGTTTTCAAAACACTGGGATATCACCTCATGAGTCAGTTCATTCACTAATAATTTGGTTTTGAAACTAAATTAAATAGTAAACGCCTAAATGGCTTTGTTACTTTTTGCAGAAACACCCAGTGGAGAATCATTTATTGCATTTTAAACCACCAAGAAGTTGAGCCCGATGAAGGTGAAATTCATGAGTGAAGAACACATTCAGACTTGACTCCGCGTCTGATGAGTTGGACTGAAATGGAGAAACATAAACGCTCTAAAAGAGGTTTTGATTTTATATATCGTGTTGATATTCGCCAGTACCTGCTTTTTTCTTTTTATATTCCAAGCCCGTCTGATACTGAAATGGGACAGCCTTCGTGAAGCGTTGTAACAGCACACACCCTTCAAATGCAGCCTCCCTGGCATGCAGACCCAGAATTGGGACACAGAGATCGTATTTCCTTCCAGGATTGCTACTCTCTGTCTCTCTCAACATCAAATTGCGGCACAACCTGTGTGGCTTGATGGAGTCATGAGATCGAAATCTGAATCTCCAGCAAATAAGTTTCTCGACCACTATTAAATTGTCACTGGTGTAGAAACGTAAATCTTTGATCCATTATTCACATCTTGTAGTACCATGAATGGTTAATCAGATGTTCTTAAAAAAAATACATCTTGAAGTTTGTGTCATCGGGTTATTGAGAAACCTATTGCAGAGTAATCTAAAATGAACAAACAAGGTCTGGGCCGGGCATTTGTGAAATTGCAGGGTTTATGGGGACCTAGAGAGAGAGGTGGATGTATCTCAGCTGTCTCTGCAGGCTGCAGATAAGACGTAGTTATTGAAGGAAGGTAACAGCAAGGTTGCAGAAGTGGTAGAATAGATCAAAGTTGTATGCCAGAAGTGAAACTTTCTCTCACAATAGCTGAACTCTGCTGAAGATTTATGACGCTGAGAGTCTGATTAGAAAATTATTTTACCCGGTCGGACGTCTTCCAAATCTACAGACATCGTGGTTTGTTTTGACTGAGTGTAAAGACTCAGCGTTTCAGTCTATCAGCCTAGATTTCCCCCCAAAAGCTGAAAGATTTGGCTCACAAATAGGGATGATGAGCATCCTTGATTGTGTGATCTGTTTCAACTGCGTCTTGATTTTGCATACATTTTGTAGTGATGGTGGCAGTCCTGAACTGTCGAGCTTCACGCTGAAATTTAAATGAGGAAGGAAGACTGTGAAAATTACTGTCAGACCTGTCTTAGTCAATCAGGGAGCTGTTCTTTTCATGCATTCGCCCTCATGCTGCGATTTCTGCTTCACACTGATTAGGATAATAATAATGTGGATATTTTATCTTGACTTAATCCGTTTTCTTAAATGTGTTGTCTCAGCTTCAGAGAAACTCATTTTCTTGCCAGGAGTTTCTCTGTGAGGGTGACAAGTTGTTGTGATTTAGGGTGAGAAGTTGATTTCCAGCAGATCAAATCAACTCAAAACTATTTAAATCTTTGCCAACTCAAACGGATGCTTTTGGGATTGCCTGAGGAATATGTTTTTTCCCCCCAAGCTAATGTTGAAAGTTATGTAGAAGGAACTTTGACCTGAGAGTTGCATCAACTCTGAACAGGACAGTGTCAAAATCTTTCAATGGAACGCAAAACCAAGCCACGTATATCAGCTGTCAAATCGTAGCAAAGAATTAACATGCTTCTACTTATAAGAAGCCTCTCGTGGAGGTTAATCAGATTTGCTTATTTTAAACCACGCACCTTCATGTGGAACAAAAGTGCTGGAAATAACTCTGTACTTAAAAGGGAAGATCGGGAACGAGATGTGTCGGGTTCTTGTACATTGGTTGTGAGTCACACATACATCCATCACTGGGCTTCACACAAACACCCTCAAAAGGTAAAGCATTTATTTTGCAAGAGATGCCAGATTTCCAACAACTAAGATGGCAATTTCTGGAACACCACTGGAGTTTTTAGGATGCAAATAAAATGTTATGTTACTGAGCCTTCATCTTGTCACACAGCAGCAGTCCACTTAGATTGGAATTACTAACAGCGCATGTGTTTTTTGTTATTGTTGTTTTTCCTCAACTTTATTCATAAGACAATCAACTTTTAAGGCAAACGGTGTGACACATAATGCAAGACAAAAAGCAAAATAGACAGCAGTGGTCACATCTGAGAGCCGACTTCCCCCAACACCCACCTCCCGACACAGGGCCATACAACAAACAGAAAACAAGGGAACAATAATGACAAATAGACAAAACACTCAACAGAAAATAAGTAAATACCATGCATACTACATGTGGGTATTTTAATGAACCCACTCACTTTACTGTAAATGTCTAGAATTCTCTGCGAACTCACTTTGTGTCTCCATCTCGCTATCTTTTTACACCGGGATTTTAACTTTTCTTAACCTTCCGCTCTGACTTCAATTTCTTGCCCACTCAGCCAGTTATTTTCCTTTTCATCCTCAATGCTCCCCTGATTCGTTCCCAGTGACACACCGACCCATCTTCAAACGAGTGGGGTCTCTGTCATCAACCTGATCAAGAAGTTGCTGAAGGGCTTTCATTCAGCATTGTGACTCAATATCTATGAATAAAGCAATGGGACTCATAAGAAACCAGTGACAACGTCACCATGGTTACATGGCAGTTGAAATTGTAAGTGAAAGCTCTGGAAGTTGAAGTGTGGCTACATCACTGCGGTGCAGCGTCTTCACCGGGTCTATCCTGCTCTTCTGCATCACTTCAGCCAAGTGTCGATTATTCCTCCTCGGCCTTCTTCTTCTTTCCTCTCTTTGCATCACTTCCCATCCTGCACACAAGCCTTTGTTTCTGCCTCTGACAACCAGGACTCGGGTCCTCATTTTCTTTTGCTACTCTCCTCTGTTCAGTCACCTCTATTTACTTGTGAGCCCGTCCTCCCAACAGCCCGAGAGTCTCACTTTATGTTCAAAGTCTAGTTTGTCTCCTTTATTGGTTACAACGTGTTCCCTCTGCAGACCAGAAACTCATTAGCATCTCTCATTTCTGCCCCCTGTGCCCACCTGAGATGTTGTCAAGCTTGTCCTATCAAACAAACGACTCTTAGTTCACTGCAATCAGCACACTGGCACACAAAACCAAGCCATTGTGAGTGACTTCATTAGTTTATATCTTGGTATGATTGGTATCAATTAAAATAACACAAAATAAGAATTGGTACAAGTGGACAAGACGATATCAATTTTCACTACTTGCAGGTTCCATGTCCCTTTTTTTGTTTAGCTCCGATTTTCTCCACCATTTCCATGACATCAAAATTTTCACTTTTTCTTTGCAGCCAGATGTGTGCCATGGAAGATTAATCATTTTAACATGAATCATGTTTTCTTTGTGTGCAAATCTGTTAGTCCTACAGTTTCCTCCATCCTCTTTTCCTCTCTCTCTTCTCTCTTTTACATTTAACCCGCTGATCTTGTTTACTCCAACTTTATTTGTTGATTTTGACTCCCCCTTAGCTATTACTCCAGTGTAGGGGTAATTGCTGTCCTGGGGTCCACAGGCAGTAGACAACACACAGTAAACCTTTAATCATGTCAGGTACTCGCAACAGCAAAAGATCCAAATCAGTTTAACACAGCAAAGATCAGAATAAGCAATGAAATTAAAACAATAACTGCTGAGAAACAGAAAAAACAAAAGCTTCCAACAGCAAAACCAAACAAAAGTAACAAAGAATTTAGTGTGTCTCTTAATTTAGAAAAGTTACGGACATTTCTGAAATAACATAGTTTTCAGTCAATTTTTGAAACCACATTTATTCACAGCTCGGGTGGAAGCACGCTCCATTCGAGCTGTTCACTGTTCACTGTTCTCCTCAACGAATTGCTTCTCAGCAAAGGTAATGTGAATCTGTTGTTTACTGCTACTTGAACCCAAAGACCTCATTGTTTATTCATCCCTGTAGCTACGCAAACACCTTTAATGCGACTTGTTTTTGATACTTTTGTCTGTGTTGATGTGAGGCTGTTTGCCTCACATCAACGAAAAATGAAAAATATCCGGTTAATTTTCAAAATAAAATAAAGTCAATACGTTAAACTGTATTTCAGGTGATAATGTGAGGGGCCAGGGTTCAACTCAAGAGTCAAAGGTCTTTCAGCGATCATTTCACACCCTGACGACATGGGTCAGCTGGTCGGTTTCTGTGGGAGGGAGCGATGGTTTGTTGTAGGTGTGGACGTTCATATACACCACCAATCTCATTCAATGTCTTGTGGTGAAACAACAAGCAAGATCTCGTGAAAGCTGCATCCCCTGGCCAAAAAGAGAGTGGAGTGGGCGTGGCCAGACACAGCTAATTGACATTTAAAGGTACAGGCAAAGAAACAGCCCGTTCTCAGGAGAGCTCACTAGAGGCACTTTTAGACTGGCTGAAATGAAGTCTCATAGCTGAATTTCGGGGGAAAAAACATTTGAAATAATGTTTTGCACCTGTGGCAACTAAATGAAATTGTGTCAAATACCCCATAGAAGGTGACCTTTAAAACCTCCTGGTCTTGGTGATCGATTGCTATTGCCTCTCAGCTTCTATTTAAGCCCCTTGTTGTGCGCCTTTAATTCCTTTTTTGAAATTTTGAGATGCTTTCAGTGAATAGGTCAAAGGTTTCCTGTGTTACTAAGGCGCATATATCTACAAATAAATCAATTTCAACCTGCATTTCAATCCTGAAAACGGCTTTGACACCACTTTCCTATTTGTGGAGACTTTGGCCACTCTGCTTCGTCTGTCCCCTCTGCAAACCCCTGCTTATTAGATCCAAAACCCAGCAAGGAAAATGCATTAGCAACATACCACGAGTCTGCTTCAGAGAGACGCATACAAATAACTGCTGAGCAAGAAAAGACGTGAGAAAAGGGAGGAGGGGAGACACGACATGGCGATGGCTGGTGGCTCTACACTGACAACAGCACACACAGCCAAAGGTTAAAGGAAAAAAAATGATTTTTTTTTCGTTCAGTAAGTTATAAATGATAGGTGACATTCTAAAATGTAACAGTATCCTACAGGGGTCCGAAAAAAAAGGTTCAGATAGTGACAGTTGATAGAACTGATTCTAATTTGGGCATTTCTCTAAAGTATTAAAACTTATGGAAGACAAAGTTGCAGTTAACAGAGGCAGTAACCACAACCACAAAGATATATGTAAAAACGTATAATCCTCTCACTGTTTCTGAAATTGACCAGCCTTTGTGTCAAGAATTATTTTTTCTCAATTTGTAAATGGGTCAAAGCTCCTCTTTGCGTGTAGGTACCAATGGGAAGACACTGACTAAAAACGTTATATTAGTAGGAGATACATGACTAACTATTTTTTCAGGATCAGATGGGAGGAGGAAGGAGAAAAACATGAATTCGATAAAAAACAAAATGTGGTCGGGAAAAGTGTTTTTTCTCCCAGAAAGATTTAAGAGTATTGCATTTTTCGAATTTTAGATTTTTTTCGTCTTTTGCTTTTCTTATAGCTTTTGTACACATTTTTTTTTACCATGTTTCAATGTCCAGAGCACTGTTGTCACTGTTATGTCACTGTCTCCGTTTGTCACAAATGCTGTCTGTAATGGTGTGTTTAAGCAACTTGTTTAACTGCAACCAAATCTACCCTCCTGTACAAATAAAGTTATCTCAGCCTGATATGTTTCATTGTGTCTGAATATGTCTCAAACTATCCGAGGCCAGTGAGATCAGTGACTCTGATCTCCTTATAAATGTATTCCAAAAAATTAGCAGGGTTAAACCAGGAAAAGTTCCATGTTAAAATTAAAATTTTTCAAGCAATAGTAATAGTAAGTACCCAAAGAAAGAGCACTAAAAGGCATTTTGCGAGTGATCTATCAAGGAGAATTGCTGGAATGCACAAGTGTGAAAGAGGCCTTAAATAAAAGTGTAATTTGTGGCTTGTGAATTGGAGGTAATGGCTGTGCACAATCACACATTCCTGTTAGTGCCTACCCTTTAAAAAGCAAACATAATCGCCATCACTGAAATAGCCTTCAGGCTTCAAAAAGTCTTGAAGAGAAAAGACCCTAAGATACATCTAAACATTACTTCAAAATAAAAATTAAAAAAAAACTGTTGCATCAGAAGCCACTCTGGGATTAATTAATTTCATAAGCATGTTTATACTTTCACTCCCAGAAATATAAAGTTTTGAAGAGGAGATTGAAACAGACAAGAAGAAAATAAGGAAAAAATCAGGGACATGGAAGCATTTGTTGCACTATGATAAGAATCCTGAAAAACTGGAATGAACTATCTGACGAGCTGTGGGATTCCTTCTCCCAGCTGTGTCTCTGATGTGTGTCTCCACGATGCCATGATGGCGTCTAATTCTGTCTGTCATAATGAGTCCGACGTACAGCAGGTGACTGAGGACGAGGACAGATTTAACAAGCAGCAGATCAGAGTCGCAGTCTCTAACAAAGACTGAACCGATCAACCATTATTGAGCAAGACACACACACACACAGGCTCTTTGAATAACTTGTAATTCCTCAAACACAGATCTTGACTTTTGAGATTTCAAATGTGATTTTGAGACTCACAGAGGGGAAAGTGGAACTTGAAGTGGGAACATGTTTAGTCGTTCCGACCCTCCACTGCCAGCCCACAATCAACTCTCTCGCTCTTGAACTTCTTTCAACTGTTGCAGAGTGTACTTTCAGGGTCCCATGGACGATGAATCATAGATGTGATATTTACAATGTCTCAATCATTTCACTGGATTATTGGTTCAAATCACAAATTGTGAAAACTTCTCCAATGGTTGGAGGATATTAAACTCATATTATCTGCAGTGTCCAATTTCTCCAAAGAAAGGTTATTCAAACTCTTGTTGATATGATCTTTGATTAATGCAAAGTGTTCAAGGTCTGGATTTATATTCATAAAAATCTAATTAGTAATAATTATCAATGCTAACGGTGAGGAGAGTGCAGTCAAATATTAATGGTATGTGATGAGGGCATATTAACAGAGTATTTGAAATCCTCAATTCATCCCAAGTTGTTTTTGTGCCACTCTAATGGTGCAAATTCAGTGTCGTCACTTGGACATGGGTATCATCTCATGTGAGCTGTTTTGCATCTTCTTGTTCATTCTTGGGGACTTGAAAGAAAGAGAAACTGTCAAGGACTTTCTGAGAGGTTCCTCCGCCAAAAAGTGAGAGAAAACTAGGAAGCTTGTTCCCTTCACAGAGAAAAGGCAACACATTACGCAAACTTATCAGGGATTATTGTAAATACTTCATGAAAACTCAATAAATCTTGCTTCACTGAATAATGAAAACCGTGATCATTAAGGCTCTTTAAAATCATGTTTAAAAGCATGCCTGTCGAAGTGAAGATCATTAAACGGATTCACTCCGCGTGCTTCATTAGAATACACTGGGGGTAGTAATGAGCTGGTTTGCTCATAATTGCCTTCAAAAAGGTCATACAAGATAAAGAGTATTTAGAGGAAATATTGTATATCATTAAAAAACATCTGGCTTTTTTCTCCTCCCCAACACATGGACTTATCCTGACACATCATAGGTGCTGGGTCTGAAATACTAGAGGTCTTATGCATTCAAATGGGATAAAAACTGATTTGGAGAAAAATAAACGTTCCCTTTAGTGAATAAAACAATTGCAGTGCAGAGAAAAAAGATGATGGTTCAACATAACCTCAAAATCGGGGAAATATAATAGAAGTGCTTTTAAAAGGGACACAAGCGAGATCCCTCACTCGGAATCTTGAAGACGAACATCCTCAAAGGTCTCGCCTCATCATTTTGAGGCATGGGCAGCGCAATTACCCAACACAGGGAGCACAGTGTAACCTTGACAGGGAGTGATCACCTTAGTTTCCCCGCAGGCCGACACCAGACAATGTGTGTGAGGGCTGCAAACACCAGGAGAGAATGGAGCTGCTCGGTTGCCTCTTAACTAAGCAGACCAGCAGCCGCAGCAGCAATAACGCCGTGGGAGAGCATCGGGGAAAAACAAGAACAGCATTGTTCATTCCATTATGTGTTATATTTCATAGCAGATTGGTTCAAACACTGCAAAACAAAAGATTAAGAGTCCAATTTGTGTAGGGAAGGAACCATAACAACATTCCGGCAAAACATTTCTCGAAAGACTGCATACAC
>CAESWR010000435.1:96074-110333 GCA_903171835.1 Mullus surmuletus | reverse complement strand
TCCTCGCTCTCACTGGGCCAAGAGCTGCGAGTTGTGGAGCACAGGGGCAGAAACACGGCACAAGCTCGACCCCGACAGCACGGAGCATAACGGACCTAGGAATAGCTTTGTGTCCACGTGTGTCTGCACATATTTTATGCTTGACATTTTACTTCCTCTGTTCTAGTAATTGCCTCCATAGTAGTTAAAAAGTGGGGAGTCACACCAACACGAAAGGGTCCACAAACAGACATCAGCTTTCTCTTTATTTCAATAAAGAACTTGAAGAGTTGTTAAAAGTTTTCTTTTGCCCTGTTTCCTGATTCCATTTCCAACCATAAAAGTTGCCAATCAAGGTAAGTACAAAAATGTCGACATAATTATTTCTGAAGTGAAAAAATCCCATGAATTGTAATTTTTGATGTGGGTGTTTTGTGTAGTGTTTCATATGTAAAGCTTAGCGTGTGTGTTATCAATGGCTTGAACTTGCAGAAGCTGAGCTCCACCAATCACTTCCATCCTTAAGTATTATATTTAGCCAAGTTGATAAATTGCACGTGTGGCTTTTCACATCTCATTGCTTGTGCTCTGTCTTTATTTTCATTTTCATGTCAAGGTATCTAAAGACACCAAAGAAAGAATTTAATAAAGTTAAGATTACACAAATTACATCTTGACATGGATGGAATTTAGGAAGAAAAATAAATGAAAAGTTTTTTTCTAATAAATCAAATTATTATTATCATTATCATTATCATTATTATTATTATTGTTGGCATTTCCTCATCCATCAGAAGCAGCCTGATGGAGGTTTGGCTGACTGGGTTGAAAAAGCATCTGATCTACTGTTAGAAGTGATCTGAGCGTAGGTCAAGTCTTCAATTTGTTCTTAAATTATAATCTTACTGCTGTCACTTGAACACATTTGGATCAAATTATAGACATGGATATGCTTAATTGCTTCATGGAAATCCAATTACCTTCCGCATTACATCTAATTAGGTTTTTTTTATTTGGCATTAATACAGCTCATGCACAGATCATACAGCCGCTATTACAAAGATGTGGAATCCCTGCTGGCATTCATTTAACATCTTTGGAATGTATTTACATCATGCTAAGCAGATCTGAGACACACTGTCCCACAGGTTCTTCTTTATCATTATCCCTGTCTTTCCTTTAAACACACATATTCATGCCATCACTTCAGAGAAAGTTACGTTTACATTGATCTCTGAAATGCTAATTATTATATTCCCATGTATCCACTAGAAAAATCTAATTATTCTGAATAACACAACCACTTGAAACCTGATATCTAGTGTTAAATGTCAACCATGGAACAAGCATTTTGAAGAGGAAGGGCACTCAAATACATTATCACGGCAATTGATTTTCATAAGACCATCCTAAAGGTTTGCTGTGTGTCTGTGGAGATGATTTGTGACATTTATTGTTGTTGCCTGCGGTGCTTTTCTTTTTATTAATTGATGCTTTTTGAAAATGAAGCAATTTGATCACTCTCTCATGAACGTTCACTTTTCATTTTGCTTAAATGTTGAAATCTATCCATGAAAATGGAAACGTTAGGCACTTTTCAATGACATTACCACATCGACCACCACACAACATTTCCAGCTATTTTCAACTGATTCTAGGGTGAATTTTTGAAGTGCTGCAAAAAGAGGAAATGCTATTCAGGTACATGAATGGAAACTGTCACAAATAAAGTGGATTGGTTTCCATGGCAGTCCACACATACATCTTTCTATTGCATGCTGGGATTTCAGGTATTAGGGGAATATCAGATCATTTTGGCATGATAATATATTTGCAACACAAAAGTAAAATCATTTATAAACTGATGAAAAAACTGGACCAGCCTGGACCTTTGCATCCTTAAAGGTGGGTACAAGCAAACAACAGGCAAAACAAGCAAAGGGAAAATGTCTTAGACCGCACTGGAGGCTGGATGAGACAAATCTTACAATTCTTTCTTTTCGACTGAGGTCAAGGTAACGTACATGGAAATTTAGACACCATTTCCTGGAGCTTTGTCAGCTTCAACTTCTATGGGAGATATATTTGCAGGAAACATCCGCAAGTACTTTACTCATGGACAGGTTCTTGTATATGTTTCTCTCATGAATCGCTTCAACTCAAAGTTTTGCTTGTTTGCACACAGGTTATCAACAGAACTGTATAGGGTCGAAGATTACTACACCAAATCATGGAGGACTGGATATTATGGATGGGAGATGGCAGCTGTTGCCAAGGCAACACAGTTAAAGGTATCATTTTCCTGTCAACATATGCATATTTACTCAAATTAAACATGTGAAAACGGTACGGATTCCTCACAGTTTTTGAGATGTGTAATATTAGTGAGCGTGTTTGTTTATTCTGTCTTCCTCCAGCTGTGCCTCCTTTGCCCATGTTTTGCATGTACCTTCCAGTGTAAGCCTTTAATGCAGTGGCATTTACGATGACCAATTACAGCCATTATCAGCCTGGCTCCAGCTGCGCCTTTCAGTCCAAAAAAACCTGCTCAGACTCACAAATTGAATGAGAGAACCTTCTAATGACTCGCTAGGTCACATTGGGGATGCATGTTGGGCACGTTTTCTGCATTCAAACGCCGTCCTTATTTGGTGTCTTGAATTACATTAGTGGAAGGAAAATAACTGAATGGGTTTCATGACTACTTCGACTGACACAATTTATTTTGCACTAGAGGAGATCATTGGCGCATCTTTATAATGCTTCATTTGATGGTTTTATTTGTTTTTCTGTTTGGTTGGGGTTTTTTAGGGCATCGATTCCTTTTACCACATCATGTGAGTGGCCTTTGCAGGTGTTTGAACATATGTTATGTCACTTCTTAAAAATCGTCCACCGTTCCGCTGCCCCTCCCCCTACAACTTTAACAATAATTGCTTGGAGTGTCTATGCTCAGCTGTGGTAGCTGTGCCACAGATGGAATACAATACATTATGGCTGTGTCATATTATAGCATTACAAAGAAACTCTCACCCTTAGTGTACGATCAAAACAAAAGTTGTTGCAGGCCACTCACACCCGCACTTACCATTTGCAAGCACGAGATTTGTATTTGTGTTTGCAACATGAGTTTTGGTTGTTGTTGGTTTTTTTTTGTTTGATTATGCATCACAGTTTTATTTTGGTGAGCAACCTACTTGAAACATGAAATGTGTTGCTCACGGCAACATATTTTGAAAGGGCTGCACATCAAAAACATTTGCTGATGAGCTACCTTCTGCCACCGACCAGCCGTTTGATGAGTTTAGAGAGAGCCTTCGCTGTTCACACTATTGAGAGCAACCTTTAAAAAGCCTTCCAAATGGTCTGTCCGTATGTCTGTCTGTCTGTTTTGAAATTCTGCACCTGATAAGATCCCTCATAAGTGGCAAAGTAAACATGTCCCATAAATAATTCATGTACACTTGGCGTTACTTGTAGGAAATGCCACAGTATAAAGCAAGCTTGTTCAAGCCGGTTTATCACATGGAACCACACAGGCTCTCCATGCTACAGAATTTTCCCTGATGGTGGCAGGAATAAACAATTAGGAAGAGAGTGACAAGGTGAGATAGCTCCCCCATGCTTTTCTGCTGAGGTAGATTTATAGGATTTTTCTCGATCATGCGGGCCACATCATGCTGTCAATAACCGATCATTTGGTGAGGCCGTAGGATTAGCTTCAACCAATGTTGTGTTCTTAAAAGGGCTCAACCAGCTCTTTCTTCTTTTGCTTGTTAATGTTTTGAAGCCACTGCCAGCATCGTGATTAAAAACAACTCAATACAACAAAGCTATTGGAGGCCAAGAGAATGACTCCAAGTGTATTGGCTTTTTGTGTGTGCAGCCTCTATCTGACAGGCTACACGTTGCACAGCAAGCACGACGGCTCGCAAAGAAATGCACGGTGTTTCCAGCATTTTCCTTTTTCTGTCTGAGGCGACAGGCGCTGCTCATTATCATTCAAGAACACACACACAAGAATGGGTTTGTCACATGCAAGGACAGCGTATTGACTCAGCCATTTTCTGCCGGCTTACGGTCTGAGGATACTTTAAATAGATTGGGTTCAGCCATGTCATGCAAAAGGTGTTCTGGTTGGCCACACTAAAAAACCTGGCCAAAGATCCGGCTGTCATAGATATCAGAAAAGAGCAACTAACTCTCCCACATTTTGATGAATTGGATTTAGAAACCAATATTTGCTTCCTGCCCACAGTAATTGGCTGCATCTGGAGGTTAGTGGGTCCTCTTCTGCCCGTGACACCATGCGAGTCGTTGCTATAAGGTTTTACTGATTTATTTTCGACTTTTATTCATGCTTTACCCTTAAACTTGTTTCTGCACTTAATATTGCATGTGGCGTGTGAGTGTTATGCTCGGCCTTATGTCGGTGCTTATTTCGGTGCTTTATGAATGAATTACTACTGTATAGTCATTTACGATCCATCACAGTCATGATTTTGCACTTGGAGCCATACAAGAACAATCTTAACCCTTAAGAGTTCCTAAAAAAATCGTTCTCAATCGTCCCTCAGAACGAAAAACGTCCCCCCCCTAAAATCTGCTGTAACAATAACATATATTAGTGTTTTTTCCACTTAAATTAGTCAATATTTTTAATCAATTTCAGCCCTCCAAATATATATATATATATAAATAAAAAATATATTTAAATCAAATATCAATTATTTTAATAATGATTTTCAACCCTCTAAATGCCAGTTTGTTTTGGTAACTCCACAGTATTTTAGATGAAAAAATAAAATAAAAAACTTAAAAACTCAAATAAGTTCCATATGGTGCTCGAACCCCAATGTGTCCCCGGCTAGGGTTAGGGTTAGTGAACGGAAGGTCATAGAGACATGGGGCCATGTTTTACCCCTAGGTTTTTGCACACCCCGAGTTCACTGAGCTTGGTCCTGAGTCTCTAGGAGCCTCCAGTACTGTATATCGCAGTATCGTAAACCAAATTGTACCCCTAGGTTTTTGGGCACCCCGAGTTCACTGAGCTGGATCCCGAATCTCTAGGAGCCTCCACGACTGCGATACGCATGTTTGGAGGATCACATGTGGGCTGTATCCCTCAAATGGAAGGTCGTACAAGCTCAGGACCGTTCACGAACCCTAACCCTAACCGGGGACAAATTAGGGTTCGAGCACCAGCACCTCCCCTCCTCTAGAGTGGGGAAGGTTTCTCGAACCCTAATTTGCCCCTGGTGTGGTGACAGCACCAGGTTACGTTCCGTTACCCGTATACTACGGTAACTATACTACTATTTTCACATTTTGAATCGGCCTTCTGGAAATACATGCAAAGGTCACAGAGACACAACTTATCATGAGATAATTAAGGTTTATTTTCTGTCTGCATCTTTCTTAGCCACTGAGAGCTTTTAAATGGATTAGAAGCCATTAAAGGATTGGCTCTGGGTCGGGGTTATGACTAAAAGTTCTTTTGTCAGGCTCCGGTGAAGTAGGTGTTATGGCAGATGCATTTTAAAAGCTATGTGGACAGCGTGTGGATTCCTCATCTCCAGAAACACTCAGTCCTCCACATGCAACCCCCCCCACACACACACACACACACACACTCACACAACAACATAAAAAACAGCCAATAACAGCCCAGACATAACCTGGCCCCTGTCAGCACTGCCATCAGTGACAAAAGAGGAGGCGGAGAGGCAGGAAAATTAAAGTTTACCCCAGCCAGCCCCATTTCTCTTCTTGCTTCTTTTCCTTTTAAATTCCACCCTCAAGACATCCCCTGTCAGTTCTCTGCGGAACAAATTCCCTGAGCAGCATTAATGCGCGCACACACATCTTCACCTGGCGTAACGTCACAACACATTGCTGTCTGAATGTCTCCTCGCCACACTGGAGACATTTTATCAGCCAGTTGTTGGTCAGCTCGGAAGCAACGCCATCTGCCCTCACATTTCTTCGCAGTGTGTCCCCAGAACATGCACACACACACATACACACATTTTACCTGCACAATTTTTTGTGTGAAATGAAGCTTTGTCTCTACTAATTGGCATGAAGTGAAAGAAAATGGCCAACACGTGAAATCGTGCAGGATTTTGACCCACTAAAAGGCATGAGAAGAAGATGTGAGGAGGTTATTTTAGAATCACAGGGGCCGCATTCTGATGATGCCCTTTTGTCACATCAAAAACATCCACGCCGTGAGGATTTGCAGCTCAATGCTCCAAAGGCATCTCTGATCTGATGGAACAAACAGATCTTCAATACATCAACACAAAATAATCACTTTTTATCATTGCAAAGATTCCTATAGGTGAATGGAAAAAGCCGGATGAAATGGAAAATATTTGAATTTATTTTTCTATTTATTTATTTATTCTAATACAATAATTGGAGAGGAGCAGGATGAAGCAAACTTATGTTACCTTTCTTGAAACAAATAACTGCTTACATCAGATGAATTGCCTCAATAATAAACCCGTGTACATGAGCCAAAAAACCCCAAACAGATAGTAAAATATTATTATTATTATTATTATTGTTAATAATAATAATAATAATAATAATAATAATAATTTAAAGAAAAAAATTGAGATAAAAAATACATTTGAAGGAAACCAAGGCAGACCAGGGTGGGTGAAGGGAAGAAATAAACACAGGGTTGATAATAATGAGTGTGAATATGAGAAAAATGAGAAAAGAAACATGAGAGGTTGGGAGTGTCATTATCCCGTGTGAACTTTTGTGGCTCTGTGAAGTGTTTCCTCATGTGTTAGAAGTTGGCTTTTCTTTCTATCTTTGATTCACATATTTCTTTTTTCCCCTCTCCATTATTTTCGTACTCCCGGCCTGGTCTTTTTTCAATTGTTTCCTCTTTATGCATGCCTTTTGGACTGTCGTTAAAAAAAAACAACCAAAAAAACATCTTAGATCTTCTCCCTTGAAGTCCTCGCTTTCTTTTCTGGTTCCGTGCTTAAACAAGCTGGCCACACCAACACTTCGACTGAGTACTGTCTGCCGTTACTACGTCATCACTCGTGTCTCTGTGAGCGATGAGCCATTTCCCCTGTGTGCCACCATCGGAGTGAGATGCGCTGACAGACAGTAAAGTCTAAGGGAGATAGGCAAACAGTGAAAAAGATGAGATGGTGAAAATGGGTTTTAAAGAACAAAACATTTGACAGTACAGAGGAGTAACAAAAGTGTACATGTCGGATGCACGAAGGGAATTGAATTGAAAAGTACTGGTGCGTGTGACTGAACGTGTCACCTTGCTCTTCCCACTGACAGTTTTACATTCACACGGACATACACACACACACACATACAAATAAACATTTCCGTCACAAGGACACTACATGCACTCATTCACCACTCTCAAGGTTGCAGATTGGCAGATGACATGGACGACCATCTGCCACGGTAAGTTAGGAGGAAACATGAGATGGACACGGTGTGCGTGTGTGTGTGAGTGAGAGACAGATGGAGTGTGTGAGGGTGATTTTCAAATGGCTTTGGTAGAGCTCAAGGCGGTGATTTTGGTTTCAATCACAGTTCTGTCATCTTGTTCTAAAGTAATTACACAATGTAATCTACGAGGGTTTTCAACATAAATAATTTGTAATTCGTTCATTAAAAGTGACTAAAAGTGTTCCCTCAATTCATTTGAGCTTACACACATAAACCTATATGTATGATGATATGATTGATTTTGCTTTTTATGCTATTGATTGAAGAGTAGGATTTATTTATTTGCTGTCTTACAGTTTATATGTATATTTTATGTTTTGCTCCAACTGCTGCACAGCTAATTGCCCCACTGGGGATAAATAATGTAATTGATTGAGAGTATAAACTGCATTAAACAGAATGCTTGCATGGTAATGAGGAAATGTAAAGCTATTTAATTTGAGACACAGTAGGACAGAAAGAAACCCAACTACAAAGGCATCTTGAATAAATAAAACAAACGGATCGCCTCATCAACTTTAAATAATTCACTCCAACTGACTAAAACATGTCATGTCAATTGAGTTTATTTATTTGAACTGAAATTACGATCAAAGAGAAGGGGATGTGGTATTTCCACGGACTGAACAAATAAAAAGGGCACCTAATGAGCAAGAACAAAACAAATTGTTTCCCTTTTATGCTTTCCTTTATTTGACTGCGGTTGACGGCTCCTCTTTGAAACCTTCCCTTTTCATGTACATGAAGCTGCTTTCCTGGACGGCAGAGCTGAACTTTATTCCTGCTTGCTCACTGTTCCTAATCAGCTCACCATGGATGAATGGGCTGCATGTGGCAGTCGTCACAGCAACAACTGAAACGTTGCTACCCGCCGCATCCTTGGAAACCTCAGGAACCCGAGGTTCACACCCCGCTTGTTCGGTCAGTTATCTCTGCTGTCGTGACAAACACATTAGCTTCCGCACACAGACCTACTGACGGGTCGAGTGTGCACCATAGCGTGGTAAAGCTAGGAAACTTAGTTCAAAATCTAGATAAACGGCCTTGCAAATTTATCTGTTTGCCTGCTGCTCCCATTTCCAAACAATCAGCTGATGGGTATTCCAGCACGGTTAAACTGATACATCAGAAGTTCTTTTTTGTCATTAAATACACACGCCAGCAGAACACATATTAACGAAATGTCGTAGCCTCATTTCATAGTATGAATTTACAATATGAATGTGACATTTATATATAGTAAATCAGTAAGTATATAAAGTATATAAAGTAGAAGAAGAAGTATATAAAAAAAGAATACATAAAGTGATTGAGAATGTTAATTGCACTTACAGTTTGCATCATAGCAGCATATGATTTGAGGGTGGGGGTTGTATTATTGTATGTGTGTGTTCAGCGGTCTTATAACCGGGGTTATTGAATCTGGCCGTCCTACTGTGAATGCTGCAGAACCTCCTGCCAGAGGTCAGCATAGAAAACAGTCGGGGAGGTGAGAGTGGTGCCAAATTTTAGGAGGAACCTAAAGTTTTTTGTCATATGTTCGTTTCATCTACACAGAACGTTTCAGGAGTCCGTATACGCTAATTTTTGAAACCGCCAAAGTCACGCATGTGCTAACCCCACCAACAACAACAACAACAACAATGGCGAGCTACAGTGTTGCACTCATGCTGTAAAAGCTACTGAGCTTTATATCACTAACATCTTCTCCTCATCTACCACCGCCAGCTGTTTCGCTCCATCGTTGTTTTCTTCTTCTCTGCTTTGTTGTAATTGTGTGGCTGCGTTACAGCGCCACCCACAAGCCCGTTGTAGATTTTACAGCGTTTCTGCGGTTTCATGGGGACACAAAGATTTCCTTAATTGGCGCCATGTGTTGACAAAAAACATTTTCAATCTTGTGGACATGGCCCAAGGGTCTGTGAACCAATTATCATAATTTGCACTTGTGTGAAGATCTAGAGTCACACTATCGAGGCGTGAAGTTAGTGGAAAATAAAAGTTTTGTGCTGTAATGACAATGTATTTTGTTGTTTTTCATACTGGTTCAACATCCAGTATAGAAAAAAGTAGGGATGCACCGATACCGATACTGATAACGGTTGTCGGGCCGATACTGGTCTATACGATACTGGCCGATACTCGTACTCGTTAAATTTCGCCGATACCAAGAACCGATACCAAGTTCAAAGACCACACCATTGCAACATTTCCTCCGTTCAGTCTTTTTTCGGTAAATCAGCCACAAAAAGTTTCCTCGGAGGAGGAGCTAAGGTAAGGTTCAGGGCGAACCAGACCGAGATGCAGCTGGTCAGCAGATGCCCATGTAGACATGAAATGATGATATTAAAACTCATAAATTCCAGACGGTAACATTTTGTTTGGTATAACTCAATTTTATAATTATAATTAAAAAATGTATTTTCAGGCACTTTTTCCTCTGAGCAGGTGCTTGATGTTTCTACATTTACAGAGGTCTGACAACTGCCTCAGGACATTAGCCAGACAATTATTCAGGGAAACGGAAGAAAAAACAGGGAAATGAACTGGATTTCAACTGTGGAAATAAAATTGAATCTGAATTCAGGGTTTTTTTACTCAACACACAATTGTCTCAAACAGCCCTAATGCCACCATTATCACAAAAAAGGCAGAACTAAACGGTGGACAATACCACCTGTTATACCACCCCCCCACCCCCCCCCCTTCTGTCTCTGGTTTTGTCTCCGGTTCATTTCACAAGGTTGTTGAAAACAATTCTCATCCCACCAGTAGCATGCTAAAACAAACCATGTAACACTTTACGTCAATACACACAAATTAATCAATGTGACCCAGAGCAGGTAATTCCAGGGCAGAGAAAATTGTCATGGCAACCAGGGGGAAGGGTGCCAGTGGAGCGGATGAAGTGGAGAATATGAGAAAGAGCAGGCGGATAAAGTAAATTAAGCAGGGATTAATGTCAAACACCTGGTGATTTCTTGTTGGAGTGATGGGGGGACTAAAGCCTCATCTTTCCACACTGCAGAGCTACTTTGTGACTTCAAGGGTAAATACTAACTTATGTTGGAGACAAACCATTAATTTTCCAAAAACTCATATTCAGCCTCAATTTTTTTTTAAAGTAATTTGTATTGCTCATAAAAGATAAATCGGTCCTCAGACCAACACAAGATTTTTCAGCAGCCCCAATGGTTTCTCCAGTGGGTCAGGGAGCAACAAGAAAAATACCTAATGAACAATGCAAATACCTCCTGGACAAGCAAGGCATGCAATATTTATCTGTAGTCATGTTTTCCATCTGCTCCATTGGACTTTGGGAAAAAAAAAAAAAGGCACAAACCGAATCTCTGCAACATTAGCATTCAGCAAGGAGCCTCCTGGATGTAAACATATGCAGCAGCATTATACATTATTAAGGAAACTGCATCGCTGCAACCGCAGGAAGATCACATTAGCACACCTTTTACTTGTGACAACGTATCAAATAACCCGATGGATGATGGACGGATGGAGGGATGACTCTCTATCAAAGCACACATTATTTCCAGCAGCGGGAGAGATGATGCTACGAGAGATTGCCATGTGTCAGTCATTTCACATGATCTGAGAAAACGGATGTGGCTTTTACATCCCCGGACGAGGGGGGGCTCAGAATAGCTAGACACTCTTGCAAACTTCAGAGCTGCAAAAAGATCACTGTGCCCTGTCATCCGAGTAGAACACTGACTCTCTAGTGGTTTGTAGTAAAGAGTAGTGGGAAGTGAGGAAGGATTTGAGCAATGGCAATGAGGTGTCTGGAGACAACAGTGGTTTAAGCTGATTCAAGGTCCATGAAACAAATTTTTAATTAGTTATATTAAAATGTATTTACACGCTTTCCACAAATTGTTAATGATAAAGACCAATGCCGCTGATGATATTTGTGAGTCCATTTGCAGTCCAGAACCAAGACACAGTGAGCTTACTATGAAGATTAGAAGCACAAGAAAACAACTCCTTGGAGCTCGGCTCTCCAAACCTCCAAAATCTCCAAAGCTCCCTCAAACCATGAGGTGTTGCCATGGTTGCTTGGTAACTTCATTTTGACAACAAGAATCCAAGGAATTGATTTGTCATTTGACTAAATTTTTTTTAAATTGCCCTTCCGGGAGCCACTTAGAGTTGCTATGCATCAGAACATCCTCTGTCATGAGCCGCTCTCCAGGCTCACACATGCACAAACAAACAAGCCATGTAATTAACACATAATAGCTGATTATGCAAGCGCATAATCAGCTATTCAGAAGCATATTGTTAAACTGCCTTACATTAAGCACCTCACATCACATTAAGATTTTTTTTTTTTATTATTATTAATCAGTATTGCATACTGCTATATTGAACACAACAAAAGCTCTGGGGTTAGTGACTCTATAAAGGTCCTGAGTTTCCGGAGCAGATGGACGCAATGTTGTGCCTTATTAGGGCACATCTCAGGACTTTATGCCTTTATCATCAAAGTTTACAGGACTGAAAGGTACCACCTTCATCCCCTCTAAAGTGCTACCCTGTGTGGTGGAAACAAACTTCTTATATATTTTTCTTTTTGTGAACAACTAACGCAAGTATGTATTCCTTGAAATGTTTCCAACATTTGATAATAATATAATAATAATACATTTTATTTGGAGGTGCCTTTCAGGTCACCCAACGTCACCTTACAGAGAATAAATAAAAGCATAATCATTAGAACAGAGCAAACAAAACATCAGGATAAAAGCAGGTGAAGTACAGACTGTCCGGTTACAGGGAGTATGCCGGTTTGAACATACTCTTCCCAATTCTGTACTTTTTCCAAGATAAACGCATATGGTAGATTTATTGAGCATACCGCATGCTCCCTTGAAGAGAAAATACTTCCTTTTCTTTTTTTTTCCATAACCAGTTGCTGGGTAAATTTTATCTTGGGACCAAATAAATGTAATGATGCTGAAAAATCAAAGCAAAGGTGAGTGTCTTGACCTGACCTTAAAGAAAAGATAATCAGTGGCTTGATTCTGTAATTAGCCTGCTGTTGTACCTGACGCAATGTGCCCAGAATTCATTTCCTTTCCTTTTACTTGTAATCACAACAGAAAAGACGAGAGCCGGGGTCCAGTGAGACATGAAATTTTCTTCTTTTGTTCGCAATGAATGCAGGCTTTATCTGCAGACATGAGCTCGTACATGCACACGCCTGGACTGCGGTCTGCCTGTGATAAACTGACATGCATCAGCGGTGTTTGTGTGACTGCAGTAAATTGTCTACCACTGGCCAATTTTGTCCTACTTTCCTCCAAAGTAAATTAAGCCTTGACCAAATTCGATCAGCTTCTTCACTGCAGACCCCTCCCCGGTATTGTTTGCTAGTGGTTCTCTCTGAAAAGAACAAAGAAGAGGTTCCACACTCAACCTTGAGGCAAAAAGGATCCTCAGTACAATAAGTGCTCTGTAAATAAAGAAAGTTAATCATCCCCCCACCACAACACCACCAACTCAAGGTTTCGTTTAGGAGTCACCAAGCAATTCTTGCATTCATGAAGCCTTCCAGCGCTCATAGTAATTGTGTAGTAGGAAAGGGCAGTTGTTATTCTAGGTTGTTTTATTCACCTTGAAACATATCCGACGGGAGGTTTGACTGAGTGAGTGGGTGCTTTCCACATGGAAGGTAATACAATGTACATATTCCACACATCTCTTTCAGTCAGAGATTAAAATTACAATACCACCTGAAATACAGCTACAAGTGCTACACATGGTTTGTAACAATAATGGTCTTATTACCTCAAGAAGTCATTATCAAGGCATACAGTAGGGCGCAAAAGCCCATTGCATTGATCCAATCATTCATGCAAAATGAACCCCAAGACAACTATTATGTGCATAAAATGCCTTGTTCAATTATGCTAATTATGCATCTGTGTGTGTGTGTGGGGGGGGTGTTACTATGCCGTGCATTGGATTTAATGATTTGATGTTTAAAAGAAAAAAAGAAGAAACAAAATGAGTCAAGGCTACTAGCAATATGTTAACTTGAATTGGATGCCTACCACAGTGGACGCAACCTGAAAATTAAGAACGCTCATATGGCAAAGTCCTGCAAGACAGTTAGGGGTACCATTGGAGAATCTCGAACACGTGCAAAAACTTTCAAAAGAGGTGCGTTTATCAGCTTTTGTGCTGTAGCTCTATCATGTACAATTGGGGCATCTATAGTCTACACCAGTTTATTATACGGTGAATACGGTGGACATGGACAAACAACTGTCACGACTGAGCAAGATCGTGAACCCAAATGCACGACTCAAGACCCGCAAAGTACGAAATAAACTTTTATTGACAAAGCAGTAACACAAAATCACTCGTTCAGAGGAATCGAAAAGGTAACAAAAGTAACAACTCATAATCACTCTCAAAGGACTCAAAAACTACAAGGCAAAGTACCAACCGAAAATCACTCCTGAAAGAGGAAAACAATTGCGTGACAGAATAACAGGGAAAAACAAAAGCCCGAAAAACCTGACGTGACGCAACATGGATTCAAGGCGAGGAATGGCTTGGCTCTCTGTATTCAACAAGACGAACTAGCACAGGTCAAAGGGAGACACAGACCTTAAATACACACAAGGTACAGTGCCGTGACACACAAAACAGAGGCACATACAAAACGGGAACCCAACATATCCCACTTAAGTGATTGGGGCAAGGAAAAACTCCCTTTTAGGAAGAAACCTTGGGCAGATCCACGACTCGGGGGGG
>CAESWR010000435.1:54841-73310 GCA_903171835.1 Mullus surmuletus | reverse complement strand
ACAGGACGTCTAGCAGAGAATGGTTTCAATCCATCAACCGCTGGGTTACCGGCCAAGCACCCTTCCGCTACGCCACTCTGCTCACTTCCTCTTTTAATGGGACTCAAACCCTCAATCCCTAGTTATACACGGATAAAAACATCTTTTTATGATGGGTTATAAAACGGCATATACACAGGCTTACAAAGATAGTTTGGCAGCAAAGTGATACATTTGAAGTGGCTACGAGACAACTTCCTGTGTGTGTCCTTTTCAAATTAAAAGCTGTCTATGTGTTTATGTGTTTACCATGCTGTTGGGCTTGTTGTTTTTCTTGTTATCTAAAATGTATACAGAGGTTATGCAACGGTTACAGCTATAACTGACTGGAAATGAAGATGATCATGACTTCTGAGGCTCCCTCTATACCACATTCTTCACATCAATCCAAAGGACAGGTTATGGCGCATATGTTCAGATAGTGTTGAGGGTAGTAGGACTTCACTCTAATCAGATTACTTTTATTTCTGCTACCTTTCTATGCATGCTTAAGTTTAAATCGAGTGTAGGCACAAATGTTTTTGGTGAATTTGTGAAGGAACATAAGAGATCTTGTGTATATCCTGGTTTTAGAATAAAAACTTGAGCTGATCCAGGCATTTTTTTTAATTCTATATGATAAATTGGTAAATAAGGTATAGTGCAAATCCTGTGACATGAAGGAGTATCCAAAAGTAAGGTGGCTAAATAAAGTATGACATTATTTCACCACTGCAACACTGTATACAACACTATCTAGTATTTTCAAAGTCCCAGCACACATTATATTTAAATCTGTTTGCTAAGATGTACATCCAATAACGGGAGCATAGGGGGGGAGAGGTCACAATGTCTTGCTTTAGAATCGCATTTGGCAAATGGTGTTTTGCTGCATCTTCACGGTAATGATGTGTAATGTTGCACCACAAAAGGGTAAGGATGGGTCAGAGTCTGGGGTGCAATGTGTTGACAAATGACTCGCTTTTCATTTGTTGAGACACTGCACGTAATGAGGGCAGCTGCAGTGTCAACTCAATAATGGTTCAGCAAGTCCATTGCATTTTTTAGCCTGGCTTATTTAAAGTTGCAGCAGTTATCATCGGGACTCAAGAAATGCATAATGAGCCATGGCAACACATGGAGAGATGTGCAAAATCAAATGGGGATATAAAAATATCTGTTGGAAAAAAATGCTGAAACTCTTGCTCATGTACAATTCATGTATCAATGAGATTGGAGATTAGAGAAGACAACTCTTCAACTGGTAAATCACCACATTTTTGGGGATAAAGAGAAGACTCAAAAAGGACCGCATTCATATTTTCTTTAAGCTCAAAGTGGCAGCTGACTCAGACCAAAACGGAACGATGCTGACGTGTAATTCATAAGCTAGACCCACCCTCACCCCAGTGAGACGTGTCCTTGCAGGACCCCCAGGCTGTAATTTAAATACATCACACAGAAGACAAATTAAAGCCTGATGTAAATATCCGAGGCTTGAGGCTGATCAGGATAAAAAGCTCCTAATTATTTGCCAGGATAAGAACCTCTTAATTTTTTGCCAATGAAAAAACATTGCAGTTAATCACTAACAGATATGCATTACTAATAAACCATTACACAGTTAAATGGATGCAAATTGGACAGCGGTACGTTTGCAGGAGCACAGGGCGGAATTCCTCAGCAACATATTTCTTGCAAATGTTCATATGCAATATGAATAAATTGTCACTCTGGTGGCTATAGATGTAGAAATCTTTATAATTCAGAATATTATAAATATTACAAAACTCAAAATCCCTATAATCAAGATATTCTAGGAAGAGACATTACTTGTTCTCATTTTTCATTCTTGCCCGCAGAATTTTGTGATACCAAATGCCGGCGCTTCACAGAATCCCACATGGATCAGAGGGCGAGTCACTTTTATCCTCCAGGAATCATTCGAGAATTTTCGAAGGTAATTAATAATGAATCAGATTTTTGAAAGTAGTTGCTTTTGACATTGAGGCCATGAGCATGTGGCACCTCATTCACTTTGATGCCGTGAAACATTGTAACATTTATTTTTAAGGTATACTAATTACAACATTTAGAGCTGTTTCATCCAATATTTACTACGACATACAACCGAGAGAGCTACAATAGAGCTGCATGGTATCTTGCTTTTCATGCTATGTTTTTTCAGGATTAGACATAAGCAATAAGAAATTATTTTCAGCCACACAATTGGATTTTGAGAATATCATAATGACGTGGATGAATTTAGAGGATATTGCCTGTGTTTGGACACAGTTTCCATATAGGGAAAAAGTTACGTGACTTTGACTTGAAACAGAGCTTGCAAAAACTTTGATAAACTGGAGTCCTTGATATTCAAATGCTGAGGAGGTGAAGGCTGAATTGAGTCTGCACAGATCTCAGTGATCAAAAGCTTTACACACACAGACACATTCCAATCCTTTTGTTAAAGGGCTTTCAGATTTGTGATGCAGCTCCTGTGTAGAGAGACGCACAATGCCATCCTTCATGCACTCACAAGTGTTAGTGTTCTTTTCTGAGCTGGGTTCCTATTCAAACTCCAAGTTCCAACCAGTGTAGTCAAATCTATTTGGATCTGTCTATCCATCTCTATGACGCAGCTGTAGCTTTACTGTCTACCTGCATCACCCTCTTGTACTACATGGAAACTTTACTCTGTAATGACCTCATTATTAATATCAGGAAAATCCTCATATAATTCAACGATCTAAAGTGACTTTAAATTTTGTGTGTGCAAGGAAATTATTACTATAACATCGATTACATTTACTGTGAAGTCACGCAGGGAACACCATATCCTCAACATCCCACATCAAATAAAAGTTTAACATAAAGGAAGGATTTGATTTTTCTCCCCAATTTCCCAGCTTCGATAAATCACACACAAAAGGGTTAGGGCAGGTCTTTCACCAAAGCAAACCCCCATTGGGCCGCTGGCATTTCTGGATTTTATAGCTTTCAATACAGAGTTACACTTTGGAGAACTGGCCGCCATCGCTCATAATTCCACACCACTGAGCAATAACTAACTTCATAGCAGCTCATTGAAGCTTAAAAGAACCAGAAACAAATACAGACAAAAGTGTTTGAGAGCTTTAGAAATCATTTGATTTTTACCCCCTCGTATTCCTGGAGGCACTGGTGGATTTTTCGGTTCAGTGGAGATGAACAGCTCAGAGAAACGATGTGTAGATGGTAAATTAACTGAATCCGGGTTATTTTATGGTGAGGCAAGGATAAAAATAATATTTTTGATGAAAACAAGACAGAAAAACTAAATATTTGTTTGGTGTAGATGGTAAATTAAATTAATCATTCTGGAAAACAAAATATTTGTTTTTCTTCTTCTTTTTTTTATTATGACTGATGTGATAGTTTGTTCCAACCGTGTTTTAATTAGGATGTTTTGGGCTTTTGTTTAGGATTACAACGCAGTATTGTGGCCCAATCAACCATCAATGCAATAGTTTCATTTTTTACGAATTTGTCATTAATTCAATGAACCACAGGAAAGTTGGTGGGAAGCATTGAAAAGTTTGCCCATTAGTGCTAATTAGCAGTATTTAATAAAGAATAATTTTACTTATGGTTTGGAAAATCTTGGCCAAATCTTTCCTCCATCTGTGAAAACTGAAATGATGTGGTGCACTCAACTCGGCTGGGTGCAGATGGAATTACGGCATGTATCACACAGTGAGGACACACATTGCATGTCCAAAAACAGGAGGGGAGAGACAGTTTGGGGGGATGGCAGAGGAGGGAAGTGAAAGAGAAGACAGAGACACAAAAAAATGTGTTGCTCACCTCTATTTTCTTCGTCTCTTTTGGCCTCACTGACAAAATATAGAAAATATATTAAATGATGACAGTTAGACATGGGGGGGGGGGGTGGTAGTTTTGTGCATTCAAGAAAAAATTTGTACCAACGTCTGTCTCCGCTTGTCAGTTTCCTGCGGTTGTGACTTGTTATGTTACAGCAGTCTACGGGAGACAAAAAGAGACACTGTGAAGACTGTTGAAAGGCAAAGGGGGGATTTAGGCCAATCCCCGTGTCCACACTCACAGACGGCATGAAAGTCTGCAAGGGCTTCAGACCGTCCCACAGTCAAAACATCAACCTAGTCTGTAAGGGTGAGTGAAAGTGGATTGAATTGTTTCCGCCTCGCTGCGTCCTGATGGTTACCTCAATCCAGTCCAAGAATTTAATTGGAAACCAAAAGTTGTTCTCAATTACTGCTCAGTTTTGCACCACCGTGGAGCATGGGGGAGGCACTGCTGATAAATATACACACAATTTCCCCAGCTATTTCTGCAAACTATGCCTGAGGAAAGTGCCAACATGTAGGCGGAAGCCCTGCAGCATGAAAAAAACAACAAAAAACTAAGCCTTGAAATGATCCAAATAAAACTCATGAAATCAGAGGACTGTTTAAACATTACACAACTACTTTATTCATCTATTTTCTGACCTCCTCCAGTTGCTCCTACCCAATTTGTAAGCAAGGATTTTCAGATCAGATAGTGAGTCCCTCAAGTGTCTTGCCCTGTAAGAAAGTGGAAGCAAAGCATGAAAGATGGTCGATACAATATCTTATACCTTATTATCTATCAAACAACTATTATCTGTCTAAAGGTGTGGGGGAGTCCAGCGTCCGGAGCACTAGACTGTGGTCAACCTTACTCGGTTGATATCTGAGCTTTTTTCCTCTGTTTTGGTGGCCATCCAGGCCAGACGTTAAATTAGTGCATGAGAGTAGCTCGGCTTTCGGCGGACAGACGATAACCTTGGTAGAGGAAAGGTAGACTTCGAATTTCAATATCGTGTTAAAAATGCGCATATAATAATGTAGTGTAAACGATCCAGTCAGTGCCACTTAAAAACAGTGTGTATGGATCCTCTGTTTATCAGTTCATCTGGTTATCTTATAGCTATTGGATGTAATTTCACTTTTTGGATGCAGTTGTAGAGTCAGTTACTGTTTTCATATAGTCTTTATACCACCTCAGACAGATATTTGACTGTAAATTGCCAAAAGAGAAAAGAATCATAGACGAAGTTAAAGATCAATTTCATTGATTGTACCGTTATTATTTAAATTGTTGTCGATATCATGATAATGTCGTTATCGGGACATTTTTTCCCACGATAATTGTGAAGTAAAGAACTGATATTGTGACAACCATAGTTCCAACCAAGAAAACACGTTCCATCACCAAACCAAGTTCTAACAAAGAAAGACAGAATCTGAGAGCGAGCACTGGTTTGGCATGGAGAGCCCTACCAGCTGCTAAGGCTAAAGCTAAAGTTAGTTTTTATTATATATTACTAGAAACCATCAAAACATGGCTGTTTGTAAAACCTGTAGCTGATGCACTCATTGCTATGGGAAGTCTTTGGCAAAAGGGTTAACATTGTTGGCATGGAGAGACTCACCAACCTCTCCAGTCAAAAGTGGAACTTGTGAGCGGTCTGCTCATTCGTCTTGATCTGGTGCTGGCATGCAAAGCAACATCAAGTCATAAAATATCGTTCATAGCCCTTTCAAGTCACAAGGTACTCTCCAATTTCTATTAAGCAAACCATTGGAGCCTCACACGCCCATGCTCTGACATGAGTCCATGAAGATTAAGGGTTCCGAGGCCGGGACTGGGCCTTATCATCTCTCAGGAAACAAACAAGGCAACGGCTGATGGTGATGGATGATGGAGGGATCGAGTAAGCACGAGATGTGGACTGGGGGAAATTTACTAACATCAGCGGGGGGGAAAAACGACACTCAAGAAATCACTAGAGCAAGAAATAAAGCAGCCGGAACTACGTCGAGATGAGAGGAGGGGGAGTCGAGATGTTACAGCTCGATGACAGGTTAGCTTTGGAAGCCCTGGCGCACACACACACACACACACACACACAAACAGTACATGAGGGTGGAGACTGGAGGAGGCAGAAAAAGGGCAAACCTGGCTGCCCACCCGGAGCCATGACAACAATTTCAAACCATGTCGAGAAGGAATCGATCACTTCAATATTTAATGTTATTTGAAACCCATTTGCTCAGTTTTCTTGGCAACTAAAATAAAAATAAAGGTGGCGAGAAGCTACTACACATGTAGCAGAGATCATCCTTGTCAAAGCTTCAGGTTGCATTTAAATCTGACTTGAAAGAAGCAACATAAATGGCTTAAAGAATAGAGAGGATTAAAAACGGGGCGGATTATGGGCCGTGTTAAAGACATCATAAAGCGTTGTTGAAAAAGATCACACTCTGTGCTTTCGCAGAGCCCCCAGTTTTGTCCTACAGGTGGGTGCCAACTCTCAAGGACGAGATGGTCCATACCTAACCTAGTTTGGCTCCCTCTCAGAGGCAAACATGCATGTGAGGGCTGTCATTTCTGCCAACATGTGTTGAGATGTAACATGTTTACTGCAACACAGAACACGGTTTGTATCAGATGGAAAAGGAATGTGATTGCCTCCATGTGGGAAGGAAGCAGAAACTGGGGGTCCGCAGGTCTCGGAAGCCCCAGGTCTTTACATCAAAGCCATGGCAATTGAGGTGGTCCCTACCAGTGGAGGGGAGTTTTTCTCAAATGTTTCTTACAGTGCAAAACCTTTTGGATTTTCCTACAGCCATGGTGTTTCCAGGTGTCAGTGAATCATGATGATTTCTTTTAGATAGATAGATAGATAGATAGATAGATAGATAGATAGATAGATAGATAGATAGATAGATAGATAGACAGATAGATAGATAGATAGATAGATGCATAGATAGATAGATAGATAGATAGATAGATAGATAGATGACTTTATTAATCCCCAAAGGGAAATTGAGTTGTCATAGCAGTCCAGTAAAATACAATGGAATGACAAAAAATAAAATAAAATACTGAATCAAAAAAACAAGAGAATGAAAAACAAGATATATACAATATATACACATGCCTTAAATAGAATACTTAGAATACTAGGAATATGTACATGTACATACAGCATGCAATAAAGTGAACGTGTATCTTTTATTAGTATTTGATTTATTGTCTTTGGTTCATGAATGCTCATGTGAGTCTTTTTTGACGCTTTTTCCACTGTGCTCAATGAGTGATGTCATTTCCTGTCTATTTTCTTGATACACTCTGCCTGTGTGTATCTGACGTTGCGTTCCGAAACGCCCAATATGTAGCATGTAAAAAAAAAAACATTACAATAATATTTATTTGTAGAGCACTTATCAAAACAAGGTTACAAAGTGCTTTACATGGGTGTACATACAAACATACATACATAGCGCCATAACACACACAACAGAAGCTCTTACAAAACGGGGACCCAACATATCCCACTAAGAGCAAGAACTGGGCGAATAGGAGCAAAAAACTCCCTTTCAGGAAGAAACCTTGAGCAGATCCACGACTCAGTGTGGGCGGTCATCTGCTTTGACCGGTAAGGTTAAAAAGACATACAGCTACAAATGCTCTGCATATGGAGGGCAGGAACACACATCAACAAGATTATAATGGGGAGTAAAATGCAGTATACTGAAAGTACCAGGATGATGAACTACTGCATGCTTCCCTGAATATACTGACCCACAATCCTCAGCGTGCTGTGAATGCCGCTGAAAAAGCACCATTCAAACTACACTGAGATGAAGGCAGTGGTATGTCCCAATAGTATGCCTACTGCATGCAATAGTGGTACTTTCTGAGGGCAGATGCAGTATATACTGTTCGTAAGAAGTATAAGTATGCGATCCCTTTATACTTTATTTTTCATTATTTTCAACACCAACACTGCTTTGGTTTCCCTCTTTCTTTGAGACCCAGGATCCAAATAGCCCTTTGTTGTTTTTTTAACTACGCATCTCAAACAAGCAGCATTCCTCTTATCCATTTTTACATCACGTTAACAGTCTGCTGGGCAGGTAATGCTCGTCATGTGCAGAGGTGTCAAAGTGCACTGAATAACTAGTTGCTTTTGTGTAAGCAACAGCACATACCTGCCTCATGTGTCTTAAATTAAAGTAACTTTTCCCCCATTGCTCAAGTTAAAGAGCTAACTGAGGTGGGAAAGGTGTATGGTGAAGTTAGGCGAATCCTAAAATGTGCCTGAAATACTAAAAAACCGAGTCAACATTCAAAGGTTGTAATTTCAGTCTGCTCTTAATTCTAACAGTCTTTTGATAGTCTGTATCGGGTCTGCTCATACATATGGAGGATGCATGATCGGAATATGAAAGAAAATTAGCCCTTGAGTACGATCAGTCATTACCATGGCTGCCACTCTTGAACACAACATCAAGAGATAATGTGATTAACAAGGCAACACAACAGCCTCTCCATTGAAAGAAATTATGCAAATAATGTTTTGTCGGCACATCTTAACACGAAAACCAGGAAATTGTCAGTTAATGCTGGTCGAAAAAAAGATATACAAAAGATGGAGTGTGTGTGTGAATGAATGAATACTATTTATTTTTGAATATGGAGATCAAATTAAGAACATTTGCAAACATTTACAAACATTAGTTCATTTGCCATGAATGAAGAAAGGAAAAAAAGAAATATTGTATGCATATCAATAAAAATAACAATATATAAAGAAAACAGAAAAGCCGCAAGCTACGTGTTAGAGCACATATTGTTTGTGTGTGTGTGCGTGTGTGTGTCTCCTCGGTCTAAAGTGTGTACAGCACATTTGCATAGCACTGTTTGAGTTCTTTGCAAAAGCGGACATTATGAAACAAAAGATTATCAGTCAATTTCTCCTTGTATTAAATGGTAGACTTGTTATCCAATATAGTTTTTACTTCACAATCATTTTTCAAAATGAATTTTAATCAAAAGACTGAAACACACAGCTACAGCCGATTATACATTATATATCTACGTTGATTAAAAAATATTTTGAATAACACACAGTCCAAGCTGCAGAATTTAACAAGTTGGGAGTGACTGTTTTGTTTTCTGTAAAAAAAAAAAAAAAAAAAATACTGCGTGGTTCGCCATGAAGGTCACTGGATCCATGACGATGATCGTTTGCTCCTTAGAACCACGGTGTTCGGCTTCATGCAATCAGGCACTGGGCTCACACCAGCAGCTCCTGTACAAAATGTCAGACCTCAAGTGAAAGTCATTTAATGTGCTGTGTCGTCACTGCTGGACTCACACACACACACACTCGAGGACTCCCTCCTGTGACTCTCTCCAATTACTGGGCAGGTGCACCTGGGCAGGTCTCTGAGAAAAGGTCATCTATCATGTCAAGTGTGTGTGCAATTTCATACTAGTGTGTGTGTGACTTGTGTACCAGCTGTGCCCTCAATTTCAGCACCACTCTTATATTGTGCCCCCTTTTTAAATGTACCACAAATTGCAGCAAATACTGGGCTTGATGGATTCTTACTTGCGTGGTTTGTCTCTGCTTAACATGCTCTCATGGACACACACACACACACACAAACACGGGAGTGTGCTTGTGTACGCTTAGTCACATCCAATATGTCAGTTTCTGCCCCGGTTGTCAGAGGATAAACGCGGAGGGCTGAAACATTGTTGGCTGTCCTCTCGGAATCTTTATAGTATCAAGAAGTCACTCACCTTGCAGTGTCACAGCCTGCGGGGGTTCCAGCGTTACGCTTGTTGTGGCTCGGAGGTGGGCGACTGTCAGCCATCAGACTTCATTGTGACCACTGGCCTCTGAGTTTTTGTTACATACACTAGATTTACCAGCTGTTTTTGAGTTGTAGCCTTCGTGCGGCATCGTTCTTTACACGCGTTCGCTGCCAACATTTAGATTGTGATCGACATCTGCCGACAAAATTCACGGGATTCATCAGTGGTAACACTCTGGTAGACGGTTTGAGAGACTGTGTTTTATGCAGTATGCCAACTCTCACTTTGGGTTGGTGGTCCTATGCCCCCAAGGCTCTGGACGGCTGTATCTGAGGAAGCCAGTTCAGATAGGGTCTGTGATATCTATTTAGGGTTGCCTAGAGGTGGAAAATTTCCAGGTTTCCTGAAAATTTCGAAAATTTTGTTTTCGGGTTTTCAGGGTTTTGTTGTCATGACGACATGTCAAAACAAGACAGCAACCATTGAAGACGATGCGGTCTGGGTCCTTGATGAGTAGAAAGCATGGCCTAAAGAGAACTAACTAAAATGTTTGACATTTTTGAATGGGACTTTTTGGGGGGTATTGTAAATACCTGAATTTTATTTTATTTTTCAGCATTCATGGTTTTTGTTGTTCTGGGAAAGAAGCTATGATAGTTCTACAGTTGTAAAAAGTGATGAATGCCATTTAGAAATGTTGTATCAGGCACATTTGCATGCATGTTTAATTATGACAAATATAATTTAGAGAAAATTCCCCCAAATTCCCTGAAAATGTATTTATAATGTCATTTAAAAATATCGCATTAGACATGCTTGCATGCATATCTGCCTATAACAAATCGGAATGATTTGATGAATGATAGAATGTTTCATAGTTATACATTACATATAATTCTCGTCAATTTCCAACTTTGCAAAATTTCTGGAATTTTGCAACCCTCTATCTATTAAATAATTTTTTATAACTTTCTAAGAGTTTTTCTGTTCTTTGATTGAGAGTGTGTGTGTTTATTTTGTGTGTCTTTATGGTTTATTTGCTGCTTATAGAAAGAAGAATGTAATACCGTAACAGCAAGCACATCAGATCGAGGAAGAATGGTTGAAGCGTCTTCGTTTTAGATTGACTCATAGATTAGAATGCCTGTAGAATCGCAATGTTTTTTTTATTTATTCATTTGTCGATTTTGAGTTGGAACCATCCTTTCATCGCCGAAGACTTGAACAAATACACACATCCACACTGATGTAGCGACATTATAAAGCGATGACATCCTCGACTGAATAGCACCCCAGGTTGCTAGAATTCCAGATGAGGGTGAGACATCCTGATTCGCAATAGTGTGTCATGTGCATTCTGAAGGTAAAGTCTGAAATTTGTTGGAATAGATCTTATTTATTCTCCCATGAACAGACCTCGACCTCCTACTCACACTCCCAGCCGTGTATTTGCAGGAGCTCATTCAAACTTTCATGAATAGGAACTTGCCCTCTTGTATCATCGTCAAAACTGTTTTTTGCCAGAATAAGAAAATGTGGAATAATCTGAGTAGACTTGTAACCATAAGAAAAAGGAACAACAATGTCCCGGGATCATGTTCTTTCACCACACTTTGACCATGATTTAATGATCTCTAAAATTGATTGTGCTTGGATAGTTAAGCCGGGAGCATCAATAGCCTCCATTCAATTAAATCTGCCAGTTTGATGGCATTTGTAACATTTTCCGCTTTTCACCATAAAAATAAGCCCCAGGACCATTTAATATCTCCAAAGACCAAAACGGGTCATAATTTTTCGGGGGCGTGGGAGACCCATATCCTCACAATCAGCCAGATAATGGCATCATTTTATGTGTAAAAAATGGGCAATCATTTCCCTTTGTGCATGCAGAGGTGCATGACCATGCATACCTCGGAGGCAAAGAAAAGGCTATGGAAATGCCGAAGTTAATCTTTCTCAGTCTCATTCATTTTATGGAGCCCTCCTTACATCAGACATATAATGACAATCAAAGTGAGCGTGGCTGCGATTTCAAACCATAAAAAAGCGAACGGAGGATTGTAAGGAAATACATAAATAAAGGAGAAAGTCATGTCATATATGACTCTTTGGACCCAACTGGGGAAAAAATCTCGATCTCAATTGTGGTATCGCAATCACCAACTTTTTATTCAATTGTGATTTATACAGTGATGTGTTCTGGTGCCATAAGAGACCTTGATTAGGTTTCAATCTTTTCCTGGTTGAATGTGTGAGGAGTCTGGCTAACCCCCCCCCCACCCCCCTTTGTTTAGTATTCCTTGATATATTAAAAATGTTGTGTTAAGTTATGTTAAATTGGAGTTCCTTTTATGTTTAGACAAACTTATCAGTTAAAGTTTGTATTCATTTTGGGCATGGTGCTAGTGTTTGGGTGCCCAACCCACACACACACACACACACACACTAGACAGGTTGCTAGTGATTAAGATTGGTAGGTTGCAGGTGTGGGCTGGTCAGGAGAGGAGCCACAATCCTTGCCGTCTTCAAGCTGCCATGAGCTGCCACACCAGAACCTTTTTGTCCAGCCTGCATCTGTTGAGACTTTTTTTGTTGCTTAATGTATTAAAAAACAAGAGCAATTCAAGTTTTGAAAAGAAACCCCTGCGCCTGCTGCTGTTCCTCCCACCACGCTCCACACCTCAACCTCTTGGCTCTCACCCTGTTTGTAGAGGTTGACCAGCATGTAAAACCCTACAGAATGCTACTCTCATCTGGACATAAACTTGATTTTGCTAAGACTTCCTGCTTTTAATGGTTGTCTGGCAGTTGCACTGCTTCAGTGTAACAGTGCCATGACATTTTTCCTTCCATTCATGCGTAGACTTTGGCCTCTCTAGCTCTACACAACTCAATTATGTTCGTGATCTGAAAAGCAGGGTTTGGACACCCAAATCTCAATAACGTTTTTATGATCTGACAAGCAGGGTTTGGACACCTTGGAAATTGGACAGAAAGTGGTCCACTTGCGGGCAGAAAAAAAAGAGCACTTCACATAAAGGTTACTATTCCTTTGGCAGGGGTGGACGGAGAGGAGAGGAGAGTGGCCGAAAGAACAACGCTGATGCTGCTGTAGCTGAAAAGGTTAAGAGCCCTCCACTGCTTTTCATCCTTGTTTACTATGTTTAAAGTGACATTTTCACAGTGGTGGTGCGGCTGTGAGTGCACACGTTGGGTTTTCCGATGAAGAAGATCATGACAGTGTCACCGAGATTGCTAAAAAAATGCGAAAAAAGAAAATATATCTTTCCCTGTATTTGTCATTTGAAACATTTTAGCAGTGCAAAATAAAGTAGGAGTTAATAAGGGTTTTTGATTTCTGTCCATTTATTCATTCCTCCATCCCATTTATCCTCTTATTTATATTAACATGCATTTTAGTGTCCATCTGGGTCAGACGGAGATCATTTAGTCCTGTGATATTGATTTTACAACCAATTCATGCTTGTGCCAAATCTGAGGGCTGAGGTAGCAAATCACCAGCTTGGACACCTGTGGAGCACAAAGTCTTAATCACAAGTCCAGCAAAGTCTTGAGATATTGACACTCGAGATGCTACACTTTGACCTCTGATCATGATCCTCCGATGGATTCACTCTTGAACCCAAAAACCGAAGGCAAACATTAGACATTACACCCACACAAACAGGAAAACAGCTCATTTCCCACTAATTTCCCTTAGTGTAATAAAGGGCTTTATGTGCACACTTTTGAATAAATGATCGTTTAGCCATCTGAACCTGATGAAAGCCATTTCCTTGTGGGCCTTCATCTCAGGTTCACTACTTGTGAGAGATTTAAACACCCACAAATTAGCTTCTGACAATTAAAACCAGCGGGGCTTGGGAGCTTTGTTCTGCGGCATCGACTCAAAAATTTGCACTTCCCTTAGTTGATATTAAGCTATGAAATATTCACATTAGAGAAAATTAGATTTTGCTTGCAGTTTTGAGGGCATGTAATATGCAGTCAGGCGGCACCAGAATGCAATTACAGAGGCTTCACCAAGGTTTCAGTGCCGGTACATTGTTTTCATTAGAGGGAATAATGTAAAACTATTCTCACTCATGCACATAAATTCACATCAGTTGCGCAACGTGTGGACAATCCATTCCAGACCCATAACAGACTGTCTCTTTCTCCATTATGTCTTTTTTTTTTTTTTTTTATAAAGTTGCTTGAAAATGTATTTTTTGTCTTCCTGAGGCGTGAAAACGAAAGTACGAGATCTGCTCGGGTCTCTGTGAGCTATATTCAACCCCACAACTCCAGCCGAGAGTGCGGGTGAAAGGCAGACAGAGCGAGATGGAAGTTAATGACACATGTGGAAGTCTGCATGACAGTGAATGGCAACATGACATTAAAATGCGGCCGAGTGCGAATTATTCTGAAGGGAGTCAGAGGCCGAGGGATTTCAATGAGATGAAGTATGACAGAGAGAGAAACTTGTGGCCGAGAGGTTGCGTCTCAGATTTTGGTCGGTGTCTGATCATTCTCTTAGTGTTCATATGTCTGTCAATCCCCATGCCAAGTCGATACTTCACTCCGAATGTCAGCGGATCTATGACCTCGAGAGATCTCGAACATCATTTTCCATTGATATATCGCAATCTAAGATTATTACTAAACACAAATTAAATCAATAGTTTTTCAAAAATGTACAAAATCAGCATTTATTCTATGTTTAACTGCTTCTTTTGGGGGATCCCAGAGTGACCTTAACCAGATGGGACCTAACTAATCACTGAAAAAGAGGGAGTCAGTAAATTCTGGGTTGGAATCTGGTTTGAGATGGAAAAATAAAAGATTACAGTAGGTTTATACCTGCATGCCCACCAAGGATGTCACACAGTTCTGGAGTACTACAGCAGTGAAATGCGTCAGAGGCGAGAGATTGTTTTTTTTTTTTATTATTATTATCATTATTATTAGGATTTAAAAAGTGTTAGTTGGAAGAAATCTGTTCACATCACATTCAGACATTAGTAGCCTATTTGAAAAGCAAATATATCTCACTGGCCTCAAAGTGTAACTTGACAACGTATGCTTGTTAATGATGTTTTTCTCTCTGTTCATCTTGATAATCATGACAGCAAATAAATCAATGCAGAAAGCTCATGAAAAACAAGCAGGCATTTTTAATCAACCATTCAGCGACTTTCAGAGACAATGAAAAGTAAAGTCAAACGCCGATGAGTGCACCATTTAATTTGCTTTCATTTTCAGCTTCAAAACCCATAAGAGCTCCACTATCTCATCTCCGAGGTTCAGCGGTTGAAAAGAACTCACATTTGTGATGCACTCGCTCTGGAACTCTCACCCACTGATTCAATCGCGGGTTCACCTCAGTTACGTTCGATGATGCTGCAGCGGGAGCCGTAATTAAATTGTTTCTTCTCCCCACGCTGGGAAAACAGTTTCATATGTCAAACCCATGTTGCGATTAAGCATGCAAAGGTTGCGATGCTCTTCAGGAGCAAGTTCCATGAGGAACTGGATCAATTATAGTAAACATATCATCGCAATTGTGTTTGGGTTATTTCCCTGAAGCCCCCCGTCCGCCTCCACTCCCACCAAATCAACAGAGGAGACGTTACACCCGGCCGTTGTAGCCCTCCTCCCACCCACAGTGTTTGAGCCCTCGGATGACAACATCTGGTTTTATCACAACCTGATTATTTAGAGCCCTTAGCTACCTTGGTAAAATCATCGATTTTGCAGTTTGATAATACAATCTTAGATTTATTTTATTTGCTGTCACCAGAGAGGAAACAAGAATATCACGCCCATAGAGCACACTATTGATCTGATTCGAAATGCCTCCTTTTCACCCTTTCAATATGAACTGGGGAGTCGTGCAGGGTGAGTCACGTCTCTCTGGGAGGCTGTAAAGCACTTTTGTGGGGTTTTAAACCAGTGTTAAATAATATCTCGCAACGTATAATTTTCTCTAGGAATTGTCTGAAGACCCTTTTCACAGGGCCAGCCTGCACTGTGCTCCTTTTAAGTTCACTTAAAAAGAGGAGCTTTCTGTTTTTTTATGGAAAATGCCTCAAAGCAGAACTGGACCTCTGGGTGGGTCGGAAAAGAGAGGGGGCAGAGGGACAGACAGAGAGAGAGAGATGGAGGGAGGGAGAGAATGGAAAGAAAGAATTAGATGATGCATGGTGTTGAATGCAGACTGACGAGTTATGCAGTGATACAAATAGGATGCTATCCTACCTCTGGATATATGAAGACCACAGACCTTCAGCATCTAAAAAAAATTTGTTTTAGACCCCAAATCAATATTTGGAGGTTAATCATTAAATTCAATTGATATTATATTATGATAATAATATAATGATATACATTATATATTAATTTCAATGTATCCCCGCAGGGCAATTCAGTTTGCAGCCTCAAGACCGCAAAATGAAAAACAAAAAAACAACACATACAATATCCCCACTGTCAGCACCACAGGTTGGTATAACAGCCGCAGCTAGCAACAACAAAGGCTGATAGAAATAAATGATTAATAAAAATAAATACAGCCAGTGAGGCTCTCGGGTTTACAGTGCCTGGCCTGTCTTCATTTGGCTGTCGGCAGCGTTTAGGAGCCTGATGGCCAAGGGAACAAATGAAGCTGTGTACCTGTTTGTCCTCCTCGGAGGGGGGGGGTCTGTCTGGCTTTCTGGGTAGCACCTTTTTTCCAAGCGGAGCTTCATTCGTTGAACTGGACCCCAATAATCTTGGAACAGACTTTGATAATGACGCTGAGGCAGTTCTTCTCCTTTACAGATAGGCCATAAAACCAACAAATAAAAGAAAATGTCAACAGACTTTCAATAAAAGTGACATAAGATGCCCTTAGACACATTAAAAGAATTCACCTTCTGCAGTAAATGGTTACGTTGTTGACCCGTTTAACAATAGATAGTTTTAGTCGAACTTGAGTCCAGGTTCAAACAATGTGCATAAATACTTGTATTTTCCACGATCTCCACATTTTCTCCACGAATAATGCATGCTACACGATCAGGGCGGTTCCTCCAAAAATCCATTATTTTCTCATTGGTCTTTGTTACATTTAAGTCCTGGTAGTTCTCATCTCACCATTCCACAAATGGAGGTTTTAAACTTTAGGCTTGCGGTTACATAAGGATGACTACTGAAGTATACACAAGGCAGAAGTCTGTGTCTGGATGTCTGCGAGAAGAGGCAGTTGTTATCAAAGTTCAAGGCGGCAGAATCCTCCCGAGGCATGTGAGCGCCCTCATGTGGTCATTTATCTGCCCGCCCGCTTGCTGCTGACCAGCCGGGGGCTTGGACCGCCTCTGTGTCAAGAATCGTGCATTATTTTTCGAAAAAAGCAATGAATAAAATGAATGTGGAACTAAAGCTGTGATGACATCTATGCAGGAGAGGTGTTGCTTTGATTTTTATTTCGAGTTTGGTTCACTTTAGTTATTATCCAGAATAGGTTGAGGAAACCATAACAGCTTTGGAAACATTTTCATTGACGTGTGAGGAGACATGAAAGCCTGCAAAGCCGCCTCTTTCATCCTAGCTTGTGCGGGTACTCAGATTAAATGTTGTATCCAGCCAATGATGCAGCAACTTCCATCTTTTCTCTCTCCTACGTGAATCCATTGGACTGACAATGTGCTCCAAGAGTTTGATTGTGAATCCTGGAATGAGCCGTGAGCTCTGTATCACAGATCATTTGATATGCAAAGTTCAAACTGCAGTCTGTTTTTCAATTTAACGACTTGCACTGGCTTCACTCATACATTACGTGACGGCACGCTTCCGTGATCGGAATATGAGAAAAATGATCAAGATGATGAAGAATAATAGGAAACTCTGGCTTCATGTGTTCTCATCAGACAGAAGTTCTGCGTGAACTAAGTGTATGTTACGGTATTATCTTGTGATTTATGGCTAAATCATGACGAGAAATGATTCTATGTTCTATTCTAGCTATCATCTCTATGTGTCATATCCTTAATTACTGTTCTTCCAGGAGAGTGTTGGTAGAATAATGCGGGGGGGAGGGGGGCAATAAATCAAAGAAAAACAGGTGAAAATAAAAGGATATCAGTAGGAAATTGAACAATAAAAGTATAAAGGAGGGCTATTTTTGCACACTGAGAGAGTTTGTTTGCTGCCACCTGCTGAGGCCAAGACGCGTCACTTGTATGTATCTCCTTTAGTGCGCACACAATCGCTAAAAGTTTCTGAGATTTCTTCTTCTTCTATTTTCAACTTTATTCATACGTTTCCTGCTATACGGCTCACTTGCTGCAGTTCGAGCTTCGCAGACATCATTTGTAAAGACGAGCTTATTGAATTTGCCTTTTTAACCGAAACTCTCAACCATGAAGTTGGCCGACCCGAAATCGGTCGGGTGAATCATTTTCCATTTTGCCATCGAAAGGCCCTCAAAAGGTCATCCTGATCCACGGAAATGCCGTGCAGACAAGAATCAGTGAAGAAACATTGCACGGTTTATAACTGTAAAATGTTGTGAGATCTTATGTATAAGCGAGAGCAACTTTTGCAGTTTTTATTAATCAAATCTCCTCTTGTATGTCACGGTACAATGCAGCTGCGTAACCACAATTGTGCCTTACTGGAGACCTCTAGTGGTAAGAAGTGGTAAGGAAGCTCATTTTGAAAAGTTAAATGATAGTGAGTGAAATAAAACGTGTAAGTGAAAATATGCATGCTAGTGTTATGCTTTATCTGAACTTCATTTCAATTGTTT
>CAESWR010000435.1:0-13986 GCA_903171835.1 Mullus surmuletus | reverse complement strand
CTTTCATGTTTGCAATCGGTTTATTTATTTATTGGTAATGTTATAAAGGAGATGTCGTTAAGAGCAACTGACGCTTAACGTCACATCACAAATAAAGTGCCACCAAAAAGTCTCACCAATAAAGTGCATAGTGTGAATCAACAGTATAAACAGTAGTATCAGCAGTGAATAAAGAGTAAATATATATGAATGGTATGAATATATTATATATGTATATGATACAACGCAAGTCCAGTTCATAGTTATTGCAGTTCAATTGCCATTCAAAGGCAAAAGAGGAGTGTTTTAGAGACAGGGGTGAGGGGGCTATGTAGCTGGGGGGGGGGGTCCTCATCCAGCAACCTGACTACAAGCTGCTTTATTTGGGCAAACCATCACTTTTGGTCTTGATTGATATATTTGAACTCTTTGGATGCTTTTCCGTGATATTTGTGGTTAGTGAGTTTGACAATCCTCTGACATTTCTGTCTTATAGTTTCAATTCATAGTTTAATGCAGCAACAGCACAACAGTTTGTGATTGGTACAATATTGTTAGTATGACAGAAACAAATCTTTCCTTTATTTGCATGTATCTTTATTTATGAATTGGTTGTCATCACGTTTACCAAATGAAAGAACAGGATGTATAGGAGTGATTGACTGTGTGAGAATGGAAAGACAATTACTTTTTTTTTATTTAACGCAATCCTATCTTAACTGTTCCAAGATTTTACCCTGTACTTGTACCCTTTACTTATACCCTCTGTTTTCACTGGAAATTTAGAAGCTCTGCAATCCTGTTGTACAATTATATATAAATGGCATTTTTGTTTTGTCTTATTTGTTCATGTTTTGTTATGTCGGTTTATATATTGTGTGTTTTTATTAGTGTTGGAAAGCACTTTATGATTTTACATATGTGAGATGTGCTCTTTAGATTCTCTACTTCCAATATTTAAAAGTTATGATTTCTCTCATATTCATATTTCTTTTTTCATTTTTAAATACTTCCTTAATGAATCGGTCATTTCCATTGTTTTGTGAAGCTCATACTTTCATGCCCTAAAAAAGTAAATCTATCCCATCATCATCACTAATTTGCATTACGCCAGCGATTGATGTTTGACCCTGAAAACATCCGCTCTGATAGTTTAGTTTGCAATCATCAGATTTCCCTTCAAGCATGGACAGTAGCAGCTTCTATTTTCTTTAAGACAGTTGCTTATATTGTTCCTCTCGTGTCAGATCTGAAGCAGCATGATGTATAAATGAAATGATAACAAAATATTCTCCTCTGTATATTTCCCATCTGACAATCCACTTTATTCAATGTGCACGAGTAGCTTAAAAAGATGCAAGGCGCTTTCATCGTTTGAGAGTCAAATTAATTCAATCGCAGACACAGAGTTTATGCAAAATAAGAGTTTTAC
Source organism: Mullus surmuletus (assembly GCA_903171835.1). NCBI lineage: Eukaryota > Metazoa > Chordata > Actinopteri > Syngnathiformes > Mullidae > Mullus > Mullus surmuletus. The sequence continues at coordinate 12,575 of CAESWR010000435.1, read as the reverse complement.
TGCATTCCAGACTAGTACAAGGCAACAATAAAATAATAATAAATAATAAATACATTTACAATAAATTATCAACAGCTCACTATGAAAAGGGGGTGGGGGTCACATAGGGGGGACTGAAGTAAACGCCCTTTGTTGTATCAGTCAAAGCTTGATGAGGAGCTCCGAAGCTTGCTTGTGGTCGCTTTGTCGATGGGAAAGATGTCTGCACCTGTCGAGGGAAGAAAATACATCAGAATATGTGTGACGATGAGCCGGAGCTGAATCCTCCTTAACATGAGCTAATAACATTTATTTTATTGTCACAATTTTTAAATATATTTAATTGTTATTTTTTACACCACTGACCTGCAGTTTTAATTCAAGCTGCCTTATAACGATGTTAAACAAGCACAAAGGTACAATTTTTTTCCCTTTCCTTTTAAATTCATTGTTATGACATGCCTTCAATTCATTAGTTTTATCAAATTTTAACTTTTACGTTATATCATATAGAATATGATATTTGAATAATAACAAAAAGAACTATTTTGAGTATGAGTATTCATTTTGAACTATTTACCTATCAAATAAGGAGGTGGTATTTTCTTACATTCATATTCAATTTAATTCATACTCTAACCAATAATTCCCTCCCATCCTCCCAGCACTCCCCCCTCAGCCCCCCTCAGCCCCCTCCCTTCCTACCTTCAGCATCCCAGCCCGCTGAAGGAACCGATGCGGTCGAGCCGGACCCCGAAGCAGCTCCTCATCCCGCCCTTCTTGTAACGGCTCCACGAGCGCTTGGTGGTCCTCGTCAGGTCCTTGAGGAGCCGCGTCAGCACCTCCTCCTTCGCAGCCAGTGCCGAGTTGCTGGGGTCGGAGGGCTCCCACGGCCGCGCTCCCTCCGCCTGCCCATCTTTCCCCTCTGCCGTTTCCAGCTCATCGGAGGAGTAATAAGGCGCCGTGTTGAGCTCTTCCTCTAACAGCTGCTTCAGACTCTGTGGGGAGGGTGGGGGGGGGGGGAGGGGGGTTAGAGCTTAGACAAGAGGAGAAACGTCCACGTGGTGTGAAAATCCTCCCTGCACTCTCCACGACAGCAGGGGCACAACACTGTTAAGAAAGCTTCCCATCACTTCCACTCACCTGTAAATCAGAAACCGGTTTGCCTCCGACAAAGTTAAGCAGTAACAGGACAGATAAGCAGCAGACGGAGATGTTGGGGTTCATTTTGTGTGAGTGGGATGTTCTGTCAGGAGCCGCTCGCCGTGTGTCCCCCTACTCGCCTTCCTGCTCGTCTGGATCAGCAGCGTCCAGGTGCAGCCTTTATACACCGACCTGATTCCGTCACCATGCCTGGGAAAATTAACGATGCGTGACTAATGTTCCAACATGTGGGAGTGCAGGCCAACTCAGACGTGGAAGTCAACAAAAAAAAAGGGGAGGGGGGGGGCTTGAAATGAGCAGTGATTCCTCTGGATGAGGGCTGACTCTCGGAGACGGGTGGGTTTGCATGGGATCGCGACCTCTGTAATAGCAGCTCCAGTTGGGGGGGCGGGGGGCACCAATCTGCCCATTAGCTGTTGGCACAAAGGCTGACACACAAACACACACACACACACACACAGATAGATAACAGTTCGCACTTGCTCACGCCTACAGACGGTTTGGAGTCACCAATCAACCTGTTTCTAGGACATAATCCTGTTTTTCACTTTTTACCATTTATCTATCAACTGCAGAAGCATATTGCCACTTTTATACCGTACATCCAAAATATCTGAATAGCTCCCTGCCAAAATATGATACTGAGTGCCATAACTCCTTAACTCTTTTGATTTAAGATACATATTCTTCGCATATCATCATTCTAATAATATGAATTGTCTTCATTCTTCATCTTCAGTGAACTTCTTATTACATTCAACTTTCCCAAAGCTGAAATGATGATCCTCTAAATAAAATATTCACAAATTGTCATCGCTTACAAACAAACAAAAAAAAACAGGGGATTTCATTATCAAAATGAACCCGCATTTCTGTTTGGAGACCAGGCACCTCCTTTATTCGCCCCAAGTGATCATCTCAATCCGACCTTCTGAATTAAAATATTCAGGTATTGTATTCAGCTCTTAATTAATCAGGCTATGCTAAATGAGCTTTTGTGAGTATAACATACAATGTCAGCAACTAAGTTGACTAATTAGACACATAATTTTTCTCACTTTTAAAACATCTTCAAGTCCAGATGTGGGACTCATTAGGACTTGATTGGAGTGTGTGTCTCTGCCTATTTAGGTGCTTTTAGTGCCTCTATCGCTCCCCGCCTCCACCCAGACAGGTACCAGGGGTAAATGATGAGCAATTAGCCCCGGACCCTGCGAAGCTGAGAGCACTCCGCGCGTGGAGGTGGATGGCAGCTAATCGACATTTCACCAGCTTCTCGACTGGAGGGCTATCATGCAAAATTGACTCAGTCCTCGGGGCAGCACTTAATGTTCCGCCTGGTTGGATTGCGGAGGGGGGGAGTCAGATCGGAGCTCCCCTCGGTTTGATCTGTTGGACTTGGTTCTGTCCTGTGGATGTTTTTGCAATATGTACACTAAAAATAAATAAATAAATAAAACGCAGCCGTCAAAGTTTCCTTTTGTTGTCGAGTCTCAGTGAAAAGCTTTGTAAATTACACCTGCCAATGGAGATAATGTCATACAGAACCTCATGGTGTTTTCCACCAAGGCTTTCCCAAGCACATTTTATTTACTAAGCAAAAAATAAAGACAAGCAGACAATTGATTCACACCAGCAGAGCACAAAAATGGATGTAAATGGAAATTCCATTGTCTTTTTTCTTCTGGTTGATTCTGAAACCATGTTCGCTTGATAATATGCATTCAGTTTACAATGCAAAGTCCATCGTGGGTAGTTACGGATCTCCCTCCCCAGCCAGTTAGACTGGCTGACATTTAAACCTCTAACTGTCACTTGGGATAAGGAATGGGCAATCCACCTTGTCACCAGTTACCCTCCATTAAGGGATTTAATTAGAACGTTAGGGCCTCATCATCTACACAGTGAGGCTCACTGAACTGAGGCGAGGAGCTCTAAAATAAGTGGGATACAGAGGGTTAAATGTCATGTTGATGCCAGAACTGTATGTAACAAAGCTCTGTAACAATGAGATGTTGGCAGAAAGCACAGGACAGTTGAACGTCAGAGAACGTCAGCCACCCCATGACTGTGCTGAAACTGAAGCAACAGTGAGGAACATCTGTTGACCCGAAGAACACCACTGACCTGCAGTTTAGCATTTCTTAGCTACACATTGATCAAATGTCACAGTAGCTTCAATTTATGCTCGCCGAAATAATGAGAGTGCAAGTGGCACAACCATGTGGAGTCAAGATTGCTAGGGATCAGCGCGCCTTGTTGAAAAAGAACGAGACAGACAGACAGACAGACAGACAGAGAGAGTGATAGACAGATAGATAGATAGATAGACAGATAGATAGATATTGTGACACCAGTATTGACAGTGTCTCCCCAATGGAAAGCCGTAGTAACATGAGGGGCTCAGCTTGTCAATCGGGCACAGCCGGACTTTGTTTCAAGCATCTACAACCTTAATTTTTTTAAACCGAAACCCTACATTTGGAATAAACCAAGTTTCACTAACTGTAGCTCCTGAACAAAAAATGCTAGTGACAAAAACTACAGTGTTACTACCAATAGAGTAAACTCTGCAAATATAGCAAACATAGCAAACAGTAGCTGTGCTTCCTTATAAGATACCAGTATTCGAAACCTGACCCTTTAAGGGTCTTTGACCTAGAGCCCATGGTTCTACAATGACTCCATCCGTTAATTATTAACACTTGCCTTAACTCCTAACGGGAACATGCAGGAGACACAAAAGTGTTTGTCTTAAAGTTTTTCGAGCCTTTTAAACTATATGTTTGTTGATGACGTACACATACTTTGGCAAACACATCGGGTCATGTCACCTCGGGCACAAGCTGGAGGTGCCATGACCACACCCCAAAATGTTTAGAATTAAGCATCAACTGAGGCGGTGACATGATGGCAAACAATTTCATAGTAATTACAACACCAAGGATGGCCATAACGCCATCATGTTCATGACACTTAGGCGGACACTATTTCAAACCTGTGTCCAGTTCTGGCTGGTGCATGCAAAGAATGTAGCACCTGATAAATGATGGGACAATGAGACAGTCAGTTGTGGATGCTCATCCGAGCCATCCTGTCAACACTGTCGTCGCACTTCCACCCCTCAAGCTTATCACCACTGCAAAAATCCTCCGCTGTCAGTCCTTGGGCAACTGCATTCTACTATCCAATGAAACAATTGAGAAGAATTTAATTTTTACCCTGATTATTGGAATATGGATTATTCATTGGCCTTCCTGACTTAATTTCAAGTAATTTCGAATTGAGAGTGGCTGCTTGCTACTTTAATGAGATCAACCCTCACTATAGCAGGACGGGGTCGTCACAAGCATAATTGTACTAGAATAAATATAGGAAAATCCCAGATACATGGTACGTAAGTTACAAATGTGTGTTATTGTGTGTTAATACACTTAAAGGTATGAATTGTGCATATAATCAAGAGTGGACATCAGGTCTCACCTGGCTAATAGGTCTCTGTATATACTATAATTTCAATAGGGTCTTATGTCAGGTCTTTAATCACCCCAGGACCAGTACCAGGTGGTGCGTATGTGTGTGTGTCCTGTTGTGTGCTGGGCTGTATTTTAGTGTTACCTGTACCTCAATAGGGTGGAGCCGAAGGTGCAGGAGGGGGCCAGTGTCTCCAGACCATTAAAAATGTCTTTTTTCTCCCCCTCTATCACTTCTGTCTCCCTGGCAGCACTATGTTTGTGTGGTTGATGTTTGCATTGTGTTAAAAGACAATGGTTTGCACGATATCTTGATGTTTGGTTAGTGTGTTTAGTCTGTATGCTATGCTTTTTTTTTTTTTAGATATATTACTTTTGGATTCAGCTTCAGCTCTGCGTCATTGTCACACCTCCTTCATTTGTGTGAACTTTGGTCTGTTTTGTGTTTTCATAAACCATCTGACCCGGTAGTTTTAAAAGAAAAGAAAAGAAGAAGAAATGACTACTCAACCCCCTTCACTTCTGAATGAATTTTTTCACGTGTTTGTGTTGTGAAATATTTTGTCAATGAGTCTGTTTCAGTCTTTAGCCTTCCTGTCTCTCTTCAGTTGACTCATTCCTGCTCGCTGCTAATCATTGACGATGTTGCTAAAAATAGAAGCCAGCATTTGCCTTTGTAATCAGGGAGGTGGATTCAGCAAACGCGTTAACTTGTTGGTTGAGAGAAAATATTTGAAAAACTTGGGAGTCGCGCCTTTCAAGGACGGTGCAGTGCCTGCGATTTAGAGAATGACACATCTCACATCTCCAATGTCTCGACTTTGCTGCATGTTGATGTGATTTCCGTGTCACTTCAGTCCACCTTGCTGGTGGCTGAAGTTGCGGCAGAACACCATTTTAACCTTCATGGCGTCCACCCGCCCCGGTGTCTATTCCTGTCGTAGACTGCTCCCAGACTCCCGCACCATTACATCATGCCTTCCCCTTCCCGCCGGCAGTGGAAAGACCAGTATACACATGTTGTAAATGTGACCTCTCTAGTGGCACCTTTACACAGATAAGGCTATTTTCACACAGCAGGAGTGGTGCTGCATATATTTAGCATTAGCTCATGCTATATTTATCTCACATCACCTAAATAAACCATTGCAATGTCTGTCAGTAGTTTTTGTTGATATTTACTTTCGACTATGTGTCAAACACTAACATTTAATTTGTTTGTACCCTAACATCCGCTGCAACGTTGTTCGTTTAAGTTGCATCCTATGGGTTATAATCTTAGTCATTGTTATTAGAATTAAATGTGTGCTCATGCTATAAGTGTTATATTTGTGTGGAATTACAGAGACTTTACAATTATTTGTGATGATGTTACACTACACACATAATACACTCACATATGTGGTGAAGCATCATTTTAAGGTTTGTGGAGGTTATAAGTAGTTGATATTGGCAAACAATTTTGTCATTACTAACAAAAAAGCAATGTACCAGATAATTCACTTGTAATTTGAAAAGGTTCAGTTTAATATGAAAATTATACTGTTGTATTCATAATTTAAACCTGGTTCAGTTGATAGCCAAGTAAATCTTTGTTGACACATTTTTATTAATTTGGACTTAATTATTTTGAGAAATTGTGTGCAGTCTCTACCAGTATTTTTTTTTTCTAAAATGTTTCAGATAGCACAGATGTATTTTATCACCATATTTTGGAGGGAGTTCAATTAAAGACATAGCCTATTTGAGTTATATTATGGGAAGTGGTGCAGGGATGGCGTCCTGCGCCATGCGTATGTATCAGACCTCCTCTTTTATTCTACATTTATTGCATTAAAAGGATAATAATGACATCGAAAACAATGACAGGCAGGAATTAAGAGAGTGGAGTCAGTTTATTCTCCATTCCAAAAAGGTCATTCCAAAGGAACAAAACAACATAAAAGACATGTTCCAGTGTGTAACTCTCTATATGCCTCCAAGACACCGTCCTCACACAGCTGCAAAGAGCTGCTGCTTACAATGTCATTAAAACCTCTTTAGCGCCCCCTTCCCCCTCTGCCGGCCTCCCGCTGAGCCCTGACAGATATCAATGGCGTTTCCTCGGGCTGCAAGGACCCCCGCCATCACTTCTGCACTGCAACAACTCGAGGGGAACAGAAAGTTATTCTACGCCTACATGAACAGCGAGGCCGCTCACGCTGCTCGCATTCGTAAATACCCTGCGTTTATAAAGGTGATACGCTAATCTGAGGCCAACGAGTCCCCGGGAAGCCATTTTGAGTTTCTCCTTGGAAACCCTGCGACTGCAAGACCAACAATCACAACAGCCCGCCTGTGAATTATTATATATTTTCCCCCTTTGAGTCGTTACCAGAGGTGTGTGTGATTTATCGCTCATGCTGATAAGCTTTAATATTGTGTTACACAGTGATGCCAAAGCCCTGGATACATACACACACGTACAGAGTAACAACAGCAATGGATAAATAACATCCAAATCAAATTTTGAAAAAGCATCAAATCATCACAATTGCATAGATATAGGTATAAATGTGATGGTCACATTGCATCATCCATGGTCCAGCATGCTTAGCAACCTCGCTTCCACAACTCTTTCCTCCTGTTGTCTGTCTTTCTCTCAAGTTGTGCAGCTTCAAGTTCAGTATCCTTCTTGAAAAAGGTTGAAAAATCAAAAGTCCAACAGTGAGACCGTCGATCATTCAGCCAATAAATCAGCTGTCACCTCAAACTGCAGATTAAATGATTAGCCATCTGCTACATTTCAGGGGTAACTCTTTGATTGGTTTCTGGCACCAAAGGGAAAAATCGATCAACTTTTCAGAATCAAAGAATTAAAGTCATGGTGAGTAAGGCAGAAATGTATCACAGTTTCATCTCACTCTTTTGTGAGTGAGACAACTTGTGCATGTCTGGTTTTGCAGATTCTATTAACCTGGAGACTGTAAATGAGACATGGATGCAGCAGCTGTGACATCACAAGGTCCAAGTTCCTCTGAGTCATTTGCAACCGGAGGTGACCGACAAGTGTCAAGTGATTTGAGGTGAAGCGTCACTGTCGAGTTCCCAAATAGCTGTGCAATTTCCACACTTGAAAAGGACAGATTTTTCTATCTAAAGGGAAAGCTGGATTTCACGTTTCTCTCTTGTATTTTTTTATTTTGAAAGGTTAGGCTCCAACAAAACAAACTACTTAAACTATTTGAAAGGAAATGCACACATTACGCAACATTGCCAGACTCCACAACACTAATGAACTTCAACTCATTTTTTATTTCAATTAAACGACTTTTAAACCTCTCAAACTTTCACCATTAGCATAATTTGTGTGTTTTCTCAAAGCAATGCCAACACAGCGCCACTGAATGAACCTCCTGGGCCATCATTTGCAGTGGGAACATTACTCCGTACTGATTTGTAAGATTCGTGACTAAGACAATAAAGTGGTATTTCTATTTATTTGTTCTATTTTTTCATCGTCAAGAGTATTTCCTGCAATAAGTGACGCCATTTTGCCATTGACCTCTTGTGGGGTTATTTTTGAAACCGTCCACGTCGACCCCTGTTGGCCACTTAAAAGCCTGCAGGGGTCCATTTAATTGCCATTCCATTAAGTTTTTTTGACTGGTTTGGTGGTCTGCAAACTGGAGGAGGGGGGGGGTCACACACAAGTGAGAGCCACTGCCGTATTTTGGGAACCACGCTTCGGCCGCCACAACAAATCCGATGTTTCCTGAAAGAAACACAATGAGTGATCGACCTCTTTTTGAAGTCGTGCCTCACTTGTTGACCAATAAACCAACACCGCACATGGCGATTTAGACAAGCCAGACACCCAAAAGACGACATTTCCCATTTAACACACATTAAAGCGGATTATATAACCAAAGAAGAAGAAACAAAACAACAAATGGACTGAGAAGGGCAGCGGGGGAGCCGCAGAGAACTGGCACTGGCTCTAATCGCGGCGGCGCTGCAGTCATCACGCCGTTCCCTCCCTTGTGACAGTTTTATTATCAGAGCTGGTATGCAACACAAGAGTCATTTCCCCTAATGATCTCAGCCACCTTCCACGCCTCAGGACAAGTGAGTGTGGCTGACATGAGTGGAAGGGGTGGCAGGACATGGGAGGGAGATGAGCAGATACAGGGAGGAAAGAGTTGAAGAGCATCACAGGCTGAGACAGATGATGTGGGGTTGCAGCAACATGAACATTTTAATTCAACTGCGGCATAAAAGTTCTCAATTCCCACTACTGGTTTGATGGCGCTTATGAACCGATAGCTGTGTGGAACTGCACTTGTTGCTTTCTCAAAGGTGCCAGATTTCCTCTTTCACAGGAGCAAACAGTCGAGTGTGTTTTCTACTCTCATCTCGATGATGCTGTATAATGATGGCTGCTTCGCTCGCACCTCCGCGTACCTGCAGTGGTTCAATCATCTCCCAGGTGAGAGGTGAAGCTCCGTTTTCGGCTCCAGTGCATTTGTGGTAAATCACAACATGACGTTCAATCAGTCCAGGATGCACGTAAAGAGCCTCTGACGTTGGTGCGTTTAGGCTCATTTAACAAAAAGGCTTTTCTCAGATCTGTTAACTGACGTCGAGATGGATTCTTGTCTTGATTCAGCCTTTTTATTTTTGTTTCGCCATTTTTGTGGGGATGAACAATTCAGCAGTGATCATCTGTTTGTCTTACTAAGAGACAGATCCGATAAAGAATGAATATTTCAATCAAATAAGGTCGGAACTCCCAAACGTAGGATGCAGTGCCTTTTTTATGCAAAGCCATTACATCATAATGTCAAGATAAAAGTGGATGTAAATGAGCGTATTGAGAAGAACATAATGTCTGTTCCGGTTGTTTGTGCAAGAACAACAATCAATCAATCAATCGAATCTTGGAAAAACTACCTGGCAACTCAACTGACCAAACAAAATGCATACTTATAGATAAACCAACTGAAAAACACAGGGCCTTTTTTAATGGTCATTTCCATTGTTTTAATACCTGTGCATTGTTCTTGTCAGAAACAGTTAAATCTGAGCTGTGTTGAGGGTCTCTGTGTCTCAGCTCTGCCCGTGGCCAATAATGGATGACTGCTTGCGCACCTGTGCACTCTGTCATGCTGTTTTGTGGCATTATGTGTGTCAATATATGTTCTAAGAAGCTCAACAAGCCCAATCAATCATTGCCACTGCACACATATAAATAAAAAATGTATACATGCTGCACAGATTTGTCATTTGGAGGATTGTGGTGAAACGCGAAGGAAAGATCTTGTGTCGTTCTGCCTAAACCAACCTCACCAAATTGTAATGTTTACTACATTAATATTTTTATCACCATGTTCAATTTCAAGTCATATGTCACATACCTAAAGACATACAGTATGTGAAGGCGATCCGCTACAGTATAACAGCAGCACACAGTCTTTTTAATCACGCAGTGCCCTCTTGTGAGTGATTCTGAGGTGCAACAATTTGTGGGCTGTACTTGCTGTTGTCATCACCAGGGTTATGCAGTATGTCGAAGGGGAATTGCAATGCCGACAGACTTGGAAAAGAAGTGGACCGCAAATCATTAACTTTAATTATGCACAACCTTTCACCTGTAAAACTTTTTCAGAGACGTTTAAAACGTACGAGTAAACGTACAATATAATCAAATATAATAATAAAAAAACATAACACATGCTAATAACACTACAAAATGCAACTTATGGCACAAACAACTCTATTGTCATTAATGTCAAGTGAAATGCCACTTATTTTGTTTACTTGTTTAAAGATAGCACAATGAGTCTTTAACTCACCCAAGTATGAAATCAGCACAGACGCATGAAACATTTAAGACACATTTTGCTGAGAACACAATGTAACATATAGTCATTGTTCGCTATTTTCAAAATGAGAGACAGCATTTTTCTTCTTGCTTTCACTATTTTAAACTGAGTGTAAGTAACACAATAGTAGTTACTAAAAGGTAGGATTGGTACAAAAACAATCTCATGGCACCACTTCAACAGGAAGGGCTACTGATGGTGTTGTAACGCCCTCTCCTGGTGGGGTGCTGCTACTGTAAGGTAAGTGTTGGAGCCAAATAGCCAAATAAAAATATATTTACTTTAAGTACATCGTTTTGCAACTGTCTTATATTTGATCTGGTGTTCCATATGTATTGTACTTTCCTTGTCTAATTTGATATGTCACTATCCAGCTGTGTGTTTGTGTGTGTGTGTGAATGTGTGTGTGTGTGTGTGTGTGTACAAGATGCATTCATAGATACATTGCTTTGTTGCTGCTTGTTCGCACAAGTTCCTGTGCTCTCTACAGTCCTGAGCAGACACGTCAGTCAGTCTGCAGACCTGTGTTTGGAGTCAGGCAGCAGTTTGGCCTTGTCTTCGCCACTGCTGCTGCTGCTGCTTCTACACTCCAGAGGGCTCCATCAGAGCTGCCACACTGAGATTCTGCTTGTCCGACTGAGTTGGTGGTGGAGTTTGATTCTGCACCGAGGAGGGAACGGAGACCGGAGTGGTGGCGTTCTCACTTATACTTAGCACGGTCGCCGATGACTAAAAACACACAGGTGAGAAAGAGAAGAAGTGAAATCAAGTACATGAATTAGGCGCAGAGAGGAATCTGAACTTAAAAATCAATAACTATCTGTCGAACTCACGTTGGCCACAGAGCTCTGGCTTCCCGCCACCGTCTTCTTCTTTTTGGCCAGAGGGTTCCAGTGGCAAACAAGACTGTCGTTCTGAACACTGTAGTTCCTATGGCCAATCAGCCAGTAAGTATTCATCTTGCCTTTGCCCTGGCAGGAGCAGGACAGACAGGTGTTAGGTTCTTTTAATACAAACATATATCTAAATAATGATAAGGCTACTTTGGGCACATGAAAGTGGGTGTAAGAAACTGTATAAATCTGAGACATTACAATTAATAACTGAGCCTATGCTGCCTTGACGCAAATTAATTGCATTTGTCTTTGGAAAAAAGAATAGAGGATTTCACAGCACATCTGCAAACCTTTACCTTAACTTCAATCTCTCCACGAAGATGCAGCTCGTAGGCGTTGTCTTTCATCAGCGCCAAGTAGGTTTCTGAACTTGTGTGAATTTTCTGAGCTGATACAACAACAGAAATGGTGGGATTAGCACAGTGTTCATTGTGTGCAACAAATGTGTGTGTGTGTCAACATACGCAGGCTGGTGGACTCCATCCTAGATGCCGTGTTGACAGTGTCTCCAAAAAGACAGTATCTCGGCATCTTGTAGCCAACTATTCCCGCCACACACGGACCTGTTTGTGGAAAAGAAGAACACACTGATGATTGTGATATGACTAAAGTTTTAAGAGTTTCAAACAGTCGTTTAATATTTGGTTTCTCAGGGAAAGGTAGCATTAATACAAGTTGACGATATGTGATGATTATTAAAGTTCTTCAGCAAAAATGACATAACAAATTTCCAGATACAACTTTTTCAATTCCGATACGATACCAATATTGCAGCCTTGAGTAGTGGCTGATCACGATATCGATCCGATATTATATAACCAGGAATCATACATACTTTTAGCACTTATTTTGTTATATGGAATGTGAGAAAAGGCTTGATCAAGTGATATTACTCAAACAGAGAACAATAGTCAACAACAGTAGGTATGAGGAAAAACTGACCCATTTATTATTAACCATTGGCTTACAGTAAACATTACATAAACATAGAAGTGCTGTTGCAGAATCTGGAATGGACTGCTTGTATCGGACTGCTTTTTATCTGAGATTTTAGATGCAGGCCGATATAATCCGGTCGTTTTTTGCTGATATTGGACTGATATCAATATCGGATCGGGACACCCCTCGTACAAACCCATCTCGGCTGCTCTCACCTGTGTGAATGCCCGCTCGGAGCTGCAACCTCTGACTGGCCATGT
>CAESWR010000433.1:391945-410637 GCA_903171835.1 Mullus surmuletus | reverse complement strand
AAAAAAAAGGCTGTTGAATTGTCTTCCTCTCGTGAGGTCAGAGGCCATCAGCAGCCGCAGCTCTTCATCTGTGAGGACAGATGATGAGTAGCCTGGGAGCTGAAGTGGCTCCATCAGATGACGGATGGCCTCACCAACATTCATAATAGCACCCTACCACCCCAAGGCTGCACTCTTCCTCTCAGTAAAACACACACACACACACACTCTCTCTCACTCATACACACACACATGGCTCTGTGCGGAGGAGTTCAATTTGCCAGTATTGTCAATTAATATTCTCCTCAGTGTTGCGCCGGCACACAGGGCTGCTCCCCGGTGAGGCCAAATTGACCCGCTTGAAAACAGTGAGACCATAATAACCCGAGATACAGTCCAGAGGAGCCAACGCCGCACACACCCACACACCCACACCGCGCATGCACACATGCTCAGGGCCGCGAATCATTAAAAATGCATGGCGGGGCCGTGGAGCTGGCCGGGGTCGGAGAGACGGAGGAACCCCTCAAGACGGCCAGAGATGAAACCCAACTGACACGCGTCTCAAGATATGGAGCTCCTGTGTCAAGACGTAGGAGAGGCCGAACGTGACACACCGAGCAGCAACGTCGGGAGGAGCGAGTGTGTAAACGGCCAATTGCTCGGTTGGGTTTTTGAAAGATTCGAGGGCTGTTTGGAAATGTGGCGTCACATGTTGCACACAGATCCTCCTTCACCTGCTGCAGATGTTCCTGTGTGTTTGGTCAGAAATCATTTACTATGCACTGGCTATTGTGAAAAACAAAAACAAATATATATATATATATATATATCAGTATCGGCCAATATTTGCTTATAAAATCATTAGTGTAGTCAATAAATATAAGTAATTGTAATATAAGTAATAAATGGCATCGGTTACAAGCCAATTGGGTTTTAAAGCAATGAGCAAAAAAATCTGAAAATGCGCATCTCTGAAAAAAATGTAATTGAATATGCAGGGTTTTTAAGCCTTTTTATTGCACATTCCATTTTATTGGAATGTGATCAAACAAGTTCTCTTTTGTAATTTGGAGTGAAAAAATCCTTGATTATGTGGCAGCTTCTCTGAAACAACTTTAGGCAATGGAATACATGTAGAATGTCAAAGTGTTTACGTATATAATCATATAAAATGAGTGTATATTGCACAGAAATTAACAATTTAGGTGGCCTTTTTCAGAAATATGCATAATTAGTGGGCTTTATTTCTGTACACCTCTTTGACAGAAATGTTACGAAGACCCCAGTGTTTTTGTGCAGAGTGAATCAGAGCGTTTGGTCTGACCGTTATCGGCGGGCGGCGGCACCTCCTGAACTCTCCCAGCCTGCCCGCCGCTTCGGCTCTGTGACTACCTCCACCGCCGGCTTAGTGGCAGAATAACACATGCCAGGCATTCCGTCTCTTTGTGTTTTATATGGAACGATAATAACGGGGCTACATTCCTGCTGTGAGCGGGGCCATGTTAAACGGGTTATTAAAGGAGCCCTCCTCGTCACCTTTGCGCGGTGCCAATCCGGTGAAGGAAATTTCATCCACATGTAGCACTTTGGACGTTAGACAGACTTTGCAGCGAGGAGCTGGTAGGCAGAGGACTGAGGAACGTCTGCTCCATTTGGGCGTTCGTCTCATCACGTGAGCCCGATCCCCTGGATAATGTCTCGATAAATTCCGGAGTGCAGCGCCGGCGTGAATACACAGCTGAATTGTGCTGGTGGGGAGAGAGGAGGCGAAGAAGAGGAAGTCTCCCCACCTCGCTGTGTCAGCAGAGCTGCGCTGAATGAAACGACAGACTCGAGGTGGATGGATATTTGAGAGCGGCAGCAGCGACTTGAGGGGGAGAGAATGAAGTCTGCAATCAATCTCTTTGTGTGTGTCTGTGTGTGTGTGTGTGTGGGAACTGTGGGCTCTGTGTATTTAGATGGCGGAGAGGCTCCATTGTTAGAGCTGGGCTAAGGTGATGAAGGCAGGCAGCCATGTAATCCAGATAGAAACAACACGGCTGCGATTGCACCAGACCTCCGAAACACAAAGAGGGGAGGAACGTGCAGCCTGTGTGAGGGGACTCTGATGAGAGTTTTACATTTTGCAAATAAACACTCATAATGAATTAAAAAAAAAAAAAACACAAAAGGAACTCTAGCTGGCTTTAATTAGACAAAAGTGAATATACTGAATCGCCTGATGTTGCATTATCGGACTGCAGGGATGCACATTGTTGTGCCCATGCCAAAATTTGCTGCCATGCTGCTGATATAATAAATCATTAAAATAATAATTGCAATTGTCTAGGAGAGCGAAACATTGAAGTCTGAAAGTGTGAAGGGAGAATATATAGTGCTAAAATATCGCCAGAAAATCTGATTTTGTGCAACCCAACCTGACTGTACTTGCGTAGAAAGTGCACAGAATCTGCGGTAATTCTGGGTAATCACTGGGCCGCTGTTTAATAAACTGAGAGTGCTTGAGCAAGTGAAGTGGAAGAGTGGCTGGGTGCGCTCCCATGAGGGCCGGCACAACGCTTTCGCCGCTGCTCGCTTTTGGGTTTTGCTGAGCAGAGAACCAAGCAGGTGGAATTTTCCACTGGCGGAGAGGAGAGATGGGGAGGGGGGTAGCATCAGGGTAAGGGGGGCATAAAAGTGTCACACAAGGGGAACGGAGGGATTAAAGAACCCCCCCTGCCCCCCAAAAACCACACTCCTAACTGTTCAAGTGCTGATACCTCGCTGGTTCTGACGATCAGGCGGTACTGGTACTGGTCCTTCAGGTCTTTGGTGTCGTCCAGTTTCTCCCGTCGGATGCTGACGGCCACGGGACCCATCTTGTCATCCGTCCCAAAGTAGTTTGAATGCTCTGGGGGAGAAGCAACGGAGGTCATCAGACATCTACAACAACAACTGAGGTTTAGGTGTAGTTTTGTAACCAGTTTTGATGTCTAAAATCACTGCAGATGTGTCAAGATGTGAATGCTGCAGGAGCCTTGTAGAACACTTGGCATGTTAGCTGCTAAATCCTTTAATTTAGGCTTAATGACAGACTCCTATAAATCATCATCTGAAACATGTTCAGATGTAATTAAGTACTGATGTAACATCATCTATATTAAATGAATAAACAACAAAAAACGTCTTTAAATGAGTAAATAACTGAATTAAAGAGGATTGCAGATGAGTTATTTGTTGTTGCCAGCTGTTTGTCGTAGATCAACCAGCAACAGAGACGGACACATTCCGTCTATTAATTAATTCTTACATAACCAGTGTGGCTTACAACAGCGATGAGTATTAAATTAAAAATACTTGTGTGGTCACAGCTGAGAGACAGATACAACAAAGGCCTCCGTGTTTAACAAACAGCTGAAAAAAAGGGGACTCCAGGCCTGACGATGTAAGTCCAGGAAATGAAGCAAAGACGGCATCATAAGTCGCCAATTAACATTCTGCGGCTCGTTAGCAGCGCCGGCGCAAAGGCATCGCTCAGCCATTAAGAAGCTGACACAAAGTTATCCACGCGCCTCCCGAGCATCTCGCACGTCCTCTTTTTTAGCGCTAAGCCGATCCTAATGCCGCCGCCACAGGCAGCGTGGGGAGCTAAAGCCCCGAAAAAACTCCTCCAGACACTCAAGGAGGAATCCGACTTGACGAGTCTTCCTCCTCCGTCCACCGTCTAACCGGAATTAACCAAAGATGACGTGCGTGTTACTGCCCGAGCCTGCTTAGCTTTCCTCGCCGCGTCCCGTGGTGGAAATGTCAGCGTTTTGACGAGGCTTTCCACAGCCACACACACACACACAATCACAGATGCATTGTGGGGGGACGGCAAAGCTGGAGACGAGTCAGCAGATGAACATATTTTTGGAATGATAACCTTTATCTGTGTGGCTGCAGGCCTCTCGCTCTCTCTCTCTTGCACGTGTCGCTCACACACTCACACACACACAAACACGCTTCCACACATGTGCTCTAACAGCATCTGCCACTAATTAGGGTGCAGCCAGATGATGCTTGCCAGAGGGAAGTTTCATCCACTGTCTGAAGAGGTGATGTTGACAAGGAATGCCCACACACACGCACGCACACACAGGTATGGACCGGCCCATCCCATTGAGATCTGAGGTTTCTTTCTTCTTCCACTGATAAAGCAGATGTGGACCAAGGCTGCGGTTGCTGAGCAGTGCTGGTGCAGAAAGGCAGGTGGTGCATCATCAGCTCACTTTGCCAGCAGACAGGTGGCAGGTACATGTGTCATAAAACACTCTGGGAGCGCTGCCAGCTCGGCCCGCTCGCCTCCGCTCAGGCCCCAGCTGGATGTTAACCGCAACTGGGCGAGGAGTGGGGATTGACAGTGGAGACAAAGTCTGCCTGAACAAACGAGATCAACCAGCAGCCTTGTAACTCAAGCGCACGAACATCAGTCAGAGACGGATTTTCTTCAACTGATTCATGGAGGACGGGATTCTAACAATGTTGACTTGTGTGAAGAAAGGAGCTTAAATGAGCGAATTCTCATTTTTGGGTGAGCTATCCCTTTAAAGTCAGCCCGAAAATGGCTCATTAGCGGTTTAATTTGCTGCATGGGCTGCGTTTACTCCATATGCATCTTGTTTTAATGCCTTTTTGATGTGTTTGAATGACCTTGATGTGAGAGCAGAACACACAGGATAAGGCTTTAACATCTGCAACATGTTTGTAACATGCAGGGGAAGAACAGTGTACGGCTACATTTTTATGTGCATATGTTTGATTCTTGAGGTCGCAGCTGGCAGCGGCTTCAAAGAATATTTATGGTCCGTGAGTCACATCCGCCTCAAACTGGCTGTTTTAGAGTCCTACCTTTCCCGTGGAAGTAGTCTTTGTAGTATTTGGCGCCCAGGTCCACGTGCTCGATGCTGAAGGGCTTCAGTCGGTCCAGTCTGGTCACCTGCTGCTCGATGGGAACCTCCAGCACCGACACGCTGGCGTTGCTCCGCCTCAGCCAGCCCCGCCCTCCCTCCCCACCTCCCTCGCCACCGCGCTCCGCCGACGAGCTGAGGAAGCTGATGTTGCGCTCCCCGTGACCCCCGGTCTCGTTGAGGAAGTGCGGGCAGCAGAGCAGCAGCGGGCTGGGGCCTCCGGGAGGCGTGTCCAGAGGGTCCACGCCCAGGGAGGGCGCCACTGAGCCGGGGTCCAGGCTCATTGTCAGATCCTCGATGCTGGAGTACACGGGCTCGGTGCCGCTTTGCGCCGAGGACCGGGACACGGAGAGCGACACCGAGGCGGCGGACGCCCCTGTGGCCGTGTTCCTCCTCTGCGCGACGTAGCCGCGCTGAGCCACCGCCTCGTGGAGGTCGAAGAGGATGCTCTGGGCGTCGTAGTGGATGAAGCTCTTGGGGCAAACCCATGGCTTGTAGGCGGCATCCGAGGAGCCTCGCCCTCCCCCGTCCTCATTCGTGTCTCCTTTCCCTCCGTCCAGCTCCCCCCGGCTGGAACTCCGGAGTTTCCGGAACAAAGAGGACGTTCCCAGCGAGGACTCGGTCCCGCCGCTCTTCTTCCTCACCCGCTCAGCGCCGTCCTTCCTTCCCGTTCCCCGGTCGTCCGTGGCGGGGCCGGGCGACGGAGCCGAGGGGAGGCCAGCGGTGCCCGAGTCGCCCACACGCAACAGCTCTCGGAGCCGCACCGGGACCGAGCTGCGCTGGTCAGGCCGCTCCTGGTGGAACTGGCTCAGCATGTCGAAGAAGCTCTGCTCGGGGATTCCCTGGATATCGATGGATGAGGTGCTGCCGTACTCCCGGAACAGATTCCCCATCCCTCCTCCTCCGCGAGCCTCCACCTAGGAGCAAAACAATAGAGAGTTTTTATCTTTTGCTGACAGAAATGGGTGCTTACAGCGATATTGGAAAACACATCTGTGGTTATTACACACCTAAACGGCTGTTGCAATTGAGAGAAAACAGGCTGTGTTTGTTCAGCTTATATAAAAGCTGCCATCATATGTGTGCAGGCATCAAGGCTCCTCTAACTAAACCCATTTAAAAAAGAAAACTCTAAGACTGTCACGATAACAAACTTTGCTGGACGATATATATATACATACATATATATATTTACATAAAGCAATAAACTATAATTTCTCAAGAGTACTTAACTTTGTAATTGGAACGTCAAGAACGTTTAAGGAGGCTCACTGTGTATGTGTGTGTGAGCTAGCAGCCCCGCCTCCCCCCCAATGACACAAAGAGTCTGGATGACTGACAGGAGGGTTCACTCCGATTAATCCGCTATGGAACCAATGCGCCTAGGTGCTGAGACCGATGCACAGAGTGAACCCTCTTGACATCCAGCCTGTTTGGTAGCGTGAGATGAGGAAACAAACACGCATTCACATGGCGATATACTGAGGCCGGCAAAATCATCGAGTTTGTTATCATTTATTGTGTGATTAATTGATATATCAATTATTGTGACTCACCTCGTTCTCGTCCTGCTCGCTCAGTGTCACCTCGCTGTTGGAACGCTGCCTCAGAGGCGGGAACACGCGCAGGCTCAGAGGTGACCCTCGTTCGAACCCGCCGCCCCGGAACTCCACGTCCTTGGACCGTCGGCGCGGCAACCGTGCGACCCCGCCCCGCACCAGCCCGACATCAGACGACAGCGCCGACAATGACATGGAGATGGTGCAGTCCTCTCCGTTGTGCCCGTTCTCCAGCAGCGACTCCCGGGACTGTGCCCGGCGGGGGGGCCACTCGGCGATGCGAGCCCGGACCCCCATTTTGGGCACTGAGATGCGCGGCTGCAAGGCTGGGTCCACCGGTACAGGGACCAGGTGGCCATTGGGGGTGTGGCGGAACGGAGGGTGCTGGGGCAACCCCCCCTCCCCTCCCCCGTCCAGGAGGTCCGAGGAGGTGCAGGTCACCCCTCTGTCTCTGTAGGTGTTCATGGCGCCCCGGGAAGGCTCAGGGCAGGACGGAGGACAGGCGGGCAGGGGGCGTGCATCCCATGTCAGGGGGGGTCCTCGAAACGCAGAAGAGGAGGGGCCCCACACACACTCTGCTGACTGTGCTACAGCCTCCAGCTCCCAAAAACATTATCAGCTGCCGGGTCAGAAAACACGTCACTGACCCATCATGGACCAGTTTGAGTACGGACCCGCCCTGCTCCTCTTCTTCTTTTTTCAGTCTAATGCAGATCTAAAAAAAAAATATATATACAACGAAAATTAATCATCAAAACTAAACTTTAAATTGGAGCACAATGTAATTTGGCACAATTTTAACAAAGGGGACCCAGACAATCAAAATCATACAATTGTTATGTAGTTAATTCTAAGTGCTTCCTTCAAAAGCAAAAAAAAAATTCTTAAAAGAACAAATCACTCCTCTATAAGACAATGAGACTGACAGGACACGGAGACCGACAGAGAAAATAAGGTGGAGGGGGATGACAGAGGATTTCTCCCATCCAGGCTAATCTTCATGAAGCTGACAGGGGATATTATTATCATCACTCATGATGTGCACTCAAGTGTGAGTGTGTGTGTGTTCACATACAAACACTCATATACCCACAGGACAGGAGGGTTCTAGCAGCTTTGTCCCAGATTAAAGCCACCGTAACATTTCCTTAATATTGTCAGACGGGAAAGTAATAAAGATCCAAACTGGGGGAGATGCTCAAACACAATTGCACTTTTATTCATTTCTGCTTTCTTCCATTTAATGTATCTTAATGAGGCATTGGGTTCTGTGTGTGTGTGTGTAGTTCAGAATATCTATACACGTTATGGTAACTAAGGCTGTCATGCTAAAATCTTAAGTTGAAAAATGGAATGAAACAAGCATGTGAAGGGTTAAAAACTTCAATGAGAGACGTCTACAATATACATATATTATATAGATATCTGCCCCTCTCTACTGCATTTAAATTGCCCCCACCTCGTCTTCTCCACTCCCAGGCTTCTGTCTAATCTCCTCCTCTAATAAGCTCCACATTTGGGACCTTTATCTCCTAAAGTCTCTTTCAAAATTTTAAGTCTTTCAAATAAGTACGCTAGATTTGGTCAGGAGGGTTACAGAACATCAACCTGTAAAACTCGTGACTTTTGTCAGATGTCAGCTATTCAACTCTTTCAAGGTTTATTTCCTTTGTGCGGTGATACAATCCTACATTTGGAAGAAATTAAAGGGTAACACACAAGTTTTGAAATGTGTGCACTTGGTTTGATGTCTTACCCGCCAGAATCAAACTATCAATGTAAAAATATAGCTGATTTGTGTAAAAGAAATAAGGTTACAAAATCAAGCACTTTCAAGCACCGTATCCAAAATTCAAGCCCAGATTTAAGCATTTTAAAGGGTTCCAAGCGCTCCGAAGTAAAGGAAGTAAATCACATGATAGAACCACACACACACACACACACACACACACACACTGAGGTTAACATTCATCCTCCTTGAATCCTCACTGTTGCTGTTGTTTCACATGAAACCGTTGTTCTTTGAAAACCAGGGGAAAACATAAAGAGCTGAACATCTGCCTCTTTCCACTGAGTTCAACAGCAAACCCCGACGTGTGGATGTGGAACAACTTTGTCATGGGAGCAGATTTGTGTCCGTCTCCCTCCCAGCTGCCTCGGTTTTCCGAGACTTCCATGAAGTCCCATCGATCTAGTCACAAAACCAGTTTGCATAATGTGGAGCTTCTGGTTGTGTTGCGGCAGCTCGGGGTGGTTTGTGATGTTTTATGATCCACAATGCCTTTTTTTTTTCCAGGCCTCAGCCAAGACGGCGCTACTAATCAACAAAACTCATTCACAGAAAACAAAATCCCCCCCGACAGTCGGGCAGATGCATCACTCCTTTGTCCCAGAGAACCACAGGAACTTCCGGAGCGGCGGACTCACACCCTGATCACGCTCTCTCTGACGGCGTCTCCGCTCATCCGGAGAGCCGCCCTGTGATCCACCATCGGACCTGATCCCAGATTATCCGGCCGCAGCTGCAGCAGCTACAGAAAGGCTCCATTATGTGTCCGAGCCGGCCGGTGGGACGAGCGGGCTCTGATCTTTACCAACGACTCGTGTGCAGCGCCAGAGTGAGAAATGTGTCGAGTGGAACGGTCCGTCAAAGGGAGATAAACACCAAACTTTTCATCTGGAGCAGACGGAGGGTTTGCTTCCTGTGGAGGGTTAATCTGTGGGCCGCCGGTGTTTTTCTAGCAACATCAGAGTGAGAACGCGCCAAGAACAACCCGGCCGACGCCTCTGCAGCGGCTCAGAGCCGGACGTTCTAACGCTCACAATGAGCGTGATAATACAATTCATTTTAACGCCTTTGTTTTGTTTCAAGAATCCCCCTTGAAATGTCACGGTGGAACAATGGTGCAGTTGTCTGTTGGAGACGAAGGATGTACAAGATTTGGGACTTTGAGAGAATTCCTCCACATGTTACACATCTGCTGTCAACACACACAGCAGAGACGTTTACTAACTCTACATTCTCTGTTTTCTCTGTTTACTTATGCGAGCTCAGGGAAAAGTATGGACATTCCGAATGAATAATGCAAAACTATTATTTATTTATTCAGGTCTGATTGATTTCTTGTTTTATATGGATCAAAGGTCAGTTGCAGAATTGTCAGACTTGACGCTGACAGGCACCTGACCCTGACCCGATACAAAACTCGATTCTTTTCCAGCATAATTCCCATGATGCCATAGCCAAATAGTATGATAAGAGGGCTTGTTCTCATTCACATCCTCAACAGCAGCAGAAGATGCCGCCGGTAAACCGAGCAGAGCTCTCTCTGCCGCAAACCACAATTCTCTGCTGATTGAACATGCACAGGCCTGTCACACTATTCTGTCAAGGTGTATTTTCCCACTCACGCGTTTCCATGAGCCGGTATTCTGCTGATACAAACATGTGCCAGCGGGCTTATTCGGGTTTTCAATCTGAGGAAATTATCTTTTTGGGAGAATAACAAGTGGCAGTGCCAGTCACAAGACATCACAGCCACTTATTATAGCGCTTTAATCACAGCACTTTAAGGTTTTTCTTTAATTTCTTTATCCAGCCTTTAATCTTTTATCCACCAAAAAGAGCACAGTTTTTATGTTTTTTTAAATGCTATTTATCATTATTATTTACTATTATCCATTGTTCTATGCTATGCTGCTGTGACAAATGGATGAATAAAGTTTACACTAACTAAACTTAACCTCAACATGACTCAGATGTTTTATGGCCATCAGTGTGATAGATCAAGGTAACACAGGAATTGTAGAGACCGAGCCAAAGACTGCTATTCGTTAATAAAGCAGTCGTACGCTCACAAAAGGGGAATCATCCAGACATTGTTAAAGCTGCTTTTAGACCAACAAAATAAAATAAAAATCTGAGAGGAGGAAGTGAAATCTGCCGACTCATTTAGATTTGGCGCCGACATCTGACAGAAACGCTCAGAGATTTAAAGCCTTTTAATTACTCACGTACTAATTAGCCTGCTCCCTTGTTCTGACTCCCCTCATCTCCTCCATTCATATTGCCCCCCCCCCACCCCCAATCCCTCCCTCCCCCCTCAGCCACACCGGCTTGCTCCACATGGTGCAGGGCTGGCCCATGCACCGCAAACACACACCGAGGCTGGTAATTACACTGGTTGCATGGTAGTAATGACAGAGTTACGCGGAGCACTGCAGCTTTCCGAGGAACGAGTGAACTGGCGGTGGAGGAGGAGCTGGCGGCTGCCAGCGTCTCAGAACAGAGATCTGAACCGTCTGCTAGGATCACATCAGACCCCCGAGGGTGTGTGTGTGGAGGGGGAGGGGGGGTGGTTGCTGTTCATGACGATGCAGATTGTTTCTGCGAGCTAGATAACGGGATCATTTCGAGTACAAATGGTTTTCCGGATGTTTCGGGCGAGCAGGCGGCGCACGGTGCTGGCAGCAGGCCTGGGGACGACACATCCAGCCTCCATGATAACACGTCTTCTGATGGAGCAGACAGTGAAGGATGTGCCATCAGGGCTCCACGACACCCTCAGACCTCATCATGTCACTGGGAGGGAAGAGTTACTGAACTCACAGATGGCTGGAGCGGGGGAAAAAAATTATCCAAGTAAAAAGTGGAGAAATAGAACCCTGCGACTAAAGTTACAGGCATTTCTTGAATGTTTTGCAGCCAAAGAAGCGGCATCCGCCCCTCACTCCACACTGCGCTTGGTCAGTTGGTTGCGGTGAGAAATTCCCGACACAATGTCGTTAGAACGGCTGTAATTGGTCAGATTCTGAGGACACGGACTGTAGCAGCACAATTATACCAGGATCTCTGTGTGGTCGGGCAGCACATCAAACAAACTTCCAAAGCTGGTGTTTTTGTTGTTACTGCCCCTCCCTTTTTCCCCCATTAAAGAAGTTGCATTCTGTTCAAATAAAGCGTGTAAGGATGGAGGAGGTATACACACAGTATATAAAAAGTCAATTATTGGGCTTTCTAAAAGTATTTTTTCGGAGGTTACAGACATGCCTTCGCCTTAAACTCTAAAACAAGAGACTTTGAAAGGACAAACACAGCAGAACCACAACCTCCACAACCTCACCATGTGATAACAGGCTTGGGATACATGTTTGTGGGGAGTAGGGATGCAGGTTATTGGACATTATTGCTGATACACACTTCCTATCCTACTGGATGTTGCCTCCGTCAGACAATTATGATTACTATTTAATTACAGTGGTGGGGCAGTTAATAATAACATTTGAAAAAAAATATCAGCTGATTCTAATAATGTGCAGATAATATTGTGTGCCCATCTGCCAGGGAACAAAATGACAAAATGCGCGTGGAAGCGGTGGAGAGTTTGAGTCAGACTTTTCAAAAAGGTCAGCAGCCTCCTTAAAAGTGAGCAGTGGCGAAGAAGCAGGAAGTTTTGCCTCCCTGTGCAGCCGAGCCGATGATGAGAGGTTACAGGATGACTCCGCATCCGCCTGTATTGTCCTGATGGGACTGCAGAGGCGACCTGTTCTCCCTCCACCGAAGCAGATTTGATAAACAAATCCGACGTTCGGCGCCGAAAAGCGGACGTGCAGCTGCAGCACAGCGGCGCTCTCTCGCCCCCGAGCAGGAATTCTTCCTCCAGCACTGGAGAAATGCAAATACTCCAGAGTCATCCTCCGGCCTTGCTGCTCGGCCTACCTAAAATAATAACGCGAATAGCACAATCTGTCATGACCCAGAATAAACGCCAAAACCGGAGTGGGTCTCGCTGCGGGGGAGTCCAGGAAACCGGAGTCGCAGAAACAAACCGTCCCGGCTGTCTGACCTCCAATAACTCTACAGGAAACACTGAAAACAACTCTGACGTATCGGAACGTTGGGCTGGAAGGAAACAAGCCTCAGAATCGGGTCTATATCGGGCTATGATTCTGCTCGTCTTATCTGGAGGCGACATCTCTCCCACTCAGACTCGGTGAAGCTCCTTGCCGCCTCCACCTCGCCGGCCCCTCCCCTCCGGCCCCTCCTGACCCCGATGTCATTGTCTCCGCTGATTTGCATCCGCGCTGTTTTGCTGAATCCCGCCGATGTCGCCAGTGTCACTTCCATCCGCCCGTCTGTCCATCAGGCTGCCATTCTGCTGCGATGTGACAGCCGGCGGAGTGTGAGGACCCCCGGGGGGGGCGGGTTCGAAGAAGCACGACGTATGACGGAGACATTCGCTCACGGACGCACATTCATTAACATAACATGTCCAGAGAAGTGCATCTATTTGGAGGGACTGAGGCCTGTATCCCCAATACTGGTTGAATTACATGTGTGAATATTCAAATAGTGCAAAAGATTTTCTGTCTGCCTTTTTTTCTTCTTCTTGCTTTTAACCCCCTCAGAGAGGGGTCAAAGGAATTCAGTGAACCGCTCAAGGACATTCCAGCAAGGTGGAGCTGCCGAGGCTCGTCTCAGTGAAAAATGACCATTCCAACAGCGGGGGAATAAAACGTTTAAGAAACAACACAGCTCGATAATAAGAGCGGAAATATGTTTGTGCAGACACGGCAGACGTGTATGAAGCATTTTTAATCAGCGTCTGTGTCGTTCTCTACAGGTCATAATAATGTGGAAAATATCCAAAACAATATTCAACATTAATGCCCATATCACAAGTTTTTCTGATATTGCACAGTTCTAGTAAGCATCTCAAAATAAAAAGAATAGGAGTGGACCATCACAAGTATGATCTCAAGCCGATTACACAACTGATTCTGATTCATTTTTGCCAAACTGAGTTGGCCTGTTCCTCTTATCAAGCTTTACTGACTCCAAAGAAGGAAACAAATGTACTTCATTAATAGTGGTTTCTCTTTTTCTTTACAGTATTGCTTCACAGCGCTGTGTAAGAGAATCTCATACATCTTTGATATGATAAAAATACATGATCCGAGATACTAGGACGCAGATGAGATTATCCTAAACACAGAAGCTCATGACTTTGTTTGCATTATGGTTAAATATAGAAGCCGTGGAGGAGAGAGGCCAAGGTGCTTCCTGATGGAACAACAACACAGCTAACAACAGACACTCCACATCCGCAATAAGAGTCTTATGATGAGCTATCCGCTGTCGGATGAAGAAAAAACACACACATGACCTGCTTTTCATTATCAAAGGAGGATGCAGACAAGGAAGTTCTTCTGCTAATATACAAACAATCTCCCCCCGGCACTGCAGTGTCTATTATCCTTTTATTGGGGATTTTCGGGTTCTCACTTTTCTTATTACCACTTCAAATGTTCAGCAAAGACGGGAGCCCCCGCCCCCCCCTTCCTTTGTTCAAAATGAAGCACAACAAAGCGTAGCAATCTAGTATTACTGTGAAATGACTTGAACCCTGAGTGAACCAGTATGACAGCCTCCTCACCTACAAACACACACACAAACAATGAGGTGGCGTACTGGATTACACGGATCAAGAAGGTGCCGAATGGCGAGATCAAAGAGTGCCAAAAAAACAAAAGTAGGGTCTCAAGTTGTGTGGCTGATGGGATGGAGCCACCTAACCCTCTGATTAAAACCAATCATAAAACACTTTCTACCTGATTCTTGCTTTGGCGGTGCAGGAGAGTCTGGCCTGGTGGGGTTTGGCGATGCAGCTTTGGAGTCCACGCTATCCCTCTAAAAGAAGCAGAGGACAGAGAGACGTTAAAGCCAACAACACTAATAGTTATTTATACAGTTAACAAGTGTGGCGCTCGTCAGGTGGTCCTCACAGATGGAGGCCCCCAGGTACGGACACCCGAGGCACTCTGCTGCATCTGTACTCTAAACACATAGACACACACAAACGCCACATTATGAAGTTTCAATAATATATTGAGCCAGAAATGATCGGTGTAGCAATGACATAAGTTAAAGCACCCTCCTCCATGTCTTCGTGGAGTTGAAAGCATATGGAAATGCAGTAGAAAGCGAGTGGAGGCAGCGTGAAGGAGACTGTGGTTTGATTAGTAATTGAGGGGCCAAAGACGGAGGAGGATGGGGGTTCCTCAAATACAAGTGGAGCATAAAGAGAGAGAGAGTGGAGGGGAGAGTGGGGGCTGGGGGGGGAGCTTCAGCAGACATCATATCCTGAGGGGGAGGCCCATTACTGTCTGACAAATACAGCTCTAATCAATACTAATCAATCAGGGGCCACTTACCCTGCCACAGCAAGAATAATAACACTGTCCTTAAGGGGGGGGGTTGAATAGGGGTCAGCGATTGTGTTTGTCGGTGTGTGTGTGTCTATTTTCCGTCAGCAAAGCGTCTGCCCGTAACAAAGCCGGCAGTGTCGGCGTACATTGGCGCTCGTGCCGGAGTATGGTGTTGGCCCGCATCAAAGCAGGGTTTTAAAAGACACAGCTGACGGAGATGGTGATAAATCAAAGTTCTCTTAACACTGATTGCCACCTGAACAGTTTAAACAGTCTCCAGAAGGATCGCTTGTTATCTTTTAAATCGATTATGTATGTTCTTTTTATCTAATTTTGCTATGAGAACGCCTTTGCTCAAACAAACACACCCAGATAATGTGACGGAGAGCCAAACTCGCACGTCAACACCTTTGTCTTTACTGGAAACCCAGACGTTATCCCAGGACGTGGTGCAGTGACACGTATGGTAGATCCAACTTCTCTAGGCGTAGGTTTACAGCTGTAGCGCGACTGGGCTTTACATGCAAACCTATGAGGACTCCATGATTGTTCCCATCAAAGCTTTGAGATTCATATATCAAAGCCAGTTTGATGTTGATGATCTTGTCCCTGACACTGATATGTTTCAAAAGTGTTGCACCACTGACAATCTCTGACCACAAAGAAGAGGAACAAGACCGGAAACCCAGCAGAAGGTCTGACTGTTCATCGTGTTATCATCCAGTGCTGCAGCCTTCATAAATCACCTGACCTGGACATTTGGAGAGGATATCACAGCCAGAGCAGAACCGCGCGACCCACGGACCGCACGGTGGCAACGACTCAAAACATTTCATCGCACAAACAAACCGCGCTGGCAAAGCGGTCCGAGGTTCAACAAGAGGAGCAAACATGGCCACTAAAGCATGCCGGGGAGAGCAACCTCGTCCTTGTGACAGGGATGAATCATCACCTCTGTGTCACAGGCTCTGTTTAAAATGATTGGAGAGCGGTTCGGAACACTCCGGTGTCTGAGAACAAAGCCTGCAGCACACTTCCATCAGACTCAGTGTGTCGGGGTGTCTGTGGGAGGTGAGGGGGCCGGCGGCCTCTCGGGGATTCTAGATCAGACCACTAATGTCCCTGGAGGCAGAGCAGAACGTGATGGTCGGGAGCCCCATGAATGGAGACAAACGATCTCTGCGTGATCCATCGGTGGACTTCAATTGGGCCGCCAGACCTCCACACGTGCCTGCTGGGAAGGCGACGCACGCGACTCCTCCGAAGATTTAGTAGAGTTGTTCTCTGCGGCTCCGGATCCGACCGCACAGAGGAACTGTCGCGCTGCCAGGACACGGTCGGCGTCCTCTCCTTGTGGGCGTGTACCGGATCACGGGCAATATGCTGCGCGCACGGCGGGGCGAAGAGCCGGGCTTCAACATTTGATAAATAAATAAGTAAATCCACCAGTGAGAGTGACCGTAAATACGTGCCTGCACACTCGCCATCATCTGCATTATGATGCGATTAAGACGGGATTAGTGCCACAACACACACACACACTGGTACATACACGCACACACAAACACTTTACAGCATTTGTTGTGTCAGTGGTTCAACACAGTTGAGCTTAATGGTGCCTCTACTTAAAGGGGGTAGTGTAAAAACAGAAGTGTATTAGTAAGTGTACAAGTGTATTGTAAACATCTGTATGCAAGTGTGGCATTTTTTCCCACACTTTCACTCACATTCATATTCATTCATCCGCTTTTAAAAATTGTATTCTTTGTATATATTCACATGTGTATCTTTTGGGTTAAAATATCCTGCTTTTTGAAAATCTTGTTAACGTATATCTAAGAGAAAAACTTCTCCTCTCCTTTGTGCCCAAATGAATATTCAGAATGAATCCTGAAAGTATAGAATAATCTTATTAAAATATATTTTAGACTTCCCCCCCAAAAAGTGTAACTTGTCGAGACTGTCACTGACGCAGAAACAAAATGATTTAGTGTTCCTGCCAACTTTCTCTTTGGAATAAACACACACAGCCAAACCGAACGCTGTGTGTGAATGTCACACTGCAGCAGTGTGTGAAATGAGGCAGAGAGCCACCTGCAGAGAGGCGTGGGGAGCCCCATTCACACGCCAACACTGGGAGGTGGGGAACGCCACACTTTCATCCCTTTGCAGCTTCCTGTTCCTGTGCACCCCCCCTCCCACCACCACCAGCACCTCCTCCTCCTCCTCCTCCTCCTCCTCTCGTCACTCCTGCAGCCTCAACTTAACAAACGAACATGAGCGATAGATGTGTCGGGAAAAGAGACAAGACACACAGGGTCTGTTGTTCTTCCTGAATGGTGGCACATGTCTCCGTCCTGCTGTGGAGCTCCCACAGTGGAGATCTTCATTAGGAGCAGATCAGGCCGGCAAGCGAAGGCAAAACACCGCAAACCTTTATCGCACCACCACATGGACTTTAAAAGAATCCCTGTCAACAAATCAAGCGTGGAGTTGCTCCCTTTTCCGGTCTGCGAGCATCATTTGCACCTAATGCACATCACGCAGACCCTTTGTTTAGTGACTCCATCAGAAAAAGTCCAGGGTTTATGTATCGATTCAGAAAGCACTTAGAGAGAATCCAATATTTATTGACCACTGATGATATTACTTGTGACTTAATAACAAACCGATATCTATACACTGTAAAAAAACAACAACAAATTTTAACGGATGAAAAGTCTATTAGCTGTGCGAGTTAGGAGGAAAAGGCAGTGATGAAGTCATATATAACACTCTGTGCCCCTTTCAGTGGAAATGCTGTTTGATCGCTATGCTGTGGCTGGTTGCTATAGAGACGGGAAGGTGCACAATCAAAAAAAAGCTGCACGGTGTGGGCGGCAGGGGCCGTGGGCAATCGGTACACAACCTGAGAGCTGGAGCGCCAAGACACGACACAGCCGTCCATAGTGGATCTGCCGCTGTCGGTTACACAAAGGCGCCTACACACCACCTGCTGGTGCCGCCGCCGCTGCTCAACGACTCTGAACTCCCATCGGTGCTGTTACAACTTCTCAGTGTTGAACCTGAGCTGACTTGATCTGCTCCTCCCATGGTTTAAAGGGTCTGTCCCGCCTGCGGGCCGCTTGCGACCACGTGTTGCTTGACCATCAAAGGCTCGGCTGAACGCGCCGCTCTAATCTGATCGCAGAGACACGGGGAAGCTTGGGGACACAAAAGTGCTCTCATCAGCAGACTTCGAACATCTGCTACTTGTTTTTGTTTCCATAACGTCACCCAGCCTCATGGTTTCTTTGGATGTCCTGTAGATGTTCATCTATGGTGAGTTAAGCAGTAGTGGTCTTTGGTTGACGCCGCTATTTAGATCAGAGTCAACCACTGGCTGATATATGCTGCCGATATTTATAATCAATTATCAAATAAACTTTGTTGAATGAAAAAAGTTTTAGTGCACTTATCGGGAAGTAGTAAATTTCCTTCATCTCCTCAGACATGGGTCGATGCAGATTGTTGTCAAACATTGGCATGATATATCAGCCGGTAAATTTATTAGTCGCCCTCCATTACGCAGCCATACGGTAACATCCAGACACAGCTGGAGAACCCGAGCCTGTCGACAGCTTAGCACAGGGGCATCGTCAGGAGAGAAAATGAGTTGTGTAACAGGAGGGTTATGGGTGAAGTAATTACAGATGCCCCCTGCCCTTCACACATAACTACCTAATCAGTGTCAGAGAAAGAGGCCCTGACCTCGCCACTGTTTGTCCTCACGGTGCTAAACAGTTACGGCATACCATATCATCACAATAATCAAAATACAACACAATATTATAGCGATTTTCAATATACTGTAAATAAACGAATTGGCAATTGCATCTACAATAGGCACAACTTTTTGTATTACAGTCTAATTACAGTCAAACATAACTGAACATATTCATTCATTAGTATAAAGTAGGTCGCAAAATGTCACCATATTTCCAAGTTGCTGCTGGTTTGAACGAGTGTATGTGTG
>CAESWR010000433.1:344621-364145 GCA_903171835.1 Mullus surmuletus | reverse complement strand
CCCCCCCCCCCTCCCCGGTAGCGCCGCTGAACTCGGATGCAGCCTCACGCCCATGCGACGATGTCGGTGGATGTTGCTGTCCAGGTTCGGTTACAGTGAACCGTAATTGTTTACGTGGGGAAACAAAGCTGTGTCGCCTGGTTTTGGTGCGGAAGACGGAACCGGATCGCGTTTGCGCGCCTCCATTCTATTATTATCATTATTATTATTATTATTATTATTATTATTATTATTATTATTATTATTTTTATATGTCATGGGGGCTTTTGTTCGCATGTTATCATAGACGCGGTTGATGCGGGAGCCAGAGAGGATAGAGATGCTGCGGTGTGTGATGGCTCGCCTCTCTTGAAGGATCCGTTTGAAAGCCCCTCCGCGATCGATCACCTGAGGCTGCCATGTGTGCTCCGCGGGCGTCGGGATCATGAGAAATGCTGGCATCCTCTCGTTTCTGCCCCCCAGCGAGCCACAGTTCCCGCTCCATCCGAGCAGCAGCCGCCGCAGCCGCAGCCGCAGCCGCCACCATCACCCATGTAGCCCGGCCGAGGCGAGGGACGCAGGCCGCCGCACGGAGACCCAGGCCCGCTTGTTGTTGTGCTGAGGCTCGGCCGGATGCTGAGCGGCTCTGCATCGACTACCTGCAGCCCCTCTGCGACCCCCGCCCCCCCTCCAGCTGTCTTAACCAAAAGGACGGGCCCTCAGTGATGAAGGCTATTCGCAGACCCTGAGCTGGCTCATGAGTGGCCATTGCATGCGGGATTTAGCCTGGACCGGCTTGTCGGGATGTAGGGCGAATATCCAGAGGGTATTTTTTCCCCCCACAGGCACGTTTTATAGAGAGAAAACAGCCCGTGTTGAGGGATGTGGCTGGCGGGGGAGGTGCATCTCTGGGCTGGATGAGAGATAATGAGGACCCCTGCTCAGAGGATTTCACACAGCTCAACCACAGACTGTCGTTGTTATTGGCACTTTAGACTTATTCCCCCACTACAATTAATCTGTGGTGGTTTCTCTCATCAGCTCTGAGTGTTTCAGTCTGATTCTCAGTGGGCTGATATGATGCAGCGCCGTGTTATTCATCCGGGCAACACAGTTTTGCAAACAGCAGGAGCCCACATTGTGTTTTAGTTAAATATACATGAAGACCACTTGGTTTTGATTGCAAACGTAGGACGCCGGAGTATGTGTGTGTGTTTTTTTGTAATACACAAGTTACAATGGAGAGATTAGTGTGATGATTTATTGATTTGATAGAGCGGGTGATTGATCCGGAGCGTGTCATTACTGAAGGTGTCTGTAGGATTTCTACTCAAGAGTTAAATCTAACGGCAGCTTTCTAAAAGACAATTGTGGGTTTTTGGGGGAAGGGGCTACACTTTTGGATCTACCCTGTTGACTGCTATTGTTTGCCCTGATGTACATCGTCCCTGATTGAACTTGCCTTTGGGAATACATGTTACTTACACACTGCATAGCAACAGCACAACAGCAACTGGTGAGCGGATTTGGCAGTGTTTCAACAGTGAGATGTGGTGATGGGGGGGAGCAGTTGGAGCCCCCTGAGCCGCTGATCCCCTCTCCCCCACACTGGTGGTCCAGGACACCACGTCTCAGTCAATGGGCCCTGTATGGATTTTGTGCCTGAGTTGACAGAGGGCTGGCCTACAGCGTCAAACCGCAGCCACGCTGCCATGAACCCATACGGCAGAGCGAGCAACTCGGCGGCCCCCCTGTCCTGCACCAGCTGCGGGGGCTGCTGCTCCCCGCCTCCCCCCTGCCTCATCCCCCCAGGGGCCCTCTCCTCGTCTACCTCCTCCATGCCCCCGAACATAACCCCTCCGCCCACCATGTGTCCGGCCCCGGTGCTGCAGGTGGAGAACGGCAGCAGCTGGAACTCGTCTTCCGGCTCCCCAGACTCCCACCCGGCCCACCGCTGTGGCGCCACAAACCCCAACCCTTACTGGACGGCGGTGTTTGATTACGAGGCCACGGCGGACGAGGAGTTAACCCTGCGGCGCGGGGACCTTCTGGAAGTTCTCTCCAAAGACTCCAAAGTGTCCGGGGACGAGGGTTGGTGGACCGGCAAGATCCAGGACAAAGTCGGGATTTTTCCAAGCAACTATGTGACAAAGGGGGATACGAACTACCAGCAGCTGACGGCGGGGGGGCTGGTGCCGGGCGGTGTCGGGGTCGGAGAGTGCCCGCTGGAGATAGACTTCTCCGAGCTGGTGCTGGAGGAGGTGATCGGAGCTGGCGGCTTCGGGAAAGTGTACAAAGGTGTGTGGCGGGCAGAGGAAGTAGCCGTAAAGGCTGCCAGACAAGACCCCGATGAGGATATTAGCGTCACGGCGGAGAGCGTCCGGCAGGAGGCCCGGCTGTTCTGGATGCTGCGCCACCCAAACATAATCGCTCTCCGCGGGGTCTGCCTGCGGGAGCCCAACCTGTGCCTGGTCATGGAGTACGCCAGAGGGGGGGCTCTGAACCGGGCCCTGGCGGGGAAGAAGGTCCCCCCGAGGGTTCTGGTTAACTGGGCCGTCCAGATCGCAACAGGGATGGACTACCTGCACAACCAGGCGTTCGTGCCCATCATCCACCGGGACCTCAAGTCCAGCAACAGTGAGTACCGCACGCACACATCAGCGGCGGGTTCGGCAGCGGCCGGAAACGACGGAGCGAGCCGTTATTTTCTGTGATATAAGAAGGTGGCAAAACACAAGGAGCAGAAACGGCATGTACATGAGCTCAGAAAACCAGTTTGGAAACGACTCCCCGCCCGACACAGAGTGAGAGACAAATGAGTAGCAGTCATGAATTATTAACACAATACAGCGCTGAGTTTTTCACTTGTTTTTAAGAGTTCACTCGGTACAGAAAAGCTGCCAGAGTCCTCGTTAATAAAAAAAAAAAAACCTGAACAAAACACATACACAGAAACAAACTCACTCAGGACAATAAAATAACCACCTTATCTTGCGCAAACACCCAAAATGATAACAAAGTGATTTATATACGCGGGGTTGTTGTACGAGTGTGTCAGTGTGCTCGAGATATTGGCTTCTCTTTCCTATTGTGGAACAAAATAGTGGAGCAACTTTATTTATTACTGTGATAAAGCATTTGATTCCAATTTTCCTATGAAACTGGCATTTACGAGGGTGGAATATGATCTCGTCGCCCTTGGCAACAGCCGTATATCAACACATCCACATTCCGTCTCTGCATTACATCCGGACACATCCCTTCTTCCTCACCACCGCAGTGTGTTGTGATAAGTGACTGTATCGATCACATGTCCCACTTCCAATATTGACACACTCTGCCGCTCAGACGCTCAGCCAGCCGTCATAACTGTGCGTTTTCTCTGCGTAGCCGCGCTGACCTACATGAAAGTTACACGTCCTCAACATTGCGTGTCCTCTCGGAAACACGATTATCCGCTGCATGGGGTATTTTGGGGGAAGGCATGATGGGAAACTTCAAATTGAACGCAGCAGGGAAGCCTCAATCCCAGAGAGGCGCTCTTCTTCTACCATCTTTTCGCTGTTGTTTCTCTGCACCTCCTCCCTCTGCTCCTCCTCTTCCTCCTCCTCCGCCTCCTCCTCCTCCTCCCCTCCCCTCCTCTCCCCTCCTCTTCTCCTCTCCTCCTCCTCCTCTTCTCTCCTCCCCTCCTCAAGGAGAGCAGTTCTGCTCTGCAACTCGCTGAGCTATTTTTGGTCCTTTGTGCTACTTGCTGTTTAAAGACGCAGTTGCAGTTGTTGGTGCATCAAAGAAATAGTACGCAGCAGCAGCGCTCGTCAGAGTGTGTTTATGTGTGTGTGTGTGTGTGTGTGTGTGTGTGTGTGTTTGTTTGTGTGTGTGTGTGAGCAGGTTTGGACTGTGTGACTTTATCTCGAGTGACATAAGTGATGGGGGATGGAGAGCACAAATATGGGTGTTGAGGATGCTGACGAAAGGCCTTTTCAAAGAGGAGTCGGCGAACATGCAAGCCTGAATATTCCCTAAATCTTGACTTTTCCATCACTTGCATGTGCACGTATCCCACCTCATCAGCCCCCCCCCCCAGTGCGGCCCCCCTAACAGTAACGACGGGCATCAGTATTGGACGGCAGAGCCTTGGCAACAACACCATAACGCAGCCTTTTCATGGTGACATGGCACCGCTTCTGTGTCACTGAGTCATGCAGCTGCCCGCCGCTGTCAGCTGCTGCACAAAATGTCAGCGTCCCACATTAGAGCGTCGCCTGCGCGGAAAGGGAAGAAATGCCGGAATGTCCTCGGATAAAAAATAATTGAAAAAATGGTGGGGTGGCTTGGATGGACCCCTGAATGATGAATCTGTCTGAAAACGTGTGGGGCGCTAATCGTTAAGTAAGCGATTAGAGTGTGAGTCACGCCTACACACACACATACAGTACACACACGTTTGCATTAGCCCAGTACGGTGGCCGAGAGCTGCAAACACAGACGCTGAAAACACTGAAACGCTGCAAAAGAGAAACACTGCAAGAGAGAAACGCTGCAAATTCACGAAACTAAAGGGAAGTGCTCCAGGCCACTAGGGGGCACCACACTGAGGGATGGACCAATCCTGTGGGATCGGACCCTCTTTAAACACATGAGCGGGATGTATTTTAATAAAAGTTTGAGTAAAAAGAAAAAAATGATTGTAGACTGTTGTAGACCGCTGCGCAACTTGTTTTTGTCAAAACTCGGTTTTGTTTAAATGAAAAACAAAAAGATGTAGTTCAGCTGTTTTTCTATAATGCTGTTAAAGATGACGGCCAAGTGTTTCATAATGACATAAGGGGAAATGTTGTGTTTTTATTCCGCTTCTTCAAAGTCTTAATTAACATAGAGAAACACATCCTGCTCGTGTGTTTAAAGAGGGTCCGATCCCACAGGATTGGTCCATCCCTCAGTTTGGTGCCCCCTAGTGGCCTGGAGCACTTCCCCTCCGTTTCGTGAATTTGCAGCGTTTCTCTCTTGCAGCGCTTCTCTGTTTGCAGCGCATTGCTTTTGCAGCATTTCTGCGTTTGCAGCTCTCGGGCCACCGTAGCCCGGCGATGCCCGGCGGGCGAAAAACAAGGGAAGAAAGTGAGACGGAGGAGAGAGCGAGGGAGAACAGAGGGAACAAGCTCGGGGTCCAGAGAGCGCGGAGACGTACGAGGCCGGAGAGGAGACGGACGGGAAAAGAACAAGAGAAGGAGAGCGCGGGGGATAAACAGCGCTTCATCGCCGTTTAGGGTTACACCTCAGCTCATTGTCCAGGTGCAGCGCTCTCAGGTGTCCTCTTCAAACCGCCGACCACTTGGCATGGATGCGGTGACAGAGCGGCTCAGGCCCCCGAGCCTCTCCTCTCCTCTCCTCTGTCTCCCATCAGCCCCGGCGCCCGGTAAACAATCCGACGCTTCATTCTCCCACAGCTCTCTGAAGAATTCATCAAGGCGCAAACGTGACACTGCCGTGACAATCAATATGTCTTAAAAGCCTCGCTATTTGTTCTTTCCTACAACACAGGGATTTTATTTTGGGCGCTTTCTTCTAAATTTATCCCATCGCCGTTGAAGTTTTGATGTTTTGAAGCTGCCGAGCGGCGCCGCCCCCCCCCACGCTGGTGAGTGAGTGGATGTAGCAGGGATAATCTGATTACCGTGACCTCCTTAGAGTGATGTCACGGCGTGTTTGTGGGTTGGCAGGTCGCTGCCCCCGAGGTCACACTCTACCTTCCGCTCTGATCCTGGATCAGCCGCGGCCTCCTCGGAGCAGAGGGCGCCGCTCCCGATACCTCTAATCAAGACACAGAATGGATTTTAATGTAACATGGCTAGTCGTGCTGTAACTCGGTGGAGATTATCTGCTAATTGTTTCATCAATTAAGGGTTTTTATGATGGTTTGGCCATTTCAGCTCTGATATTATACGTTAATGTCAATATATGGAGGTTTGGGTGAGGGAGTATTACCACTTTATGTGTTTAAAGACAGTATTCCAAGATTTCCTTTTACTATTTAGGCATTGAGAAAAAAACAGAAAAAGCTTGCACTCCGATATAAAAAGCGGAATGTCCACTCCAAAGGGTCACACATGTGAAAAGTCAAAATTCAATGCAAAGGAGCCCAAAAGTGAGAACTGAACAGAAAGGTTTCGGCTACACAGCCATCCTCAGTCTGCCAAAAGGGCAAATCATACACCTGTGCTCCATTGGTAGATCAGTGGCAGGTTCAATCAGTGAATGGATCCATTCATGTTACAGGGCAACAAGTCAAGGCATGTAAGGATGTATGATATCTAAAGCTGTGGTTACAAAGACGCAGCACAGAACGTGAGAGAGGAAATAGAATGGTTAGTGAGCCATGAGCATTCAAATGGCAGACACTGGTGAAAAAGTGGATAGCTGGTTGATTTTATGTGGTGGTACCGCTTCGGCTGGAGTGAAATGAGCCACGTTGCCACAATAGAATTGAGAATTGACATTTATTAGTCACGTTCTTTGACAGACCCATTGTGGCGATAGATGAAGAGCTCAGTGGAGCAGCAGACAGTCAGCGCCTCCCCATGACGAGGCCTCCCTGAGGACGTCACGTTCATCCAAACAGCTCCACAGGCAACACTGTGGCTGAGTGGATCGGATAGAATGGTTGTTAAAGAACACACACGCACACGCATACCGACATTCCTTCTTTATTAGTTAGATTAGCACCGCCAGAATAGGAGTCTGAGTCATGCTTCGTTTTAACGTCACTGAGAGTGAAGCTGTGCGTGGGCGGAGCTAGCCACAGGTGAGGCAACATGGAGACGCTCGTCACCTCCTCCTCCTGGCCGGCTGCCGAGCCATTTAAACACGTTCAACGTGACCGTGAATACTAGCTTTCTGCTTCCAGGTGAAGGTTCCTGTGATGTTTCGGCACCTGAATGCCGAGGTAGTGCCTGAGCCAGCGCCACATGACCGGCGTCGCAGCTTCAAATGGGAGCCAATGTTTACACAGTCAACAATCACCTGAATGGCCGGAGCCTCGCGCCTCAGAGCAGGCTCGTCCACTCGCTGTTTGCTCACACAAATTTCAATCATAGAGCAAGAACGGACAATTGAATTAGCTGAAACGTATGTGAGGCATTTTCTGGTTTTGGATTCAGAAAAGCAAAGTGATTGGGTGAAACTGTGTGACATCAGCACCGGCGCCGCACCAAAGTGCTGTAATAGCTACTTAGCAGATTAGCAAGGCGAGATATGGCATACAGTCGCTGTCATCGAAAAAAGCTTGTGTCGCCCGTGTGTGTGTGTGTGTGTGTGTGTGAATATGAGTGAGTCTGTTGAGGAAAGGATTAGAGCGGTGGCCGTGCCAGCTGCTAATCCCTCAGAGAGACAGAGCGGTGGAAGGCGAGACTGTGACGAACTGGTGGAGTGCGAGCGAGCACTGGGAGGACCGCGTCACCACAGAGCGCTGACTGGGATCAAACCATTTAGCCAAAGATGTTGAGGTTTGTGAGGAGTGTGTGTGTGTGTGTGTGTGACTCCTACAGACATCAGTGTCAACATTCTGAGTGCAGCTTTGGTTTCAGATCACATGATGATGAATTATTTATTTGATTCTATTTAAGCTGTAATGGAACTAAGCAGGGAATTACAGTTCAGGTGTTAACATTAGTCTGAGATGATCTCTGAATAAACCAACATATTATTTTTAGTGAAAGCCTTCATACGAGAGGTCAAAAGTCACCTCAACCGTTTTCTGGTGTTAAATCAGGAGCAGAACCACGTTATACCATAATACCACAATTCTATAATAAACTGTGAGTATTTTTTGCAATCATTTCTTTATAGATTATCATCTGTGTTTTGGCAGCTGGACAGTAAGAGAAAATAGTTTAAGGAGATTTTAGAGATTAAATGAAGCTTAAACGGCAAAAAAAAAAAATGTAGGGGAAAAAAAATGAGCAGTGCCACTGAGAGGCTAGCAAAAGGGCACCTTCCCTACACACACACACACATGTAAACACACATGCACACACACACCCTCTCCATCTCCAGTGCGAGCGACACCCGCGAATTACACAACCATTACAGGACAAGCTGTGTTTTCATATCTGTTTTATCGGGCGTGTCTGTAGGCCTGCTGCATGTGCAATGTGGGCCTGTGTGTGTGTGTGTGTGTGCGTGTATGGAGGTTGGGCAGCAGGACACACTGGCGCTGGTGCAGCAAACCCACACACATGTATGCACACACACACACACATACACACACACACACACACACATCGCTACAGAGCAACAATGACCCCATTCTCACACAGCAGCCCAAGACAGAGGAGTGAGAGCCGGGCTTACAATGGCAGGAGTCACTACAGGGTGGGGGGGGGGGCGGTGTATGTGTGTGTGTGTGTGTGTGGTGGGTGGGTGGGGGGGCAGGGCCAAGGATGGGAGATAGAGGCAGCGAGGGCCCGACTGTTGGCCGTGAATGCAGGAGCCGAGAGATGCATGGAAGCAAAGCGGAAGCGGAGCTGGAATGCAGCGAGAGTCGGGAGAAACCCCCCGAGGCTCGGATGGGAAAGGGAATGGAGAGATGGATGTGGGGGGGAGGGGGGAGTGGGGGGTGTAGAGGAGGGGGGTGGGGAAGGGGTGTGAAGGCAGGAACAGCGAGATGCATGAAGCCGGTTTGAGAGGAGTTCAAACCGTTCGTCTCCATCGGAGCGAGCCGCCATAGATTAAGGCTAATATTTCTGATGGGACGCAGGCGACGGTTTCCCAGCTTCTCTCTGGGTGCGGCGCGCATCATCATCATCATCACCATCATCATCATAATCAACATCATCATAATCATTATCATCATCATCATCATCATCATTGTAATGCTCGGCAAATTCAAGACAAAAAAACACAAATTATATGACGAAAGCGGCCATATGAAGACCAGTGGACCTGTTTGTGGGGGGGATGTCTGTGTGTGTGTGTGTGTGTGTGTGTGTGTGTGTGTGTGTGTGTCTGGTAGTTGTACCAGCCAACAAATCAGATTGATGACAAATGTTTCCTGCAGGGCTTTTCTAAAGACTTTAGCCTGCTGTTATCATGCACCATCAAATCCACTTTACTACTTTCTGCATTACTGGTGGTGTTCAGACGCGTAGATGATACTCTAGAATCACAGTTATTGTGCTTTGCATCTGTATACTTTTGTGTGTGTACATAAGTGCACGTGCAGTTTGGGTCTCTGAGGTTCCCACTAAAACTGACGCGCCCCAACGGAAGCAATTCTGAGCTCCAGCTGACTCATCTCGGCGCCCACATGAGGCATAAATCTTTCCCCGGATGAGTAAGTGTCACATCAGATGGGGATGGAACAAAAAAAATCATTTTTACTCTCTATAAACCTGATCATTTCACACAGATAGTCGATCAGAGTCTCAGGAAACTGCAAATGGACGTTAATGCTGCTGAGTAAAACACATAAATAAGGTTAAATGTTGATTAAAAATGACTTATCCACATTTCTTCTTCGAGTAGAAGATGTCGTTTTTGGCGACTGTTTACTGTCTAAACTCTTGGTGCCATGTGTGTGTGTGTGTGTGTGTGTGGGGGGGGCTCGGACTTTGGACGCTCCGGCACCGTGTGAACGCCGCCGCCGCTGTTAACACGTGTTTGAGTCGCTCCAGTGAGTGAGAGACACAGGCCGAGTGGGAGCGACACCAGCAAACCAAACAGCAGCAGCAGTCAATGAGCACACATGCATGCCAGCGCACCCCCCCCCCCACACACACACACAGATTACTTTCTCCACTGGTCAATAAACAGTTGATCCAGCGCTGCGGGCAGAGACGCCTCCTGGCTCTCTCTCGTCTTTGCAGAAAAAAAAGGGGCACCTAAGAGGGCACTTCAGGTCAGCGTGTTTTGGAGGGAACATCTTCTTATGTTCTACAAATGGCACATTATAGAGCCTTAAAACACACTAATTCAAGTTAGTTTGGAGCTCAGCATCCATGAGAACTGTGGAGACTCAACGGTGGACTGTGCAGAAGTCACACACACATGGATGGATGAAGGAGATAAATCCCTGGGGGTCTAGGGCTGCTCCTACACTACATTTTCAATTAAGTAGGTGCCATTTCCTCATTCTAGTGCGATTTAACACCATATTAGCACTTTAGCACATGTTTTTGGCACCCAAGAGGGCACTTAAACATGCATTTCCGCCAGTCAAGAGGGCAGTTTATCATGTTTTAACCAGCCAAGAGGGCAATTTAGTGTGGTTTTTCTACCCAAGAGGGCAGTTTGGTGTGTTTTGCCAACCATGGGGGCACTTAAGCTGGTGTTTTTGCCTCCCAAGAAGGCACTTAAACATGCTTTTCTGCCAGCCAAGAGGGCATTTGATCATGTTTTAACCAGCCAAGAGGGTAGTTTAGTGTGTTTTGCCAACCAGGGGGGCACTTCAGCACACGTTTTGGGCAGCGGGTTTGTTCCACCGCCTGGTCGCTCATCATTTTGCCTTTATTTACATGCACGGCCACAAGAGTCAAAGAGGCCCTCTGAGATGGTGAAGCCGAGGCGAGCGCGGCCGCCACCCAGCGCCACGGGCAGCGCGTTTCCCCTTCATCGCCTCCAATCCACCTCAGCTCCTCCTCAGCTCCGACAGAGAGGCTGAAAGGCAGCGACGAGTCGCGCACACTGGAGCTACGAGAACAGAGTTGCTTTGTTCTTTTTTTATCTGCAGTAGTGTCATCGGTCTCAGCCGCTAGTTTCTCATGACGCTGTGATTTTCTTTTCTTAACTGAGATAAGCTTTTTTTTTTTTTCTTTTCACTTTGGGATGAGTGGAAATGTGGGCTCCTCTCCTGGGCCCACAATGCACCAGAGCGTACACTACATTACACTGCAATACAATGCAATAAAACACACAAAAACAGTAGTAGCAGTAGTAGAAGGAGCCATTTGTGGAGTTCTAAAAATGTTAATTTAATTGTATAGTCCTCTCCAACTGCTCCCAGATATACAAA
Organism: Mullus surmuletus; assembly: GCA_903171835.1. Classification (NCBI taxonomy): domain Eukaryota; kingdom Metazoa; phylum Chordata; class Actinopteri; order Syngnathiformes; family Mullidae; genus Mullus; species Mullus surmuletus. The sequence goes on along the minus strand of CAESWR010000433.1, from coordinate 353,161 downwards.
AGGCTTCAAGTCAATAAAACAAAAACAAGGGCATAAAATAACAGTAAAATATGAAGAGAAAAATGTTACAAGAAAAAATGCAAAGTGACAAAAATGCTTAAAGCTGAGTAATAAAAGCCATTCTGAATAATTATCTTTTCAATTTTATTTGAGAAGAGTAACACTGATGCGGAGGGAACAAACTGCCGGTCCGGCCATGTTGTTGGTTTCGCACACACACACATGCACGTTCTTGGTGGGCTGCTCCTGGCCTGTGTGTGTATGTTTGGTGGCCGTTGACTCGGCCGTCACAGGCTCGTTGTTGTTTGCCAGCAGCCTGGCACCGAGCGGCGGGAGTCGCGCCAAACACGGAAGGCTCCGAGGGTCGCCGAGCCAGAGGCCCCTCACCCGCACCAGCAGCCGCCCGAGTCCAGCCGAGTAGGGCAAATCAACTCACCCCACCCCCAACCCCCCAACCCAAAACATCCCTCTTTCTGCGTTTCTGGGTCAAATCGTTGAAATGGAAGGAGATGTATACTATTAAGAGAATTCCTAAGAAGATGGAAGCACACAGCAATTTCTATAGTCATCTTGTATTAGAATTGAAAATGTCAAGAATTTTCCTTTTTGACATTTTTTACAGCTTCATTTTATATCATATTGCAGATCTCATACTTACATTAACATCTGATACATTAGAAAACACAATGAAAAGAAACAATAAATTCAGAAAAATAGAAAGAAAAATATAGAAAATGAGTAAAAAAAAAAGCAGAAAAATGAAATTATTTAGAAAAATTGTAATGATTAATTTGCAATAAAATCATTAAAACAGCACTACTGTACTAATTTTATAGATTAATTTCACTAGTTAACAATTTTAGGGACTTTTTTTGCTGGTCTTTTCAGTTTTTCCCCCGCTAATAAAGGGTTGCCATGGTGTGGCATGGATGTGAGTGTGTGTTTGCATGGACGTGAGTGTGTGTTTCCGCAGCTTGTTTGTACTTAAGTTTGCAATAAAATCCCCAAATATGATCCTAAGACTCGAGATGCTCGAGTGCAGGCCGGGATTTCTCAGAGCGAGGGGCCGCGACTTTCAGATAAACGCTCAAATCTGAGTTCCCACACTGTAAGTACCCTCGTTTTTTTCATTTTTTTTTTTAAACTTCATACCACACACACACACACACACACACNNTGGTGCATGTCACCGTTTTTGTGTCTTTTTGATGATAATCCAGTTGGAGCATCAGCAGTTTTTGGGGGGTTTTTTGGCAACTTTTTTGAATCTACTGTACTTTTTTTTCCTCTGCATCTTTCCAAGAGATGCTGCGCGAGAAGAGGAGGGAGACACAAAGCCGAGAGTGTGTGTGTGTGTGTGTGTGTGTGCGCTGCCAGCAACACGACAAAAGCTCTCCCTCCAGTCATCTCTCTTTACCTCTGCCCGTCTGCATCTTTTCATCCGCTCATTACTTCCCTCTCTCTCTCCTCCTCCTCCTCGCTCCCATCGTTTTTTCTCTGCCCCTGTCCATGTCTTTCTTTCCTCCCCTCCTCCTCCTCTTCCTCATATTCCTCTTCTTGCCCTCGTTTCATCATATTTTTTGTCCCTCTTCCTCCTCCTCTCATCTTCAGCCTCCCCTCCCCCATTCCTCATCCTTTCTACCTCCTCATCTTCTTACCCCCCTTCTGATACAACCCACCCCACGTTACACACACACACACAGCTTCCTCTCAGTAACATTTCTGTATGTGTGTGTGTGTGTGTGTGTGTTTTCCAACTCCCCTCCACCCCCCACCCCCCCAACACACACACACACAAGTCTCTTCTTCAATTTCTTCTCCCCAATGTGTTGTGATCGTAGCCAGGCTGGCGACAGCTGCAACATCAGACAGGCGGGCGGTCGGCAACCAGAGGGGTGGAGAAGGAAGGTGGGGGGAGTGGGGGGGTGATGGAGGAGAGGAAGAAGGGAGAGGAGGAAGAGTTATAAGGCGGCGGCGGCGGGTGGGGAGGGAGCTTTATTCAGAGAAGCTCTGATCTTTGCAGAAACATGGATGGAGACGACGCGCCTGCAGGCCGGGTGGAGGGGGATGGGGGCTGTGTTGCTAGGCCTGCAATAATCAATAAATCAATTAATCGCACCATAAATGACAACGAACCCGATCATTCTGCCGGTGTCCATATATGTGCATTTGTTTGTTTTCCTCGTCTCACGCTAACAAACAGGCTGGATGTCAGGAGGGCTCACTCTGTGCGTCGCTCTCGGCACCTGCTTCCATTGTGGAATGAACAGAGTGAACCCTCCTGTCAGTCATCCACTATCTTTGTGTCAGCGGGGGGAGGCGCGGCCGCTAGCATACACACACAGTGAGACTGCTGAAAAGTTCCAATTATAATGTTAAATGTGTGAGAAATGATAGTTTATTCCCTATTAAAGGGTGCACTCGCATTATTATGCCATATTATCATTGCATTAGTTAAACAATGAGCTCAAAATAATGTTGACAATGATACTGTTTATCGGCAGTAATTTGCGGGACAATATATCATCCAGCAAAATTTGTTAGTGTGACAGGAGTTGCTGCTTCAAATCAGCCGAGACCCACGTCTGGGACCAGTGCTGACTGGGGAGGCGGCTGTGGATTCGCTGACTCGGCGCCATGGCAACACCTGTTCCCGTAGGTTCAGGGGGAGGAGGAGGAGGAGGAGGAGGAAGAGTTTGTGATGCAGCGACGCTTCGCACAGTTCACGCGCCAGCTGGCCAAAGCCATGATGTAAATGGTGGCACACGCCGTGTTTGGCTCTTCGGGCCTCGCAAGACACACACACACACACACACACACACACTGAGTTTTCTCAGGTGAAGCCGAGCTGGTGAATGAGGTGGAGAAAACTCTGATAATAAATTCATCAATAACCGCGTCGCTCTGAAAATGCGCCGACCGGAGCGACCCGCGCACCGCCGTGTTTGTGTTGGCTTGTTATCGCCTCAGCGGAGCCAGGTGACCTTTGACCCGCTAATCCAGGAGAACCAGCTGCACAATAAATGTATGTTTGTGGTTTCGGCGCAAGTTAATGGGAAACCGAGCGAGCCGGAAGCGTCGCGTGATGAAACATAAACAGGCGTGACTGCTGGCGCTCGCCGCCATCACGGTTTGATTTATTCATTAAGTCAACCTGGAATACAAAAAAACTAAAAGGAAAAACAAGATAAAAGCGTTTTTGTGTGTTTATTTTTGCCTTCCTCTTCCTCCTCCTCTTTCCCTGCTGCCTTGTGACCTTTGCCCTCGTTACCATAACAGCGAGCTGATGACACAGCAGACCCGCTCAAAGCTCGTCGAGCCAAAACAACACTTGTAACCCGAGTGGCTCGGCGCTCCGCCTGAAATGTCACAGCTCATTTGCATGTGTGACGTTCAACATCTCTCCGCCGCAAAGACTCTTCTTAACTCTGAGATCTTTGTTTGCTGCGAGCGGCTGCAGGTGCCGCATCAGCTGATCGGCTCGCTCAGCTGACGGCTCAGACGGCCACGCCCCCCAAACTGCCTGCCTGTCAGTTTATTTAAGGAGTATACGAATACAAAAAAAAGTATCGACAGGCGCTTTAAGCTGACCAAGAATGTTTTTCCCACAACACAAATTTTACCGGGAAAAATGCCGGGTTGGCTCGCATTCCTCCTCGCCCACCTGCTCCACCTCAGTTAATCATTTTCATCTTAGCCCGCCTTTGTTCTCTCGCCGTTTCATCTGGCTTTAAGTGGAGCGGGAGGTTACGCTCCGCCGTCCACACACACACACACACCACGGTGGCCTTTGAGTGCGTTCCTCTGCGCAGAGCTTCGGGTGAATGTGTCGCGTGAGTTCAAGGCACCGATTGGCCGGGATCACAGAGCGGCTTCAGTGGCTGCATGCAGTCAGTGAGCCTTTTCTAACTGGAAAATTAGAAATAACCAGGTTGCGCGCGGCCATGTAAGCACCAATAACCCATTTTATTACAGTGACTATGTTTCCAGTCAGTCAATGTTGGGGTTAAGGTCCATATTCCGGTTAGTGAAACATTGGGAATAAGGCGTAACGGGTTATTCCCAATGTTTCAGTAACCGGAATATGTACCTTAACCCCAGTATTGACTGCATGGAAACCTGTAGCCAGTGTTTGATGAGTGACTCATGGTCGCTGCTCAGTGCCGGTCCAGGGTCCAAGGATGGAAGGGAGGGTCTTTAATCACATGTGGCGGAAAACTGCTGCAAGACTGTGTGACCCATACGTTTATCAGCAGGTGTTTTTTTTTTTTTTGGAACACTCTCAGAACTCAGTATGTGAGATTTTAGAGTTTCTCGCTCTGCATTGGACCCCTGATGTCCCTCAAACTGCAGCTTCAGATCTGGACCGGACAAAGAATGATGAATTGTGCGTCACAGTTTTATGTTTTTACCTCAAATACGTCTGCAGTGTTGATTTGCTGCGAATGTTTTCACATGACGTTTTGATGGGAACATTTGCAGGTGTGAAAGGTGACAGGAGGGCTTGAACTGCAGGTTTCTGGGTCCCACTGCCTGCTGGTTCACTGCCAGTTGCTCCTGTAAAAATATTTATGAGTCACGTGGACATTTTTTTTTGACATTTCTTTTGTTTTTGAGCAAACACACATGACTTAGGACTTTGAGGGGGAGGAGCCTCCTGAAGCCAAATGAGTGTTTATTTCCATTAGTATTTTTTAGATAAAAAAAACCAAAACAAATGTAACTGTGGGATTAATAAAACTTTCAATCAAATCATTAAATTCCACATGTAATTGAATTTTGAAGAAGCTGATGCACCGTCCTCTGTGATGCTTCCTCACGTTGCCATGGCGTTTTCATGTGTCTCCTTGCTGGGACTCTATTTTTGAGATAACATTTCCAGCAGCTGTGTTGCGTAAAAGCCATACTCTCCTTGAGGATATGTGTGTTTTTTTTTTTCTTTTTCTTCTTTTTTTAGCGGTGATAACACACGCCGCGATGCTTCCCACGCCCTCGCGGCTCAGATGTGTGTGTTCGGCAGGTTTATTTATGAACCAGCTGAACGCAAAAACTCCTTACATTGGACTCTATGATGCGGTAACGACACCAGGAGCATGATGGGAGCAGGTGGAGGCGCCGCGCTCACACCTTCCGTGTGTGTGTAAACATGCCCCCCCCCCCCCTAGGCCCGCAGGTCCCGTGTCCTTCATGTGTGTGGACACGCCTGGGAACATGAGCAAATATGTCTCTGTGTCTCTCTGACGGGCAGGACATTGGGGGGGTGGGGGGGGGGAGTCGCGTCGCCCCCCAAGGAGACAGCTGTCCCTCGCCCAAAAGACGGCGTCAGAATAGAAAAGATGGCCGGAGGTCGACTTGACGGCGGCTTATTATTGCTGTCAGCGACCTGTACTCACTCAGGGACATGTTTGGAGACGACACACACATAAACACGCACACGCACACGCACACACACACACACACACACACACACACACACACGCTGCAGCCGCAGACCGAAACAAAGTACATCCAGTCCTGAACAGAGTGTGATGATGATCCACTACTGGGGCGAATTACATCATTTGGTAACACTTTATATTAATAATAAGCATTAATTAATGCTTAATAAGAATATTAATAAGCACATGTAAGGCATTAAGTTATGCTTATAAACAATAGGATTATGTAAAGTGTTAATTAAAGCATAAAAGTAATAATTTCTTATGCTTCTAAGAACATTTGACTAAATCTTTGAACTTAAAAAAGTCTTATTAATGTGTATGAACATCTTATCAGTTGTTAATTGATGCATATTAAGCATTAGTTAACCAAATTATGGTACCTTAACATAAAGTGTTACCGATCATTTTTTGTTGCGCCTTTTGCTGAGAAAATAGGAAACTTGGTGGAAACTTCACCGGCAGTTTGCTTCGTCAGACTCCAACAATTGATTACTTCAAGTGGGAGAGACTTCAAAGGGCCAAACGCATATTAAGATCAGGTCAAACATTCAGGTTCCACTGAATGGAAAGAACAAATGTGAAAAAAATGTGTATCTCATTAGTTTCCATAAACATACTCCTTTATTCATCCCACAATGGGGAAATTCCAGTAAACAACATTTTATTAACCTGAGGGGTTTTTTGTCGATTAAAACCCGGAACGCGACAGAATATGTAAACCTTCTCTCCCACAATCGTGCATCAGCAACAATAAACACTAATAAAGATTGAAGAAGCTGAATTTTTTTATCAGCGAAACTGGTCTGTGCAGCGAGTGGGCAGAGCGGAGCACAGCCGGGCACACCTTGATCACATGAAAGCTTTGTGTGTGTGTGTGTGTGTGTGTGTGTGTGCGCGCGTGCATGTGTGTAAACAAAGACGCTGCTGTGTGTGTCGCCGAGCTCCGCCACCCTTTGCATACGCCTGTCGATAAGTGAAAGAGAGAGGGAGAGAGAGAGAGCGACGCCCCACCTGCGTCCCGCCGCCTGTGATGTGTGTGTGTGTGTGTGTGTGTGTGTGTACACTCCAAATATTTCCATAGTCGCTCTCACACGGAGAGGAAGGAGGAAGTCCAACATGGCGTACGAAACAGCGAGAGAGAAAGAAAGAGGCAGATGAGGATAACGAGGGGAAGGCTGAGATTAGCAGCACGTAATCTTAAGTGGCCGTCAGTGTATGGAAATCACACACATACACACCAATGTGGGCACTTCATATATAAGCCATTTCTTTCCAACATGTCATGAAGAACAAGACCCTTAAACGCACAAAAATTAAAGCAGAAGAGAAACTTTCTTTGGCAAATTCTCCTTTAGAACTCATGGGGACCAAGGAAGGTTCCCTGAGGAACCCCTTCCCTCCAAAAACCAGTTGAATAATCCTGTAGCAACACTCGGAAAGGAGCCTCAAGATTATCGGAGAGGTTCTTTAACCCTCAAGAGTAAAAAAACGTTCTCAATCGTCCCTCAGAACGAAAAACTTCCCCACCCTAAAAACTGCTATAAAAATAACACTTTTTCACTTTAAAGGAGTCAATCTTTTGAATCAACTTCAACCTGAAATATAAAGGCTAGTTTGTTTCTCAGTATTGTATTTGAAAATAAAGAAATAAGAGCCTCAGATGGATCAATGATTAACAGCAACATTGAATTTGAGGCATTCTTATTTTCCCTGCAGTGACAATTTTTTTTACAGCAAACTCCCTCATCTTCTCCTGGGGACAAAAAGCGTCTCCTTCCAAAGGACTGCTGTAAAATATCATATATTGATATTTTTTACCAACTTTAAATTAGTCAGTCTTGTTAATCAGCTTCAGCCTGAAAGATACACATCAAATATCAAATATTTTTGGGGGGGATTTTAAATGGTCAGAAAATGTCTGGACAAAAATCCTCCCCAAGGGTCCCTTAAGGGTTAAGGTCTTACACCGAATCGCGGAGCATATGTGTTTCATATCTGTGTCCTCTTAGACGGGAGATAACGCTGATGCTGCAGCTTCGTGGCCGTCCGAGTCCAGAGTCGCGGAATCTTCCTGAGTATCACACAATCCATTGAATGGAGTTGAAAGCCTTTATTGTCATTGTGTGCCAGATAGGAATGTGACTCCATGGTGAATAGAAGAAGACACACACTCTTACAACATACCCTTCTATTCACACACACACACACACACACACACAAATCTGAATGGAGATTAAATAGCAATAGTGAGTCGCCGGTGGATTCTTGTCTCTCAAGTAAAGATGAGACCAGTTTAACCCTTAAAATATAATGTGTGCAGTCGCCAAAGCTGCTTACTTTGGAGGTATCACTGCGTTTTAGGATTCATTAATTAAGATTCAGATGCTTTCACAGAAAATGCAAATGTGTGTTTTCCTGCACAGTGAGTGGATTTAAACCACGTGCTCTCTGAATTCTTGTCAAACACTATTTGCATATCTGAGGTGCACAGGCAGTGTTAAATTCTTTTAAAATTATTGTTACCTTTCCGTCGGACGTGCACCGGTCATGCTTGACATTCTCTCTCCCTCCTCATCCTCCTCCTCCTCCTCCTCAGTCCTCATCTTGGAGCCGGTGGAGCGGGACGACCTGCACGGGAAAACCCTGAAGATCACAGACTTCGGCCTGGCCAGGGAGTGGCACCAGACCACCAAGATGAGCGCGGCGGGCACCTACGCCTGGATGGCCCCCGAGGTCATCAAGCTCTCGCTCTTCTCCAAGAGCAGCGACGTGTGGAGGTGCCGCCGCCATCCCATAATTTACTACTTCGAACTAACCTATTTTTATTTTATTTTCCTTCATTTATTTTTTTACCTTTTTATTTGTTTTTTATTTAGTTTTTACTTTTATTTATTTTCTATTTTATTATTTATTTACATTTATTTTATTTACTTTATTTGTATTTTATTTTTTTTACTTTTCATTAGTTTTTTTTCAAACTTTTATTTTTATCTTTCATTTTATTTTTGTTATTTATTTTTTTCTATTTTAAATTTACATTTTTGTGTCTTTTATTTATGTATTTATTTTTTACATTTTTAAAGATTTTTTAGTTTTCAT
>CAESWR010000433.1:291239-302111 GCA_903171835.1 Mullus surmuletus | reverse complement strand
GGAGAAAAAAAAAAAAAGCGGGAATAAACGGCCTCCCTTCCCGGCTGGGAAGTTTGTGCTCGCCGAATATGCGCGACGAATCGCTACAAAGAGACGAAAAAGGCAGGAAAAGCCGGCGGCGACATCCTGGATTTCCAACACGGAGAAAAAGAGAGAGATGAGAGAGAGGAGAAGAAGAAGAAGGAGGAGGAGGAGGAGGAGGAGGAGGCAAGAAAAAAAGGCTCCTCGTTGTCTCGCGCAGGGATGCTCGTGCAAGAACGCTCGCGCGAGGATGCTCGTGCAGCCGCCGAGGCACGCGCAGCTCCAGCACCACAGACAGCTCACACCGCGACCCTCTGCCGCAAAGCATTGTGGGGGGGGGAAAAACAGGAACAAACCACACAGGAGGAGTCGTGAGGCGTTGCTGCAGTCCGAGACTTACGTGGCGAAAACGGGGGGAGAAAAAAAACCCCCCTCCTTGATCAACATTTTACTCGCTTATAGACGCCAAGTCAACGCCAGAGCTGCGGAACACACCTTTAATTGGCCTTTCGTTTGAATTAGATAATTGATTTTAAGATTTTCGCATGACGTCATCTTTAGTTTGCATGAGGACGGGCCTCGAAATCGCAAAAAAACACACTTAACATGTTGAAATTCAGCTGAAACGTGAGTTAACGGCGGCTCTTTGAACGTCAGATGAGTCCGCGGTTCTTGATGACTTCACCTGATAAAAAGGGGTTTTGGAGGGGATGGAGACCGGCGGCCGCGGGGACAGCGGCCTCCAGTGGACGCGGCGGTGCATTGCATGCCAGAGTGATGCTAATAATGCACCTTTTTTTTTTCCTGCCAAGAAATGTGTGATTTCTGCGTGCAGCTGCGGAGTCTGAGCTGTTTAACGTCATCTGTCAACAACTGCATTACCCATCAACCCTCTGGGGGTTCAATGCTCCAAGCAACGATTAAGCACTTTGCTGTCTGCTCCCCTGATGCACAGTGCGTCGCCTCCTCCCGGGGTCACTTCTGCTTCAACTACAATTCGCATAAACACAAATGAATAATGCAACATACAATAACATGAGCTACGAGTGGAGCGCAGCAGAGCACACAAAAGGTGTAGATAGTAGCAAGAATATACAGCAACACTAAATATTTAAAGTGCGCCATAAACGCTCAGTTTCATATAGATATAGATACTACTGGGGGAAAAGAAGTTCATAACAATAAAAAAAAAAAAAGCTGTGTAAATGAATTTTTACAGCACAAACAAATCACTATAAATACATTTGCAAATCTTCATAATAATCTCCTAGTGTGGTTTTGACCCCCCATTTGAATAAATCATTGTTTAGTGGTTAATTCAAGCAAACTGGGAATGTAAATCAACCATAAATCTGAAGCTGACAAGACGTGATGAGAGCTGACGGTGTTTCTTACCCAGTCTGGAAACAGTCTGTGCTCGTAGTAGCGGGACAGATGGAGGCTGCCGCTCTGCATCACCGGTTCTCCGCCGCTTCAAGGTGGTAAAAAGAAATCTGCTTGGCATCCGAAACCATACAAATATAAACCGCTGCTGTCGGTTCCGCCTGGAATAAATGTTTTCAGTGTCAAGATTTCAGAGGCGCTCTTCACCTTTGCGTCTGATGCTGGAAGGAAAACATGATTATTTTTGTATAAATCTGCTGGCAGGTAGACAAATATAATAAATATTAAAAGCAGCGTATCCAACAATGCTACTGCACGCTAATTAAAACATTTTCTCACAATATTCTCCAGGGAGGACAAATACTGGAGCTGCACATATGTGCTCGTGTCACACTTGAAAAATGCACAGACAGCAAAGACATTTGGACCCTTTTCTTTAATCGTTCCATCAGCACCCCTTTTCCAAATTCGTTTTTTTGTTCCTTAAATCACAACAGTTCATGTGGTCAATCTACATTGTTCCTTCAAGCAATAAAAAAAGGTGATCTTTTAACATTTTTAAATATCAACAGTGGTAGCAAAGGTCCGGTGTGAAAGGTCTGAAAGATAAATAGGAGTTGACGACCCGAGGCGGTGCGGGGCGGGATCAAACTACCTACTCAAGTTTTTAGCCGGGCGGCGGTGGCGGGGGGGGGGCTTGGGGCTGTGTGTGTTTCCTTACTTTGTGGATAAAAACTAAAACTAAACAAAACAATGTCACATAGAAAAATATTCAGCAGAACCGGTTCAGCCCTGTGTGAAATCAAGTCTACCAAATCTATACATTGCATTTTTCAAAATAAAAAATACTCTACTAACACAGCCTTCAGGTAGGAGGTGATAGAAAACGTTCAGTAACTGTGGTAGAAAAGTCGACTTGGGCGTCCCGAGGTGTTTCGCTCCTCAAGCTCGGAGGAGGAGGTGGAGGAGGAAGAAGAGGTGCGCCTGCTTTTTCAAGTGTTTCGGAGAGGTTAATTTGCGGAACTGTACTTAATTTCCTATGATGCACACGAGTCCGGGGTTGATATCACAAAGCGTTTCATAAATACTTAATTTCTACTTTCAAAACGAGGTGCAGGAGGTCGTCTGAAGGTGGCGAAGGTGTCAGAACAAAGTGAAAACAGAAGGATTTAACCATCACTCCTCCAAATGAAACCGGCTGAGGTGTGAGGGAGAAACCCCTCTGCATCAGCCACGTTGTCTTTAAAAGGAAATATTAAATACTTCCAGGTGAAGTGTCGACACGATCACATCCTTTAAAAAAAAGCGAGCAATTTTTTTTTTTCTTCCTTCAGAAGGAATCCTCAAAAGGTTTCAGCAGCAGCTTTGTGTCACACGAGGAGTTACAGGGGAGAGTAAAACCGCAACACTGGCAGCGTGTCTGGCGTCATGCTCATGCCTTAAAGGTCACGTATACTTAAATATGTTTGTTCTTTTTTTTAAACGATAAATGGCAGATATGATGAGAGACGTTATAAATAAAAACGCTTTATCAACAAAAAAGAAAAATAAGCTCGGGCACTAAAAAGATTTTCTTTCCCCTCAGTAGAAACAAAGGGTAAATAAAAAATCTTGTTAAGTGAGCCTAAATTAAAATCACCCACACACTCCGGCTGTGTGTGTATATATATATATAATATATATATATAAAAAAAAAAGAATTAAAAAAAAAAAGTATCCAGTTTATAATAATCTGCCATCTTGATTTGGAGCTGAGATTTATGCAAAAAGGTGGTGGTACAAATTCTTGTAAGAGGCGTGTAGAAAGAGTCTTTCTGTCTGGATGTGTGTTAGGTTCTCTTACTGCCGAGTCTCTTAAAAACACTGACGGCCCTCAAGTCCATCTGGGCCCCCAGAGTGTCTCCGCCCCCTGCTGCTGCCGCCGCCGCCATCGCCATGGCAGCGGCAGCACTCAGCCCGGTGCTGCTGCTGACTTTGGAGCTGGCTATGCTGAGGTTCTCCACCGCTTTGGGCTTGGTGCTGGTCACTCTGTTATCCTGCGTGTCGGCGGAGGGAGGGGCCGCCACCGCCGTCTGGAGCGTGGCGGGGGGCTTGCCCAGTCTCTGAAGCACGCTGATTTTGGCGGGGGGGCCGCCGTTCGAGATGGCGGCGGAGGAGGTCGGGGCGTCAGAGAGAGGTCGCTTGAACTTGCCGCCCAGGCGCCGCAGGGTGGTCGGGCGCGGCTTGGCGGCGACGGCGACAGCGGGGGGCTCTTTCCTCAGGGACGGCACCGACCTCTTGAGGACGCCGGCGTACTGGAGCACGGAGCCATCGCCGTCGCTGTCTTCCTCGTCTATCAGCATGTTTGCAACCATCTTTGCCGACTTTGGCCCCCCCGCCCCTTCATCTGCTCTGTCCAGGCGGCTGAACACACCAGTGGGCTGCAAAACACAAGGATTTGTTAAGGGTTATTGTAAAAACCCTTAAGAAGCTATCAATATGAGATAAGTGAAGGTACTTTTTGTTTCTATGAATCATGCATCTCTCACCTTGTTATTGCTCGTGGTCGTATCTGCCTTTGTTTCGGCCCCCAGTCTTGCAAACACAGAGGTGCGCTTCAAACCTTTACAATTAGGAGCAAACATGGGAATTATTATTTGTGCTGATTAATCTTAGACGTTTTCAAATTCACCCAGTAGGGGAGAGAAATTGAATACTGAAATTAGATTTAATTGTGTTGCATCCAAAAACTAAGGATGGGGGGGGTATTTTCCTTGATAATAGTACATTTATATTAAATTAAATATCGACAGTTAGTTTGTTTTACTAAATAGAAATGTATGTTGACAAAATTTTCCTGAAAAATTCTAGTTTATAAGAGCAGGCGTGCAGAAGTGTTTCCGACAGATCATGCATGCAAACTGGAGAAGTTGCTGCCAGATTTGACATACCGATAAAAATGAAACTGCACGGGGAAAGAAAACACAAACACAGACTAACAAAAGGTTGAATGCAAAATATTAGCGCGATCAAAAGATTAAACAATCAACGCGGGCTGTGTGAGTATTTGCCTCGGGTTTAGTATGGAATTCCCGTGGAGACTTTTAGAAGTGATTAGTTGTGACGATTGAAAACTCAGGCGAGTTGTCGGCGAGGCGCCCAGACTACTGGGTCAGGCCTACCTTTCTTGGCCTGCTGGGACAGGATGCGGCGTGTGCGTGCCGTGGTGCCTTTGGGCATGTTGATGATGTACTTGCCTTCCATCTCGGCTGTCACGCGCCGGCGCTTCACCGCTGACAAACCGTTCCCCTCATCTGCTGGCTGACTAATAACTGACACGGGACGAGAGGAGGGGGCACACACGGGAATGTAAAAACCACCGGGTCTTGGGTGAGACATGAGGGGGGGGGGGCGGTGTCACGGCAACAGCCTCTGACTTCTACCTGCTTTGCCGCTTTTGCTGGCTTGCACGTTGGACACGGTGACAGAGAGGCGGTTGTCGGGGCGACGGGCTGGAGTGGCTGGTGGAGAGTCGTGGCTCAGAGCGTTGGCAATCATTCGAGTGGCAGCTGCAGGAAAAACAACAACAACAAAAAAACATTCTCACTTGGCCTTTAAGTGTTCTCTGTAAGAACAAATTGAGGGAAAATTACCCCAGGCATTAATATCTGCAATTCATTACTATGTGCCAGTGGATGCAGCTTTCTGGGAAAGCTGCCTTTTAATCTTGACAGGAAAACAGATTTGTTTTATGTTCTTAGCTGTTGCCAAGCAAAACAAGCACAAAAAAAACTTTATATTACCAGTGGGAGTCTTTAGCCAACTCTTAATTCGATTATTATTTAGGGGGCAACTATTCAATTATAAAACCATTATTAGTGCATCTATAAACACTTTCAGCAACATTTTTTCTCAGAGTGACCACCGGCCATCTACTGTTATGAAAACGGGGGCATTGTGATATGAAACGAGAGATGAATATCTGATGATATTTGTACATACGTGTGTTGGCAGTTCTTCTGAGCTCTGCTTTTACGCTGGTCTGTCCTGAGGTGATGGCCTCTGTGGCCATTTTGCACATGTCCTGAGGAGGGAAGGTCAGGGAATGTGTTACCAAGGTGAATCTGCAGCAAGTCTTACTACTCAACCTTTTTTGGAAGAGAGCACGCAGCCTCGTATCTGTTCTCCTATAAATCACCTAAGCACATTTTCACCATGATTTGTAACTTCTCATTTTGAAACAGGATTTCAACTCTGAAAGGAATATTTTGAAATCACACTGTCAAGTAATGCTATCATAACATAGTGTTTACTTTTCTTCAGCATGACATGTATTTGAAACTGACCGTGTCAGATCTCACCTGCCTGTAGACCTGCTTGGCATGTTTGAGAATGGCAATTATATCACCAATTACAGTGATGCCGAGGTCCATCATGATGTCCTTGCTGAGGTCCATAAGCATATTCTTGTGAATTCTGCAGCAACATAAAGAAAACATGAACACTTAATGAACATCTGCTCAAAGACGAATTCCCCCCTGTTAGGGAGCTCGGCTAGACCAAATAGATGGAACATCATATTACCTGTTGTCCACGAAGGAGAGTGCATAAGTGACAGCGATGCTTGCTGGAATCCCAGCATCCTTGAAAAACTGAATCCACTCTGAGGTGGCTTCAAAAAAGAGGAGGAAAGTGTCAGTTTAAGAAATCATTCATAACATTTCCAGATCATCCATTTTTCATCTGAATGGATACATTAACATCCATGCAATTTTCAAATGCATCAAAAAAACGTGTTTGGAACCAGGTGATGCTGTGACAATATAAAAAGGCATGAAACACCATAGATTGATTAGTGACCTTTTAATCATCGTTCCGGCTTGCTGGTTGTCATAAAAAGTAGCAAGTGCTTGTTTTAATGCAAAGTCATCGTCTCAATAACTGCAAACAACAGCTGATTGCGATGCTTCATCTGCAGACCACTGACACGTTCTGCCCTCTGTGACCTATGACCTGTGACCTCTGACCTAGCTCCTCTAAGATGAACCAGCTCACAGTCCAAGGCTGACACGAAGCAGCAGCAGCAGTCTGCAGCAGTGTGACACATGCTGACCACTGCCAGCTGGAGGTTATTTATATCTGCAATTATGACACGTCTGGTGCTCTCAATGAAGGACCCCGGAGTGAAGGGAGCACAACAGCTGCCACAACAATGGCTCAGCCCCGCGTCAGGACGGTGACACCGAGGCCAACATTCACACGGTGACTAAAAGTCTCCGCCACTTCCACAGCAGCTCACAGTCACAGGCCCGAGGATCACAAACACACGGTTCTGCTCCCCTATTGATGGGAGAGTCGCATGAAAAGGGTCTTCAAATGGGCTTGTGGTTCAGAAATGGCGCGCTAATATTAGCACAACACTTATCACACCTTATTAATAGCTAGCAATACGTTTTTCTACCAGAACGCTGCTAATACACGTGAATTCGACACTTCACGCGAATAAAAGCCGCGAAAAAGGGCCGCCTCTGTTAGCATCCGGTGTTAGCATTAGCCGGATCGATGCATTTGAAGCCGCTGGCGCCCACCGGGGCTCCACGGCACGGACGTCGATAATAACCCGATAATTTGCTATCGATAAACGCGGCGGACGTGATTATTTACCGAAACGCCGAAATTTGTATCTGATTTTCAAACCCCGGCTCGCCGGGCCTTTATGCTCTCACCTGTTGTCACGGACGCCATGTTTATACAAACGTGTGGTGACGTCGATGCTTTAGCTACGTAACTTCCGTCCCCTCCGCCGAAGGGCGCCGCCCACTTCCGGGTTTACGGAGACGCGCCGTCGTTGTCGCCATCTTGCGCCGACTCTCAAAACTGCGTAAGTGTAGTAATTTTGATCATTTAGTCAGGTATGAAATAATTATGATTAATTAATTAAGGGGTGATTTATTGATTGTGAAGTGGAATTTAAAAATATTTTTACAGTTTAAATTGCAGATGTAATACCATGTAAATAGAGGACAACCGGAAGTCCCGCCTCCATGGAAAATCCCAAGGGAAACACTCGGCTCACCAATATGTCCAGTGACTGACAGACCATCATTGTTTGCTTTGCCTTTTTTTTTTTTGCAGAAGGCTTGTGAAATTCCGATTATGACCGCTAGAGGGGCACATAGACCGCAAATTCAACCAGGCAGCATGTGAAAATAATCATTATCTGCCTCCTCAAACTCTCTGTCAGTGTGATGTAGGCTTTAATAATATGTTGCCCCTGCTCTGTTATTAAGACATTCATTAAGACAATGACTTTTGATACTTTTAACTTAAAACTTTTAATGAATACATCACAAAAATAAGGATTACACAACCAGTTTTTAGGCTCATGCCAACCACCTTTTGACCTCAACTCTACTTCACTCCTCTCTCCGTTACGGTCTCAACAAAGATAAAGCATTTTAAAAAGAAGAGACACATGCTGATTTGTCATATGCTGTTTATTGATGTAATTTCTTCACAAACTTGAAAATAATGACATCGTGTCGAAGGACAAATATCCCCCAGTTTTCAGAGTGAGGAAACTGAGAAATAAATGACGTCATCAGGTAAACTGTTATAGTAGCATAAGAACCACAAGCAGAAAAATGGAGAGATTAGAGAGCAGAGTCCAGCATAATTTGTAAACACACTTTGGTCCTCTTTAAGCATAAAATATTGAATTTAAAGTGATTAAAGATGCACAAATTGCACTTAATAGCAATGCACAAAAAATACTTATGTAAAAGTCTTTATTAGCTGAAAACTGGTCAATCTGACAACAGAGCACCTTAAAGAGCCTCAGCAAATATCCATGAGTTGTGTAGCTGATGTGTCATTGGGGCTTTTTCTCTCAGTGTCACACATTAAACAAGGTTTCTTTGGACCCTTCACTGGTATAGTATCATATACAATCTTATTTTTTGGACAAAAACACAATCTCTGCTGACAGAGCAATCTTTTTTTTTTTTAATGAATGGAGGAAATGGTCATGAAAAAGATGATACACTGATCAAATGAAGTGCAACAGCAAAAGAAAAGGTGCAACTTGAAATGAAGGAACCTCTGTAATGTTTGATCAAACAGTCAAAAAACAAATGATGCCATTGTTTCATTTTTGCAAAAGTCTGTGCATATTGTCTGACGGTGTTTGCGAATGAGTTGATATTTAAAGAAAATGGATCTTTGTTTATCCAAGAGGATAATTAGTAATGCATTTTGAGGAATGACTAAGAGTATGTATGGAAAAAATAGAAATACATTGCAATATTCAGCATTTAGAGAATCCCTGTTGCAGCCATCGCACAGCACAGGCGGCTGCAGGAAGTTTGTCTTGAACTGATCTCAATCCAACATGAAAGCACTCGTGATCAGAACATTGCAGAAAAAAAAAAATAAGGAATTAATTTTGGTTCAACTCAAGGCAAAGATAGCAGACAAAAGAAAGATGCGTCTCAATACGCCGTGTGGTGATCAGGGGCATGTGAGTGAGGTGCAGGTACAGTACAAGGCCCTCTGAGATCAAGTGTTGCAAGCAGTTAATACGGTGAAATCACAACATGGCTTCATCTGCTCTCCATTCACTGCCTTCCTTTCAGAGTAAAAGATCGCGACAAGACAAGCAGCGTGTCACTCGCCACCGCCCTGCCTGCAACTGCTTCATCATTATTGTAAACTGTGAGTAGCACCACAGAAAATATGTACATGAGAACTATTGAATATGTTTTATGCTCGATCTGCTGCCAGAACATATTCTCATCACATTTGCATTCGGAGATAAATCAAAAGGCATCTCCAACATCTGTACAGTCCTTATTGAACAGTTACAAGAAAAAAACGAGGTCTGCCCATTTTCTGACAACCAGGAGCCACATTTGAAAGACTTTTAATCTAGTCATTGTTTTTTAATTAAATATATTTATTGAAAATAAAGCTTTTTATCGGGGGCATATACAAGCACAAATAGACTTTTGAAATCTCAATCGGATCACATATTTGAGTGCACAAATGGATAACATATCCTTCAAACACACATTTCTTTTGGGAAATAACAACATTATGAATTGATATGTTTATGCTCAGTAGAAATACTTACTGAATATAAAAGTCCTTAATGAAACAGTTTAGTCATCATATTGTCGTCTCAACACTTTAATATACTTTAATGTGTAATAACAGCATAATTTTTTTTTCCTCATTTTGCGACTGCTATAGATGAAAGGGCAGCGTCAGTAGCTTCGGGACAGACCTCACAGAGAAAAAACAAACAAAACAAAAGGCGTTACCACAACCTTGTAACATCATAGTTATACATTAACTTTGTCTTGGATAGTGCTTTATACTGCTTATAAAACATAAATACATATTGATAGAGGCAGTGACATCATCGTGCTTCATGTTGAGGGACAGGGCATATAATCTAAATTTCTTATAGTTTTCTTTTTTTTCCTTTTGTTCTGTTAGAAAAATATTCATTTTCAAAACTAAACCTCAGTAACATCTTATCTTGTTCTTCATTGACAAAAATATCCCATTTAGATCTGCAGACATTCATACTTTACAATCATGGTACATACACTTTTATATACATGATACCTGTATATATGTATATGCATATAGATTTATAATAAGATTTGTTTTTGACACAGAGAAAACCCTTGTAGTGCTCAACATGCCTCCAAAGTTGCCAAATGAAAAATACAATAAAATAATGAAACAATTGTTACAATGCGACAATAATAGTAACAGTTATAAGTAACCTCCTGATAAAAAAAACAAAACAAATAAACAAAAAAAAACAAAAAAAAATGAGGCAACAGTACGAGTGAAAGCAGAGGTCAATGCAAAACAATCAAACACACAAACAAACATCAAAATATATAACAATTCTCACTCAAACATACAGGAAAAAACAAATTGTACAAATTCACAGGCAAAGAAAAGACGCTCACTTCCACGACATCAGCCCACGTGTTCTCCCCTTTTTCTTTTTGCTCCCGGATCTTCCCGCTTTGAGCTCGGCGCGCCGCGTCAACCTCACTAAAGAAAGAAATAAACGGGCCAGGCGCCTCTGAGTGGATGCACTCATAATAAACGCACCGCCCCGACGCCGCCGCCCCCCCCCCACCTCCGCCGAGGGAACAGGGCAGGTGCAGAGAGCGCTGAGCCCAGTGTTTTAGAGGTTGTCTTGAATCCCCACATAGAAAAAAACAACAAAACAAACACACTCCTCTAAACGAAGGCATAGGTTCACATCCGACCGCTTCTGAGCGACACAGGCTGGCGAAACACAGAGCTGGTGCAACAAAATGTCTGCATCTCCAGTCCAGAGATCTGAAAGCTGTGAGTATGTGGGCCCAGGGTGGCGAGGCGCGGCGGTGCGAAGGTGGTTTTACTGAGGTCACCCCTCCACACAGTTGGCAAGAGCGGGATTTTTTTTTTTTCTTTTTGCTT
>CAESWR010000433.1:228758-242042 GCA_903171835.1 Mullus surmuletus | reverse complement strand
AAAAACAAAAAACAAAAAAACAACAGGAGCAGAGTTTAGAGCCCTGCTGGCCCTAATCCACACAAAAAGAGTAAAAACGCTTTACAGGAGCTTTCAATCTCAAGTCTGGGATCAGTGTACATGAGGGTTAACATGTAAGCTTCAGAGTCAAGAGTGTGCGTGTGTGTGCGAGTGGGTAAAAGCTCGGCTGCTTGTTTAAACAAGCCCAGATGTGGCTGTCCAGAGAAGCCCCGCCCACTTTTTGGATCACAGACTCATCAAACGGCTTCTGTCCTGATTAAACAGCCACTCAATATGTAAGCAGGATGTCCTAAGAGGAGGCGCAGCTCCTCTTAAGGCATGTGTGTGTGTGTGTGTGTGTAGGGGGGGGTGTTGACACAGATATGATGGCACACTCTCGCAAACACACGTATATATGCGTACATGCACACACACTCAAATAAGACAGTCACACCATCACTCCGTCCTACAAGTCCACACTTTAGGAGGTGAGATGTGTCCACTTTTTTTGGGAGGGGGGGGGCGGGGGCGGGGGGACAAAACAAACAAACAAAAAAAAGCATCATCATTTTATTCTGTGTGTGCAACAATGGCTTCTACGTCCCAGTCTGGTGGACAACCGAGTCTGCCTGTCAGGGGTGAGGGAGGCGTAGGCTTTAGCAAAAAAACCTGGCTAGATCAAATTCTTACTGACTTTGGCAGCTCCCGTCTCTTTACCACCCGGAGTATCAGGCCTGCGGAGAGAGAGAGAGAGGGGGGAGGGGGTGGGGGGGGCAAAAACCACAAGGAAATTAGATGCCACCAGAGTAAACCCGCAGAAAGCATTAGAAGGAAAAAGTAACACGATCTGGTCTAATAAAAGGACAACGAATACAACTTGTAAGAGACAAAAAAAATCCAATCAACAGGTCGGATGCATAATTACTCTGTAATTACATAATTACTACAAGTGATTGAGCGAAATGAGGGTTGTTTGACACAGATAAGCAACAACAAATAAGAGATAGTTGCGTTGTTTTTTTATCTGATCTCGAACCCACTGCTTGCCACCGTGACCGGTTTGATACAGTTGCGATGGTGCAACTCCCATGGTAATTCCTCTTTAGGGTGTGTGATGTGTGTGTTGATAGCCGGCATTCTGATAGAACAACCGTTTAATAACAAACGGCGACGCCACGAGCAAAGACAGGAGACCGCAAACGTGCGTGACCGTTTGGAAAACACATTTGAATATTTTTAACAACTTTTAACACCTTCCACACATTTAATTGTTTTTAACACCTGGTTTGAGAATTAATAAGCCCCCGGGATGTGTGTATGTAAACATATTGAAAGTTGGGGTGTCCTGATATGACTTTTTCCACTTCTGATAGGATAACGATATTGCAGCCTTGAGTATTGGCCGATACCGATATCGGCACGAATCATACATACTTTCATGACTTATCTTGTAGTATGGAATGTTAGAAAAGGCTTGATCAAGTGATATTACTCAGTAACAGTAGCTTTTTTGGGCTGATATCGGACTGATGTCCCATATCAATATTGGATTGGGACACCCCCATTACAAATGTGTCTTTCTAAACCAGAGATGATCTTTTGAGGGACCACCATTGTGCATGAGCTTACAGTAACAGCACTGCCCCCTGTTGGCGGAAACAGTAATTACATGAATAAAACACAGCAGGAGCGTTCTGCCTTCTTACTTTCTTAGTTTCTCAGAGATGGCGGAGATAGGGGGCTGGGAGCCTCTGTGACCGGGGGAGGGGCTGTGGTTGTCGGGGTCGGGAGACTCAGAGGGGCTGCGACTGCCGCTGTCCCCCCGCCGGTGGCTCCCGCTTCTCCGGCTGCCCCTCCTGGAGCTGCCCCCGTGCCGCGAGCTGGAGCGCGACCTGCCAGGGGAGGAGGAGGAGAAGAAGAAGAAAAGGGGCGGGGTCACCAGCACGTTGTGAGGAGAGTGTGACCGCTGCAGCCACAGAAGGAGTCGCACCTTGTTCTTCTCCGCGCCGAGTATCTCCTCCTGTCCCGCTCTCTGTCCCTCTCCCGCTCTCTGTCCCGGTCGGTGGACCGCGAGCGCGTCCGCTCGCGTCTTCTCCAGGATCCGTTACCGCCCCGACTCCGCGAGTGAGACCGGGAGCGCCGCCTGGACCGCGAGCGGCTCCGGGAGCGGTGCCGGTCCCGCCCCCCCCGGCCCCGGCGAGCGCGGTGCGAGCGGGAGGAGGAGCGAGAGGAGGAGCGAGATGAGGAACGGGAGGAGGAGGAAGGGGAACGGCTGGACGAGGACCTTCGTCTCCTGGACAAATAGAGACACAGCATTTTAGTAGGGACACCTGGCTAGCACCTATCCTACCGTGCTAATAACCTAGTTTATTTATCTTTATCAATGCAGTGATAATCAAACACATGCACGTGGAAACGCTAGAAAAGGCGTCAAACAATAGCAAACATGCACAGGAATAGATTTTTTTATTGAGAACTAATCAGCCTCACCTACCACAACAATCAGTATTTCATCATCAGTATTCTTTGCTTGTGGTCATATCAATGGTCAACAAGAGGAAAAAAAAAAAACAACTAATGAAAAGCCAGCGAGAGGGAAAGTTACCGACCGGGAGCCCCTGCTATGACCTGCAGGGTGCTGCAAGTTGGTGGGGGCGTGGCCAGAGTGAGGAGCGGTTGCGTTTGCTGCGGCCGCCGCAGCCGCGGCTGCTGCTGCTACGGACTCGTCGTCGCTGCCGCCAAAGCTGGTGATGAAGGTGATCTTCTCGGGACCCGGCGAGCGGGAGCGCGACCTCGACTCGGAGCTGGAGTCCGACTCTGGCCTGAGAGGGAGGGATCAGAAAACAGGAGAATTAAAAAAATATCAATAAAGAATCTAAAAAAGATTCATTCGGAAAGAAATAGGGGTTTCCTGATACAGCTTTTTCTCTTCAGATGCAATACCGATATTGCAACTTTGAGTATTGGCTGATATCGATCCGATCTGTTATTAGCATGAATCATACATAATTTTATTACTGTTTTGTAGTATGGAATGTTTGATGAATGTTGAGGCTTGATCAAGTGAATAGAAAACTTATACTTGATACTTGAAATATACATGATTTTTTTGTTGCTGATATTGGACCGATATCCGATATGAATGTGGTTTTGGGACCCCCAGAATGAAAAAGGTGAGGGATGACTCACCGTTTATAGGGATCATATGTCGGACTGTCTCTCCTGGCGTAGCTGAAAACACGACAAACAAATTAAAGTCTTGAGGTATTTAAACTTCTGATTATAAAACATAAAGTAAACTCTAAAGACACTCACCTTGGCGGGCTGATCTGTCTTCCTTTTAGTCTCTTCTCTCTGAACTCTCTCCTTTGTCTGCGGGAACGACGGCCCTGACCAAAAAAAAAATCATCAAATGCGTCATTTGCAAGAAAACCCAGCAAAGCAAGCTCAAACGTGTCAAATTAGACACACACTTACAGAGTACATGGCCTTCTCCGCCTCCAGCGCCTTGGCGTGCTTGATGGCCTCCACTTCCTCCTTGTCTTTCCTCAGCATCCTGAGGCATTACGAGACGTGAGTCAATGTGTGAGCGCGGTGAAATGTCCCGGCTTTACACAATACGAACACCTACTGACAACTTTAACCGACACGCGCGGCCGTTACCTGACAAAGTCTCCTTCCGCCATCCCATAGGGAGTCGCAATCTTGTTGATCTCCAACACTTGTTCTTGGTTCAGCTCGTCGACATCAACCTCCACGTCTGGAAACAAACAAACATGGAATATTTGGCTTTTAATTTCTGAGTATTTATATTTAATTTAGTTGTTTTTAAAAAAATATTTTCCATCTTTATAATTTGTTTCTGTTGTGCATTTTGTACTTTGAATTGCAATTTGTTTTGGTGCCTTGTAAATGAAGTCTGATTGATTGCTTTAATGCTTTATAATGCCCCTTTATAATGCCCCACTTCCAACTATCCAAATGCCCACACACACACAAATATATATATATAGACAATATTGTAAGCATTTGACAATGCTAATAAATATATACATATATGTTTGAGAAAATCTTAACTGACTTGGCTTCCTGTACCAGCAGTAAACAATACCCAATTAAAGGCTTCCTTTTGTGAATCATCACACTATACTGCAGATGAAAATTATTAAATGTTATATAATCAAAATAAAGATAAAAGTAAAGTTTTTTTTTCCATCCAAGAGTTTTTGATTTCTTAATGCGTCTGGACATAAAATGTAATGCCTCTTAATGCCATTTAAGGCCTTAATTTTCGCAAAATCTATTTAATGACACTAAATGCTTTTTAATGACCCGCGGAAACCCTGTTGTTACCGTCACGTCGTTGACACTCACCGATATCAGGAATTCCCTCGTCCTCCTCAGATTCACTGTTCTCTGAATTGTCCTCGTCCTTGTCCGACTGGGGGTCCGGCTCTCTCACTGTGCTGTCTTCGTAAGTGTAGCCAATGGAAGCCTTTTTCTCTGCCAGCCTGCACAAACACGACCATGCGACAATGAATATCTGGTGGAAATACTCCGGTGAGTAACCAAACATCTATTTTTTTAACGTACTTTTTCTTCTCGTCCTCGTTGGGTTTCTGCAGGCCGCCGTAGAGCTCATCAAGATAGATCTGGTATAAACACTGCTCCTCGGAGACTGCGGAGGCACAGCGGGGACTTTAGGAGCACAACATCGCTGCAAAAATATACCCACTGTGGGCGACTTAATGAACTATTAATACATTACGGACACATTAGCAGCACAGCGCAAGTTCCTTGCTGAAAGAAGAGACAACAGCGGCCGTGTAGTTTGTGTGTGTAATACTCACTGTTGGCAAAGTCGTTCTGCACAAGGCCTCTGTAGCGCTCATAATTGCACTTCCGCTCCTCCATCTCCTGCTCTGGGGTGCTACATCAAAACACAACATGGATAAGCAGCTGATTAATATTACGATAATTACTAAGAACAGCTTGGAGGGTCGTTAGCTAGCTAGTTAGTTCGTCGTCTCAGAAGCCGGAGGACTTACGAGGTGTTGAGCAGGGGGGGCGTGTAGGTGGGTATGTAGTCCAGGTGAGCCCTCACGTCAAATCTGTCAATCATGTTGTTGGCGTCACCTTGCCAGGGCATCCTTAAAGCAAGAGAGGAGCAGGATCAGATAGAAGTTTGTGCACAATTGTGTGAAAAATCTCTACAAAATCTCTAATGAAGAGATTAATGAAGATTTTTCCCATGACCCAGTACCAAACAAATCATCTATTTTTAATTAGATGAAGAAGGCCACACGTTGCCAGCAGGAGAGTTTGACAACAACAAAAGAAATGCGAATCCAACTGAGACACTCCTCAACTACTTAGTGCCGTCCCTCAAGTTTAAGAGTGTGTGTGTGTATATGTGTGCCTTCTCACATGTTGATCGGACTCTCTGCAGCCAGAGCCACAGCAGGATCGAGATGGATCTTGTAGGCTCTGCCATGAACCTGAAGAAACTGCGCCGGATCTTTTTTCTGCAGAGATGAACAATCAGTTAAAAAAAATAAATTAAAAAAAGCAACCAGAAAAATCTTGGGATGGTTTACTGGAACATTCATCTGTTAGTTGAATAAAAAGAAAAATGAAATTCCAAAAACCGGTGGCTCATATTTAAGGCTTCAGTGTAGCAAATTGAAAACCTCTTACTATCTTCTCGTAGTACTCTCGGCGGCGCTCGCCACGTCGCTTGTAGTCGACCATCATGCCACGGAGCTTGCGCTCGTGTTTGCGGGCCTCCTGCCACATGACGGCGCCGCTGGGGGTGGGGGCGCGGCGGGGCACGGCTGCTGCAGAGCGACGGAGAGGGGAGGGTGATGAAGGAGAGCACACAGCTGAAAGCACACATCTGAAGCGCAGGTGTGGCTGAGAAATGGACTCGTCGCTATCAAAGCTGAGGCGGTGCCCCTCAAAAGTACAAACCCATGAACACCTTTGAAGTCTTATGTTGACAGAACTGGTGTTGGGGACTATACACCCTCTACATGGAATTAACTTTAATCTGCCCTCAAACTGGAATCTTACATTCCACTTGGCGATTTAACGCCTTGTTATTTACTTTGCTCGGTTGGCTTCATGTTTGTTGTCACGCTTTTCATGTCTATGTATTGTGACTGTAAATTGTTCTCAGGTCTTTTCAGATGAGAGATCTGGATCTCAATGACACTGCCTGATAAAATAAAGATTAAATATGAGGAATAATAATAATAATGTCATCATCTTCAGACACTTAAATCCTTCAGAGAAATGAAAGAAAATGAAAGCTATTTCTGTGCTGACTCACTGCTAACACTGATAAAGCTTCTCTGCTGCACTAAACATGCAAAATTTACATGCAAGTATTTACATTACATTTGAATAAATGCATTTTTAAGATGTCCTGGTTCAAACAAATGGGCAGAAGCTCAAATCACACAGGTAATGTCAGACAGGAGTGACCATCACATGTGCAGGATAACACTAAAGTTAGGTATGTTGCATGTCTCAAAGGGTGTTTGCATGTTTATTTCCCCGTGTTGACATCAGTAAAAGGGTGAAAAGTAACAGCTGCTGACACGTCACAAACCAGCCTTCCACAATGTTGTGATCCGTCGCTCATGATCGATCACATTAGACGGACCTGGCAACCCATGCTTGTCGAATCCCCCGCCGGTTAATCAGATAAAATATTATCGTTTTTCAGCTTGCTTGCAGCGTTAAAGGAGAGCAAACACGGTTAATCTGTGAGTTTGTAAGAGAGTTTGGTGCCGTGATTGCGCATGTAGTCGGCGGGCCTCGCAGCTAGCTTAGCTTAGCCTAGCCTAGCTTAGCCTAGCCTAGCTTAGCCGCTCCGTAGCCGAGTGCACTTTAGCGAAACCTGCAAAAACTCCCGCAGCGACGAACAACCGGAGAACCGCAAACATCTGCGTGAAAAGCCACCGCACGCACGTACGCAACAAACGCGGCTTCAAACCGAGCCGCGTCTTACCTGTTTTATTGACACCAAACACACACGGGTTGTTTTATTTTTCGGGCTGCCGGAGGCGATGGTGCAGCGGCGCTTCTTCTTCTTCGCTTGTTTTTGTCGCGGCGCGTTTGACACCACCGAGGAAGAGCGTCACCGCCATCCGTGTTGGAGGGTTAGTTAGTTCTATATTTTTATTGCACCACGTTATTTAATAAAGTTTCTTTTTAAAAAAACAAATAAGATTAAATTAGAAAATTAAAAAAATTAAAAAATTAAAATAAAAATAAAATAAATTAAAAAAATAAAATAAAAAAGTTTTTAACAAATTTTAAAAAATTAATAATAAAAAAATAAAAATAAAACTATTGAGAAAAAAATGAAAGTTATGAAACTTATGCGCAGAAAACGTTGACTCCAAACACTGGAGCAAAAGATATATTTTTCGAGCCCAATTGGCCCAATATCGCCTCGCATACAACAGTGAGGGAAAACAGCACCACCTGTTGGCCTGGAGGGTTCATTGAAGTGTTTTTTTTCTCCTCACGGTCTATGGTGCCATCTACTGGTGCGACATGCTTTGTTGAAAATGGAATAATAGGGATATGTCAGGGTTTTTATTCGATTAAAACACAATTATTAACAAGTTTCAACACAAACAACCCAGAAAGTAGGGCAATATTTATTTGGAAGATGTTAATGATAACAATTTCAAAGGTATCTGCAATGCTTTATGTAATTTAATGTAATAGCATTTCATGACAGTACTAATGCACAACATCTTTTTTACTGCGATGCAAATCCGGTAGTGCAAAATGGGTAGTGACATTGAATTCCTTTCAGTCACTAACATCTAACAAAAGTCCATTGTTTACTCAATACACAATATGACCTCATGACGCCACCTTATTTTCCTGCATTGTATTGTGTTTTCTTTTCTCCATTGTGGAGCCATGCAGGGATTTTTGATGCTCATGCACTCATCTCCATAGCAACCCTCTGGACAGGCACACAGCTGTGTACAGGCAATATCTTGTAGACAGTAGGTGGTGGTCTCGATGGAATAAAGTATCATGTCCTGATTCCTGTTTCCACTGTATCGAAAAGAAAAAAAAAGGAAAAGCCTTTGCCAGTAGATGGTGCTGTCAGTATAACTGGATACCGGCATGTGGGTGTGACTGTTGTTAAAACATGCAAATTTCTGAAGCAGATTCAAACACGTACAGCAGGAAGTTAGGCACCATTTCCTATTAAATGACGAAACATGCAAACGAGGCACTTATCCACGCCCGCGCCTTTTCATTGAGGCCTTTTCCACAGGGCGGCCCAGTTTGGAGTTTATACCATATTAGGAGGTAGATCAAGTTTGACCTTTAAGCAACACACACACGTCATCCCACTGCGTGTAAGTGAAAGTAGTAGTGGACACACGCGTATCCTGATGTATTTGTATATGTCTGAAACAGGCAGAAACCTCTCATCTGGAAGTAAACGTTCTAATGTCTCGACATCCCAGGGCGCCCGGCAGGTGTGTGTGGGGTCAGATGTATACAGTAGTGTGTGTGTATGTACGCATGTGTGTATGTTCTACTTCCTACATTTCCTCCTGACCAGGGTGGTGCCAGGAAGCCCATGATCATTTCCATCTTGCTGCTGTTTGTTCAGGCCAAAGGTCTCATTTGTCTCGTCCATTCGCCCATTAACTGTCTCTGCCGTGACCTTGCAGTCACTTTACGCTGCCCCCGACACACACACACACACCGCTTCCTTTCACACACCGTCTCCCAGCTGATCTCTTAAACATCTGCTGGACATGCTTGTAATCAGAGCTAGTCTCAAGATGGAGGTCGTCGCTGTTCATTTCACTAGTTTATAATCAATATCGTTTTCCTCATGAGTTCAGGTTCTCTTTGGCTTTCCATTAACAGGAACTCGCTCTCCACGATCATAGGGGTCGCTTAGGGTTTTGTTCCTGGCACAGGCAGTGGCGTTTGTAAGTGTGTCAGAGACAAGGAGAAAGTGTGAGAATGAGAGGGAGACACACACACACACACAAAAACACACTCACACACGGTGACCCACTGACCAACTCACAATGCAGTGAGCCTCGGCCATCGCGGTGAAACATCCTCCCTCTGGGCTTCGGGACAATGAAATGACCAAGAAGTCCTGTCATAACATTTGTGAGTGAAAAACACACACACACACAGACACACACACACACAAACACACTCACACAGTGTCTGTGCTTCTCTGTGAGGACACGTGTCAGTGTCCAGCACTACTTATGACACTTTCCTAACATCACCTCCTCTAGTGAAGGAACTTTCCTCACTCACCTGCAATGAACGACCTTTTAACCTGTTTTTAAATATTGTCCTTTTTATTCTCTGGTTTTTAATAAGTGTGAAGTTTACATGATCTCTTATTCTCTTTTGTCTCACTCTCAAGACTATCTTGTATTTCTTTGCCTTTGTGTTGAATGATGTCTTTTCGCCTCTAACACTTTGCTTTTATTCACTCTTTATTATTATGTTGTACGATATCTGTTTGTCTGTCTCTTATCACCAGCTTTTATTTGCTTCTACATAAATTTACAACGTTATTCCATTTTTTTAAGCAACATTTTCGGTTTTCATCGAGTTCCGTCCGCCATCTAAAGGCCAGCCTTCACTCTCTCCGTGACTGAGGACAGACTGTCCATACTTTCTAAGAATAACCTCATTAAAATGCTTTCAAAATGCAAATGCACCCTCACAAACACAGCTGTACGAGCACAATGGACAATGCAGTTTCATCGAGACTTTCTGTGACCACAGTCGCCGCTTCCCGAACCCCAACGTTACCTCCACCCTGAAACGCAGTGATTTATCACTTTTTTGTCCCAAAAAGGGAGGCAGGTCCCGACAATGTAGCCGTGCTGACAGATTTACGCCGTCATAATGCCTGGTGTCCACCTACACACACACACACACACCCCATTGTTTGAAGGAATTTGTACTTATCTGCTATATGTTGTAATTATATGTGTGCACGCCTGGATTATTCATACACTGAGCAACATAAAAATGTATTGAGATTTCATTCAAATGTCAAATGCAAAATGATGGGGAAGTGACATTTATATACGTCACAAAGATTATTGCGAAATGTATTCCTCGCTGATGCATAATAAGCCATTATTTGGTCAGATATGCGGCAAACCTGATTAAAAACCTTTGAAACGTTGAATCCAAATTCTAATTCAATTGAATAAAAGTACAGCATAAGAGACACTTAAACTCCTTTATATTTATTGTTGTTTTAGCTGTAATGAAGACTTTGTTCATATCTTTTTCAGGCGATTTTTTCTTTTCTCCGTTAACCTGACATATCAAATTTATGACAGAAATGTGCACCTTACAGCCCCACTATTGATCCCTCTGTGGCAGCTCCGTCTCCCAGTGACCAAAGCCTACAAGCAATAATAAATCAAATTAAATTTATAGGTAGTAAATGCACTTTTATTACAATCCACATGTGCTGGTTGCTCCAAATGGAAAGCAAGTTGAGACCAAAACAAAAAAGAGCAAAGTAATACAGTGATATTCTCAGACTGAACCACAGTACAAAAAGGGCATCAATATGTACAATATATTTATGTACAAAAAAGCTATTTTACACATGGGTATGAAAAAAAATCATACAACTTTAACAAACTGTAGCATGACAGAGACGATACAGGCAACAGTGTAGAGTTTAAAATCATATCAAGAGTCTCTGGAAATGTAGAGCCACTTTGTTTTTTTTCTTTCTTTAAAAGCAAAACTTCACAGATTCAGATTTCTGTCGTGTTTTTTCCCCCCCCTCTCCTTACATTCCATATGCATTCTCTCTCACACACACACACACACACACGATCAAACACAGAAACACACCGACCATTAAAATCCAACTGAAATCAAAACGAATCATCCATCTTTGCTGTAAGAAACAAAAAAAAAGTCGTTTTTTTAATTTCTAGAGTCAGAAATGTCGCATTTCGTGGTAAACTCAGAGCGTTTTCCCCCCAATAGTGTTTTTTTTCTCTCTTTTTTCTCTCAAACTAAAGTGCAGGACGATGTAATGAATCAGAGGTGGAGCAGGTCAGCAGATGTGGGTCGACATGCAGCGCCGCTGGTCGTGGCTCGGTGGGTCGACCCGCCGCAACGCTTTTATTGCTTCATAGGAGATTTGATTGACAGGTGAAGGAAAAGCATCTCAAAATGAACGCAGAATTACAGGGGGGAGGGCTTTGACTCTCCCCTTTGTTTGCCCGCGGCGGCGTGTTTCGGGGTAACTGCTCACCTTTTTAACCTAAGTAAACTTCATGGCAAATAAGGCAATTATCCCAAATAAATAAATTACTGATAATCGCCCGGAAACAGAAAAAACAAAGGGATTTCAGTTGGACTTTAAGTAAACATCCATCCGTCCTCTTCAATCTCGAAGCCGCTGTCAGATGCGATTCTTTTTTTCTTTTCTCCTTTTTTTGTTGTTGTTGACAGAATCCCAGGCACTCCAAGGCAAGTCTTTAAGTCTCTAGATCAAGTCGAGAGTGGTGAAACAGTCAGCAGGTGAGCACGGGCCGCCGCCACTGAGCAGTTTTTGCTCCTCAGCTGACCGAGAAGTTTGCTCCCCGGTGGTCAGACCTCCAGTTCGTGGTTGTCTGTGTAGTGGAAGCGGTTCAGCTTCTCCCTCTCCCGGTTGGAGATGTCCAGCTTGGGGGCGTGGGCCGGCTTCAGCGCCGGCGAGGGGTGCGAGGGCGCCGGCGAGGGCGGCAGGGTCAGTTCGATCTCCTCGTAGCAGCGCGGGACAGGGGCGGGGGCCGGCGTCTGCGTCAGCGGCACGGCGGCGGAGGCGGCAGAGGCAGAGGCGGGCAGGAGGGGCACCGGACGGTCCACGTTTCTGATGAGGTTGACAATCTCCCTCTGGTTGTTGATGCCTTCTTCCTGCGGGACCGCCTGCTGCTTTTTCCGCTTCCGGTGGAAGTGGGAGAGGAGGAAGGCACAGGCGGTGCAGCCGCAGACCAGCAGCAGAGCCACCACGCCCACCAGCACCATGTAGAAGCTGACGCCCCCCTGGCTGCTGTCAGAGACGGCACCTGTGGAGCAGACGGACCGAGTCAGACAGACCCTCCTCAGGGAACAGGGAGGGATCTTTTCCTCCACATTAGAAAGTCAAGTACTGCACTTTTGGCTCCACTACGTCTCTATGACGACGCTCGTTGCTCGTCACGTTTGACTTGAAGCCTGTTTTTCCTCTAAAAGTCCATATTATTTTGAAAGTGCAATAAATTTCATTTCATATTTGTATATAAGGCCATTTTTGATACTGTTTGTGATGGAGATAGTTAGATTAAATATCAAAAAAAGAAAAGAAAATATCAGTCCATCCATCCATCCAATATCAGT
Organism: Mullus surmuletus; assembly: GCA_903171835.1. NCBI lineage: Eukaryota > Metazoa > Chordata > Actinopteri > Syngnathiformes > Mullidae > Mullus > Mullus surmuletus. The sequence goes on along the minus strand of CAESWR010000433.1, from coordinate 229,619 downwards.
ACTCTGTTTAATTGTGTTTCTGTTGGATTTGCTGCTTATTCAACCAGGTTTTCCTCTTTAGTTTCTTTCTTTCTTTCTTTTTCATATGAAATAATCATCATGTGCAATAATTCAGTATTCACGCAACATTCATGTACAGCACAGTATTTGTAAATACATAGCATTTGCCATATCTTCTTTCATCATTTTTATCTCATCATTTCTTTGGATTCTTAGGGAGGTCTCGCTCACCCGGACAGTGTGGACCCATGCAGGGATTTTTGATGCTCATGCACTCGTTTCCATAGTAACCCTCCGGACAGGCGCACATGTACTGGCCTTCGACACTGTGACAGGGGACCCCCTGCTGGCAGGGGTTGGGATCACACGGATCCAGCGTCGCCTGGAAAGATGGAGGGTAAACATTGATGAGGGTTAGGGACAGAAATAAAAAAAACATATTGAAGATTAAACGGCAGGAAGAGAGGAGATCACTCAACACAAAACCAAAGAGACAAAGACGAGTGAACTTTTCGCACCTCGCAGAAAACGCCTGAGTATCCTGCGGGACAACTGCAGGAGACCGTCCCTCCGTCCTTCTCCGCACACTGTCCTCCGTTCAGGCAGGGGGCGCTGTCACAGGGGCTCTCAACGGTTTGGCAGTATTTCCCAGAGAAGCCAGGGGGGCACACACATCTGGAGCTGGACATCTGCTCCTGCCAGAGACCACAACATGGCATAATGAGACAGCTAATTTGCATGCATTTATGAGCACAAAATAAATGGAACTGCCATGATAAAGGCTTTGGAGAAAAAGAGCCTTTACTTTCATTTACATTTTTAAAGCAGCAGCAGGTAATTTTAGGTAATAAAAAAAGTGAT
>CAESWR010000433.1:115707-129962 GCA_903171835.1 Mullus surmuletus | reverse complement strand
GGGGGGGGGGCTGGCCGCGGTCAGTGTGTCACAGAGGCGAGATGTAGAAGAGAAGAAAGGCGAGGAGGAAGCCGGAGCGCCACAGCTGGGGCCGGCCAGCTGTTCCGAGCCGCCCAGACGGCAGCGGCGCGGGCAGGCGGAGGCGATTCTGTGGGAAAGTGGCCTCGCTGAGATTAACGAGCGTGACGGCTGACCAGCAGGTCTCCGTAACATACGTGACGGCGCTCAACCACGCGCCGCCTTCATCCCAAATGGTGTTTCTATAGAGTGGCGAAGTCCCGCCTCTCCGTTTCCGGTACACGGGTCGCCAAAAACCAATGAAAGTCAGTGAGGAGATACCAATTATTTTCAGGTCCCGTTTGAATCGTGCCATGAATTTCACATTATGTTGTTTGTGAGTTTTAAAGGTACCTTTTCATGCAAAGACGACCAAAATTCAGCGCCAAGAAGTTTGATGATGTTAGGTTTGGTGTTAGGCTGCTTTGTGAACTATTGGTTTTTTGCTGCTCTCAGCGCGAATGATAGACGTCACCACCTGCACTGGCAGCTCTGGAACAGACGCGGCGACCCCTCGGCTCCACTTCACTGCCTTTTCCCGCATTGAAAGAAGTGAAAATCATTGTAAGTCGGGGCATGTGGAGAGTTTCAGTGATGCCAATGACAAGAAGCGGAGAGAAAGGGCGATGACGTGACATGTAGTCTTTCTCATTGTTTCTTCTCTACAGCCTTTAACTGAGCAATTGCACAATAAATGCTCAAACTCTCATGAAAAATGATCATTTAAATCCACAAACAACATGTGTAAACCAGGACTGGGACCAGAAAGTAGTTACTTTCGCTGCACTGAAACCCATTGGTATTTAACGATCTCAAAAGGGGCAGGATTTAACCACTCTATAGATCCACGGGCATCAAATCCATCCATCCAAATCTTTCTTCCTTCACTCTGTTTTGGAGTTGATCAGCTCCCGATCGGAATATCCATCTAGAAATCTTTTTGGATAATTGGGTCTGCTGTTTGCTGGCCGGGCACGCCGTCGTAGCAGCACCAGAAAAAAAAAAAAAAAAAACGGCTCCCCAATGTGGCCTAAATTGCCCCTATTGGGAGCACGGAGAGCGAATCCAAGCGCTAAAGTCGCGCTTGGACAGAAGAACAATGATGTGAAAGTGGCCGGAACGCCAAGAGGAGCCACAGAATCCGGCCGACACCACCGTCCTTCTTGGCGGAGGCACCTTTACGACCTCCGGACGGAGCAGCGTCGGGGAAGAATCACAGCCACCGCCACAATGAAGTCAAATATGTTTTATAGTTTGTTTTAGGGCTCCGTACATGCGGAGTTAATGGCATTCCCACCGGCCCGCCTCTGCTGCGCCGAGCTGACGGTGCCTCCATGTGGCCTCGCCGAGCCGCGCTGTTTTCGTCATCATCTGTCCGCTGGATGTCGCGCTTAGAAGGTTTGCAGGGGGAAGCGATGCATCATCTTTAAGAACCTGTGACTGACGCTTTTTGAGAACCTCGCGCACACCCCTCCCCCCCCCCACGATTACTTTTAAAGAAGTTTTGATGAATGTGTTTGCGCATTAATACGCGTGCCGCCCCGGGCAACTCAACAACTAACAACAACAAAAAAAAGTGTTGCGTTGAGGCACGAAGCCAGCTGCTTTATCAGAGCAGGAGAGGACAGACTGGATGACATCACCTCTGCTTCGAGTTTGATGTGATTCTGGCTGGGCTTCAGAGGCCCCCCGAGGCCCCCAGAGACGTGGAGACGGGGCACATGGCGAAGGCTGGATTTGGGTTTCGTCTGTGCGAATTAAGGAGATGTGTGTTCTTCTCACTTTAACACATGTTTTTGTTTTTTATTGTCTAACCCCCCAAAATACCCTTAAAGGCTTATTATTTTCCTGTGAGAACACTGCAAAGGTCCAATCCACAAAAACTGGCACAATTCCGATTAGTTTCTTGCATTTTCCCAAGAACATTGGCCCAAATAGAAAGGGATTTGTCTTTTAATAACGCGAAAGATGTATAGATGTATTGTTTTTTTAACTACATTCTCAACAGTGGTGTGCGTAGACTTTTTTAATGGCAGGGGCGAAAGAACAAAAAGGGCACCTACCGAGTGTGTTTTGCCAACCACGAGGGCTTTGCCAATGAGGAGGGCACTTAAACACGCGTTTTTGCAACCCAAGAGGCCGTTTTCCTCATGTTTTATCCAGCCAGGAGGGGAGTTAAGTGTGTTTTACCAATCAGGAGGGCAATGTTGCACGCGTTTTGTCTCCCAAGAAGGCAGTTTATCATGTATTAACCAGCCAAGAGGGCAGTTGGGTGTGTTTTGCCAATAAGGCCAATAAGGAGGGCAGTTTATCATGTTTTAACCAGCCAAGAGGGCAGTTTAGCACACATTTTTGATTCCAAAGAGGGCACTTTGGCGCATGTTTTTCAACAACTGCCCCCCAGCCTCGTGGTCCGAAAAAAAGCTCAACGTGATGTTGTGTGTCCATCGCAACCAAAACAATTACCTTCTCAAGTTATTTAGAATTACTTTCAGGCAGAAAAATGTTTCGCGTTTAGTGAAATCTGAAAAATATGGTGCTTTGTTTTGAGCTAGGTAATGTATTAAGTCATAGAATGTGCAATGTTGTGAATTTCCAGCATTAGTGCGTGACTCTTTTCCAGTCAGGATTTGCTTTTTGTTTTGTCCTCTCTCATAACCTCCTAACACTCTGGAGTATCCTGAAGCTGGTGGCTGCGCTTCAAGGCTGAGCTGGTTATGAAAAGCTTGAATTTTTATGTGCTTGCTAATGGAAAGTGGGTGTTTTCTGCATGTGCTTCGTTGACACCCTGACCCGTCAATAGTTTTGACGGGTCTGGTTTGTGCTGGCTGTGTACGGTGCATCTGAAGATTTACATTTTGCTTTCAGCGGAGTTGTGCTAACACATGACGGCATGGAACACATTTGGGAGAAATGTGTTCATAATTTCCCCGCTGCCAGGCCCCGCCCCCCTCCCCGGGCCGTCCCGGCTGCACCCCCAGCAGCCCCCCCAGCACCATCGCATTACAGTCTTTAATAATGTCTGGATGTGCGAGAGGGGCATTATCTGGGTCAGAATTAAAGGCACAGTTCAGATTTTCTGACCTGAAGTTGTGTGAGCTCCTCACCATCAGTGTGGTTCATCAGCAGTGACTTTTCCCCCCCTGCGTCCCGTGAGCGGCGTACCGGCAGGGTTTGGGTGTTGCCGAGAGTAGTTCCGTCTAGTTGCTGGGGTCACAAGGATAAAGTGTTTTGTTACAAAAAACGACATGCATTCAAAATGCAAATGGTTTACTCATTTGCATCACGAATTCTTGAACACAAAGAAGTCAGATCTTTCCATCAGCTAAAGGCAAAAGGAGACCGCTGCGACGCGAGAGAAGACCTGCTGCAGCGGTCTCCTTCCGAGCATGTAAACGCCTTGAAATAGCTGATGATGGTGTGCGCAGTGATACGAAGGGAGGGAAAATAGCGAGGTCAGACTTTTTTTGTGGCCAAGAATTCATGATGCAAATGTATTACTCTTTTGAACGCATGTTGTTTTTTGGAGCAAAACGCTTTGTGACCCCAGCAACTAGACGGAACTACTTTCTGCAACACCGAAACCGGGCCGGAACTCCACTCACGGGACGCAGTGGGGGAAAACTCACTGCTGATGAATGACACTGAGGTGAGTCTCTCAACTTCATGTAAAAAAATCTATCCCTTTAAGACCGAGGAAGAGCACCGTTACCTTTGACCCAGCAAGAGGTGTTTGGTGAAGCTTAAAGCTGCTGGATGTTTTTTTCACCAGTGGAGTTAATGATGAAACGTATCTGACAGATTAGGATGTCAGACATGTCAATTCTGCAGGTTTAATGAGGGGGTTCTCAGCCGCTGGAGGGAGGAAGTGAAGGAGCTGCGTTCAAAAAGTCCCATTGTTTGAGCGATTAGCAGGAAAAGCAGCTATGACATCACTCAGAAACACCTCCAGTGTTTCCATCAGGGCTTCCATTCATCTCCTCGAAAGCCCTCGCTACTTTTCTTGCCACTGTAGCTCCCTTTATCTCCTCGCTGCTCTCCTCTCCTCTCCTTCCACTGCTTATCCGGAGCTAGATCATGGCGTCAGACTCGCTAAGGTAATCCAGACTCGACTCCCACCCCTCTGAGCATTACCTTCCAGGCCCTCCTTCAGGGATTCAGAGGTGTTCCTCAGCTAGATGAGCGATAATTCCTCCAGCATGTTCTGCGCCGCCCCCCCGGGGTCTGCTGGGCTGCACCTTGGAGGGGGACGCATCCAGGAGACATCCCAACCGAACGCCTGCACCACCTCAGCTGCCTCATTGTCAAAACTTCCTCCAGATGTCTGAGCTTCCTACCTTCGCTCTGACGCTGAGCAGGCTCGTATCTGCAGCTTTTCAGGCTCTACCCAAAACCTGGAGGCGTAGACGAGGGCCGCGAAATACAGTTTATGATGTGAAATACTGCTGATACCACACTTGACCTCACTCCCAGCAGGAGGGAGATCTTCTTGTAGATGTTTGATGAGTTCCTCTCCTACACATGGACTTTTCTATATATAGCCCTTAGAGAACCTTGGAGGTGGAGGAGGTTCTTCAGCACCTGGGGAAAGTTGGGGACCTAGAAAGTGAGTGGGCCATGTTCAAAGTCCCTCTTTGTTGAGGCAGCTGCTCAGAGTTTGCAGCCAGAAGGTCATCTGCAGTGGCCGCTACGTCGAAACTTGTTGTAGACACTGCGTGGGAAGCTGGAAAAGGGGGGAGCTTGCTTGGCCCAGAGGTCTTCTACCTGAGGGCTGGACGGTTTTCCCTCGGACTGAGCAGGCCGTGGCGAACGACCTTCAGGTGGCCTCGAAAAAACAGTCCAGCAAACCTTGAGAAGATGACGCAGGGTTTGGCCCGAGCTATTTTCAGCAGAGGTGGAGGATCGTTAACACTGAATGAGGACATTGTCTGGTGGTGGAACAAACACTGAAGACCTGAACTCAATCAGCGTGCCCTGAGGTGGAGCGTGTGCCGAGGGGCCGGGCGTGAACGAGACTCGTCCTGAGATCTTCGCCGTCGCGTCGAGATGGAGGACAGTTCCTTGGAGCTGTCGGAGCTCGTTTTTTAATAAAGCGGAGCTGGAAGTTGGCCGTAAGTTCCAGGCCAATTGTGAAGCGTCACAATGGGGAGTTACTGTGCGAACCTTTTCCCACTAATCTAACTTCCAACGTCCCTCAGATCTCCCGCCCTCCTCTCCTTGTGGTAAAGTGATCAAACAGAACCATCTAGCACATGTGCTCCGCCGAAGCTCCGGCAGTCCGCGGATATGACTGATGTCTGTGTTACATCTCTGCTTGTGCTCAAATATGGGTCAGGCAGTGACCTTTGACCCGCTGGGAGCGATGGGATAGCTCAGCTGTTCACGCTCCCGCTCCGACGCGCGCTGATAAATGATGCTCTCCTCGCAGATCCATCTGTGGTATTTCGTTGCTTTCAACAGTTTCTCATTGGGGTCGGTGTGCCTCCTAACGACAGCTTTCCATTTGTCCTCCATCAGTCAGCGCGCATCTGCGTTTCTCAAAGTTAAGCAAGTTAAGTTCTTGAGTTCCTAAAAAGATTCCCGGAAAGGTTTCCGAGGGTGATAAGATCCATATGGGAGCACCAGGGTTTGGGTAATCTGAAGGTTTCCCATGTTTGTAGTCCAAACTACGGAGCCCAAGACATGACATTGTCAAAATAAAATTCAATCATGGCCACAACATAGCAGTAACATGGCCAATTATGTATTATTAATATCGTATCTGCCAGTATCAACCATAGGCCTAATTACATAACTGCCTAAATGCAGGATAAGTATATATCGACTACAACATAATAACAAAAAAAAACACTTTCCATAAGGACATTGCTAAGAAGGTGTGCTTGATTTGCTTAACCAGCTGTCCAGGAACGATACTACTTTGTGCTCACATTATAGCTACTTTGTGGCCACAAATTAGTATTTCCTGCGCACGTTATACTTATTTTTTGGCCATAAATTAGTATTTCGTACACACGTTATCACTATATTGAGGCCATGATTACATTTTGTTTTGACCATGTCATGCCTGGGCCTCCGTACCGAACAGAGCGTGAGGCGATTCTATAGATCTGCTTGCTGCTGTCAGGTGGTGAACTCAACTGCTTACTCGTTGGTTGTGTCACCAATTGTGATTTTGATCTAAAATATCACCAACTCTAATAGGGCCAACAACCGAATTAGTTTGAAGTCCTGCGTAAGAAGGTTGTTTGATCCATTTCGTATTGATTTCACGCTTACTAGGACGAAATCTAAGACTGTTAATAAAAAGAAAACCCTTGGGAAACTGTTATAAAGTTACACTCTCAATAGAAGTTGATTGCAGGTCGCGGCTCTACCAAACCTTTCGGTTCGCATGGGTGTCTTGTTTCCTAGCGCTCTGGCGAAGCGAGCAGACAGTACCTAAGAAAAGTGGACCGGCACCAACAAGCGCAACAAAGCCTGCGAGACCTGCCGAGGTTATTACAATCCATCCTGACAGAGCCATGCCTGTCTGCATGGGATTTCACGGCCGTAGACGTAGGAGTTGTTGAGATGTCTCACTCCGAGCCAAAAATGTCACCTTGGCCGTCAGACCGACCGACGGAGACATCAGCCGCGGAGTCGTGCTGTTAGCGCGCTTCGATTACGCTTACACTCCTCAGACAGACCTCCATGAAGGCCTGTCTAACACTCCCTGAACTTCGATAAATTATCCCCCCCCCGCCCCTAGAAATAAAAGTTGAAGAAATGATTTAGCTTTGAACAGATCTGCCCCAAATCAAAAGTGTTCCTCCTTGGCTAAGTTTGGTGACATTTGGCCTTGAGGGTTTTGGTTTTTTTTTGGCGGAGAAAGCATCACCTCCTTGGCAGAGATAATGAGAACATCTTTGATACGACGTCCCGTTCCCCTTTCATTAGATCTCCACCCTTCTCTGACGCCACCGTAAAATCACTCGAAGCTCTGCGAGTTGCCTTCACGAGCATCTCCTCCGTCCAGACGATGACTGTACGTCTGCGCAGCAGCAGGCCTCGTTCATCTCCGACCGCCGCTGATGTGTCGGGAGTTTCTCAGAGCTGCGAGCTGAAATCGCTGAAGGGCTGGATGGTGCAGCGCGACGGGATGATTGGATACACTTTGGCAGCAGTTATGAAGTATTTAGTTTGTCGTAGGATAATGACTGCGCCTGTCGAGCGGCAAGTTTTTGCAAGGATGTGGTTTTCAAGTGCATTATTTAATCATTAACCATATCTGGTTTTTATATGAAATAATGGCATTGTACATCAAAAATTCTGTGAGTTGCCAAGGATTTCTTGCTTGCGAAATGTTGCAAAGCCTTATTTTAAAGGGATGGTGTGTGGCCTGTCAGCTGGCATCATAGTGAAAATGCTAAATGGTCCCACTGTGGACTTCTAGACATCTTGGTTTGCAAAGAAAGAAAGAAAGGAGAAAAAAAAAAAAGCTTTCAGCTCTGTTCACCGTCCACCAGCCACCGCAGTCAATGTGGGTGTGTGATTTAGTGAGTGAAAGCGTTTGTGACAGTATGAACGTGTATGCGTCCGTGCGTGTATGTGTGTGTGTGTGGGTGTGTGTTCTGTGCCAGCTGTTCTTCATGCCAGCAATAGCTGACCACTTGCTGGCTTGGGCTGACACACAACAGGCTTCTGGGACGCGGCCAGCTCTTCTTGGAGGCTGTCTGTGGTCTGCACACACAGACACACACAGACACACTCATACACACACGCGGGCTCTGTGTATCTTGGGGATGTGACAGCGACTCTTTAGATGGTCCAAGGAGATGTTTCAATACATCATCCTTCCGTGCACCTCACACACACAGACAGAGCAAGTATTCAGTGGCTCTCAGCGTGACTGTCCCCAGCTGTGTGCGTCATGGTTTGTTTTGTGGTGAGGGTTTGTGTGTGTGTGAGTGTGTGTGAGTGTGTGTGCAAAAAAAAAAGCCAGTGTTTTCTTTGATGTATATCCAGCTGCAGGAAAGTTAGCCATCTCTGCAGACGATGCCCCGTGCTGCCTCGGATCAGTCTGCTTTTTTTTTTCTCAGTTTGCCGAGATAAAACGTGTTTGTTTGGATTCTGCTGATGTTTGAATTCAGATTTATTTTCCAAACGTGTAAATCATGTCGATGCTCCGCTGCGAGTTTGATCCAGCAGCCAGTCAGCTCCCCTGTCTGTCATCGGCAGATTGGAGATTAACTTCAGCTGCGCTTCCATCCTCTTTGATTCATTGGCCTCTCCTTGGCAGGGAGACATCAATTAACTGATGTTCAAAGTATTTGAAGCAAATAATATAACCTTTCACTCGTCCGTCCTGTCAAAAACAATCAAATCCACATATATCTTCATTTAAAAAAAGATGATCTGATTATATAATCAATCAAATGCTAATTTTAGAGAAAGTTTTGTGCAAGATCTGAATTTTTGGAATTCTGATGAGTCCCTCCTTGCCTTCGGAGCATGAATCGTTCCCTATAGGCTTGTTTGTTTGGCTTTCCACTAAAGACAACACGATTCTCAATCTTTCCCATGAGCTGAGCACAATCCAAGAAAAATAACCCCGACTTATGTTGCCATGGTGTAATTACGGATCCAAACAGATCCCATAGCTGCGGTCCCCGTTCTAAACACCGGCCCGAAATACAGCGGAAGTTTGGTTTTCAAACCCAACATAATTAAATTCCAAACGCCAGAAATGCAGCTCCCGCCCGGCCCCTTCAGAAAACACACTGTTGTTTTGCTTCACGTTTACGGCCGATCGACTCAGTTCTGGTGTTTTCCGGTGGTGTGTGTTTACAGCACCATAAGACGCGAGCGGCTGGTTCTGGGCTCCGGACCAGAGGGGTCACGCGTTAGCAGGAGTTGAAACTCGATGGCTCGCAGGCGTCTGACGGCGCTTCGGGACGCCGGCTGCGCGGTGGCTGCCACTTAACCGCCATGTTTGGCGTGTTGTTCCCTTGAAAAACAAGGCTAAAAAAAGCGAGCCGGCGACACCGTAACAGATGTGCGATGCTGAAACGTTGCCAGCGCGGCCGAGAGCAAAACTACATGTTCAGCAGGTGGAACTTTTTTCCCGCCTCATTCACACGTTAGCATGCTAGCATTAACGCAACAGCGTGGTCGACATGCATGAGAATACGATTACCTGTGTATTGTCTTGAATGTGGTACTATTTTAAAGCATCTGTGAATACCTTGAAAAAGTGCAATACTATAATAATAATATTAAAAAATATGAATAATGAGCTGACCTGATTTCTGATATGGACGTGTTAATGAACAACCCAGACACGAACCAGCATGTGTATCTCCCACCAAGTTGACTTCCATATTTTTTGATGACGTAACATCAGTGTTCCTTCATATCCCGGATGCTTCAATAAAACATCCCACAATTTCCTTTCTTGGCAGCAGAGGCCCAGAGAAGTTGCATAGCGTTGCTTTAAATGCCCCTTTCTTATTATTATCATTATTATTAGCATGAATCTAGCAGGCAGATTATGAAGCTGAATTGCCGTGATCGGTGATATCCTGTTTTTTCAGCACTGTAATTCCTGCAGTCCTGACAAACATCTGTAATACAGCAGGATACATTTATTACCAAACTACCAGCGGCCGCCACAGGTGAACGCATCTGTACCCCTTTTGAGAGCGAAGAATAATATCCAGAGCAGGAAAGCATCCCGCGAGGGCATTTCTGCTGCGTCTCTGCTCCCACGAGCACAGAGCTGCAACAACAAAAGCAACAAAAGCCGATTTTTTTAGGGAAGGGTTGTTTCAGTCTGCGGTTACGGTCCAGTCGAAGGCCACGCAGCGCCGGCGAGCCTGCAGACAATGTGTGAACACGCTGGCTGTGCTGGCCGGCTGCCTTGTCATTATGGAAATCCAAATAAGAGTGTGTGTTCAGAGATTACTGCTCATTTGTCAAGTCGGATCTGAATGGGAGCAGCAGCGTGTTCCTCAAATTATACGCAGGACGTGTTCCATCATATATCCTGTTATATGGGCATTTCCATTCATTTAATTACAGGCGGAGACCCGGCCAAGTTTATTCTGAAGGATTTAATGACGCGGCGTTGTGTTACACCGCCGCTACACATTATCCCTCCGGCAGGAAACGCTGGAGGAACCCTCAGTTTTTCATTTTTGCAAGTCATCCGTTTGTTATTCTTGCACCAGGTTACAGATGAGGACGTCACATTGGGGCGTTCGCCGGGTTAGTGGGCGTGTCCCAATTCAACTTTTTCACTTCTCATATGATACCAATATTGCGACCTTGAGTTTTGGCCAATACTGATATTGATGCGATACGATGTCAGCACAAAACATACATACTTTTACATACATCATGTCTTGTATTGTTTTGTAGTATAGAATGTTACAAAAGGCTTGATGAAGTGATATTAGACAGATATTAATATTGAATATGATATTATCAGAGCACAATAGTCAGCAACAGTAGCTATGAGAAAATGTGACCCATTTATTATTAATCAATGGCTTACATACATTTGAACCATAAACATAAGAATCTTCTACACAGAAATACTGGAGCGGAATATGGAATGGACTGCTTGTATCAGAGTGCTTATATAGGAGCGTTTAGATGCAGGTCGATACAACCCGATAATCCTCGTTTTTTTGCTGATATCGGACCAATACCCAATATTGGATTGGGACGCATCCAGTGGTCAGATGTCAAATTGGAGTCTGACCTTTGCCAAAGAGCTTCTAAAGACCAACGTTCCTTTATTGTCGAGTGAGAATTTGTCTGCGTGCATCCATTGGGAAGAAATTTCAGCCAAAAAATGTCCGGGTTTAGCCGCGGTGGCCGCAAGCGTCTGAGAACAATTTGACGTTGCTCCGTCCAGGCAGCTGTTGACGACACACGTCTTGGTCAGGCGCGACAGTTCACCGTTGCGATCAGTGTGAGCGTGCTGGGTCGGTTTGCAGCGACAGGGCGGAGGCGGCCTCTGATGAGTAAGTGCGGCTGAGATGAAGGCGTGTCAACTCATCACCACTCGCGCTCTGCGGAGGCCCTGATTGCTCACAGTCTCAAGGCTTTCATGTCCCAGTGGCTGAAGAACCCCCCACCCTGCACACACACACGCACGCGCACACACACACAGCTCTCTCAGTCACAACAAACAGCTCGTGTGGGGTCATTTTTCGCACTGCGGTCGAAGCGTTTTCAGGACTGACGAATCCTGAGGAATGTGTTTGGGGTCGAGCTGTTAATTGTTGTTTCCGCTGGTGGCCGCCGTCCAAGGAGAGATTCGAGAGGCTGAAATGAGGCATTGACAGACCCCACCCATGTCGTTACATACACCACTGGACTGCATGAACTTGATTGTAGACACATTGAGACTCTCGGCACAGACGCTCGCCCTGTCCTATTTCAGTGGGGCAGAAACCTCGGCGGCAGCCGCTAGAGCCCTGCGTGTCCCGCGGTTGGAGACGACGATTTAGGCAGACCGGAGCCGTTTGGGTCATTTTTGTTGTTGCGTCGGTTATTTATGAGCACCAGTTGTTCCCCGCTCTAGGTTTCCCTGCTATGACCACAATGTGGGTGGGTCCCATCTGTGGGACTGACAGCTGACATTCCAGACTTCTTATGAGCCATAGACCAGAGAAAGGCTCCGATTTAGAGCAAATACAAGGGTTTTTTTCCCCCCGGTGCCGCTTGGTGCCCGAGCTCGTGTAATGAATCGGAAATGGGAATGTAAAGGAATCTGTGGTGCAGCGGGGCTACATTTTTAAACCCAAACTGTGGTGGCTGAGAGCTGCAAATGCGCTGCAAACACTGCAAAAGAGATTCGCTGCAAAATCATGAAACAAGACAGAAGTGCTCCAGGCCACTAGGGGGCACCAAACTCAGGGGTCGATCAATTCTGTGGGATCGGCCCCTCTTTAAACACACGAGCAGGATGTATTTTCTCTATATTGATTAAGACTTGAAAGAAGTAGAATAAAAACTTACATTTTCCCTTATATTGTCTTGAAACACTGGGTCGTCATCTTTTACAGCATTATAGGCAAACAACTGCTTTACGTCTTTTTTTTTCATTCAAAAAGACTTTACTAACAAAAACAAGTTCCTCTTGCACAGCGGTCTACAATCATTAGTTTTCTTTTTATTAAACCTGTATTAAGTAATACAAAACAGTTAAATATCAACCGCCAGGAGGTTAAAGAGCAAGGAAGTTATTGGCCAACCGGAATTCCGACAAATCCCAGTGCATCCACGATATATTTGCAGACCCTGACAGCAAAAGTAAATGTAGCGAAGCTGGGAAAATGAGCAAAAACTGCCCTTTTGTTCGTGAGTGTTAATGCCGTCTGTCGTTTTTCAATATTTGGCTCACAAAGTCAGTGATAAGACCCAAGCCAGCGGCGCTTTATCAGTTTTTTCCGAGACCAGATTGGACCCGGAGGGGAATGAGTCAGCGGGCTCCAACACATGGGAGCGGAATGATTAAAGGCAAAAATGGGATTATTATGCAAGGCGTTCTGCGGCAGCCCCCCCCACCAATCCAAATATCCGCAGGTTTCCGGGTCCCATTGATTATCGCTTCAAAAGAGGATCTACAGCTGATTGAGTCAACTTGAGTTCCATGAATCTGAAAAAAAGCGTCTCTGAACAGTCATTGCTTCCATCTAAGGACAATAATAAAATCACAGCAGTTGACTTTTGAAGGCATGATATAAGGAGCCCCAGAATAGTCTTTATTTAAGCCTTTTGTTTTTTCCTCCCAGTTGGGTTTCTTGAAGGCCTCAAAACCTCACGAAGATGCATCATCTGGGCGTCAGAATGACAAACACGGTGCCGCAAGTGTTACAAAGTCGGCAAATATTTCATAACAGATGGGTAAACTTGTTGTTTTTGACTCTGAGCGGCTCTATTTTAAGGCTGTGACACACCAGCTTAGGTTTGTAATCGTTTTATAAGATCTATGGCCCGAGAAAAAAACATCTCTAACTGGATTTGATTGATTGGGTTTTCATGAAAATATACAATATCTGCAGTCGTGTTCCTGTAATTTAAATTCTGCGGCGGGCATGAACTTTGTTGGAAAATAGCTTCTATTAATTACTGGCATCTTCGCGCCGACAGTTTTCTGTGTAGACATTCAAGTATGTGGCTGGAGTGAGTGTGTGTGCGCTCCATAATTGGCAGCTGGGTTGGGGTGTGAATGTGTGTGTGTGTGTGGGGGGGGAGCCATCACCGCACGTGGGCAGATGGACGGAGAACACGCAGAGTCAGGAGACAAGCAGGTGCGAGTGCGAAGGGGAGACGGTGTGTGTGTGTGTGTGTGTCAGCTAAAGTGTGAGAATTTCAACAGCGGCCTAATAAAACAATATTTATTTTGCAAGTGACTGATGTGATTTAAGGAGGAATTCCTCATGAATTCTTAGGGTGGGTTTGACGGGCATTGTTCATGTGTATCTTGGCCCGACCTTCTCTGAGATGGAGATGCTGCCTGCGCTGCCAGGAGGAGAGAAAAAAAGAAGGAATGGAAAGACAGATGGGAGAAGAAGAGGTGTGTGTGTGTTCATAATCTGAAAACGTGTGTGTTTCTCCTCCACAGAGTGCATGAACTGCACCAGCTTCACGGACATGAGCAGCAGAATAAACGCCATCGAGACAAAGGTGAGTAAGATCTCCCACGTGAGGTTGCAGCTCAGGTCCATGCAGAGGTGAGCAAACCTTGATGATGACCTAACGGCACCGTCCTCTCGTCCCACCTGCAGGTGAAGCTTCTAGAAGGAAGACGCTCCTTTCTGCCCATCGTCAAGAACCCCCCGGAGGGCTCCACAGCCAATGAGGTGGATGCTCCTCACCCGACTCCCATGGGACCTGCAGCACACCTGCCACAAGGTCTCAGAAGGCTTTTTTTCCCCCTCATCTGAACCCTCGAAACTACATATTTAGGTCATTTTTAAAGCAAAAAAAGATCTAAACTGTCAGACATTAATGCAGCTGTGCACTCAGAAACATGGCAGAACTTTGATCCGGGTCGGGCCGTACTTTCTGCTCTTTGATTACAGAAGCACTCAAGATGTTTTTTGATGTGCCAAGATGTTTGCATGCAGCTGTAACATGACATACTGGTTTCAGATGCAGAACTCAAACACCTCTGATTTTGCATCACTGATCCTCAAATG
>CAESWR010000433.1:68563-81520 GCA_903171835.1 Mullus surmuletus | reverse complement strand
TTTTGTAACAGATCGAGCCTCCTTGAACTTGAACTTTTAGTGCATGGAGACAGAAGCGAAAAGAAAATAGCCTGACGATTAGCTTTGGATGTTTGCATATGTGTGCATTTAAAGTTTGGAAGAGGAGCGGCTTCTCACTTCACACACTTTAGCCCTTGTTTGCTAATTTGTGAGTAATTTGTCGAGCTCAGTTGCAGGGGGTGGGGGGCGGCAAAAGCATGAAACTGGATGACGGTTGTTAAGCTCCGCAGCCTGCCGTCACATTTTTTAAAAGTGAGAGTTGTCCTCTTGAGGAAGGGAAGGGGGTGGGGGTGGGGGGGACTCGGGGGGGTGGTGTGTGTTTAGTAGACACAGGCTCATCCGCTGACTGCTGTCTGACCCTGGGTTCAGCGGTATGGTTATTAATAGGCCCAGAGGCCTCAACTTCCAGGAGGCCCTCTGATCAGCTCCAGATGTGGTATGAAAGAGGACAATTCCAAGTTCGCCTATCCATGTTTCACGGGGAACGGCAAGGAGAGAGAGAAAGAGAGGGAGAGAGAGAGATAGGCATTTGGCGAGACTGATAAAGAGCAAGGGAGGAAGGGAGGGACAGGAGACCTTTCCACAGCAGGAGCGTGTTTTTGCGAGTCTTTGTTTTCATGCGTGTGTGTTTTTTTGTTTATTACACGCTCTGCCCCGAGACCAAAAGACCATAAAAACGTATGGCATCACCATGGCGACCATAATAACTACCTATAAAACAGCGTGTAAACTGTGAAATAAGACAAACAGAGCAGAACAGCCCTGACTGGCTGGCTGGCTGGCTGAATGGCCGCCTTCCGCCATAAAACTATTTGAGAGCCAGACTGAAGGAATGCCTTGGAGGCTGCTGTGGCTGTCACGACACATGAAAGGATTAGGCTCTGTGTTTTATCTCCTCTTTATCTGATGGTAATGGATAAGCTGAGTGTAGCCTATCATCTGACGCTCGGGCCGAGGGTTTGATGTTTTAGCAGGGTGACGGTTTGTTGAGTTGACCGCTTTGGTCTATTGATTGCTGTTTGATGGTTTTGATATGTAGGCTGTGCGGAACAGGTCAAGTCTTTTATGCAGTGAAGGCTCCAAATAGCTTTTAGCTGTCCTTCACTCCCCCCATTACTCTAGTGGTTCGTTTGATGTTTGGATCAATCAATAGAAAGAGCCTGAGCTCTTACACATGCTCCATCCTACTTCCCACTGAGCTCGATTCCTCTTCCTTCATTGTTCGGGCTTTATATCACATTCTCTCAACGCAGAATAAATGATATAATTACAACCCATTACTTAGCCTAACGCAAGCTAATTATTCTGTCATTGCTGTAAGGATTAGCCATGCTGATTCTCTCTTTCGCACTGTTTTTTTTCCTGCTGTCTTTTCCCCTCAAAAAGTCGTGCAAGCCGAGCAGAAAGCTCTTAGTCATAAAAGCTGAGTAAGGCTTGGCCCCAGGACGCACCGTGTTGACGCTGATGGTATAGACCGCGGGTGTCAAACTCGGTCAGGAGTCCGAGCCCGTCTAGAAAACAGTGACAGCGCCGGCCGGACACATTAAAGAGTCCGCGTTTCTAACCTAATGGGCCGCTTTGATATATGTGTTTAATTTATGAGTCGGAGTCAACACGCCGCTTTGTATACGCTCATGCCGATGTGTCATCATCGAGCATCTCGAAAATTACTGGATACAACAGATAGACGAGCCTAAATTAAAACCTGGAAAAAGGACGTCATGCCAAGCGGGGGGAGTTAATGTACCAGAGGCACATGAGAGTGATGCAGATCTCCTCGACCGTCATATAACTGTGCCAACAGCATAAAGCTGCTAGTCATCCTTAAATGGAAGCCTAAGTGAATTACAACAAATCAAATAGGTTAACAAATTGAGAACAGATCAAATCTTAACAAAGTTAGAGCAAGTTTGAACACTGGCGCATTGTTGAGGGGGTCATAGGCTCCTTCAGAGGTCCGCCGGCCTGGTGCATGCTGCGGCAGAGGGCGGCGGGCGGATGCTTCCTGCACCTGTGACCCCACCATTACCCGCCCGCGCGTCTTTGGTCGTCGTACATCTTAGCGGCGGCGATGTCGATTGCCCCGCCGGAGTCCTTGGGCCGCCGGCCGGCGTGCGCCTGGAGAGCTGCGCTCTTCCTCCAGACTTGATTAATCCCTATCGCCACCCCTCCATGATCGCTGTTTCCATTTTTTTGTCGGTATCTGTGCACTCATCCCCTCCCCAATCTCCTCTCACTGGCACAGAATGGCTTCCTGGCAGAATGGAGGCATTAATTCAGGGATGAGAGGTGTGATACCCTCTCTCTCTCTCTCTCTCTCTCCCTCTCTCTCCCTCTCTCCCTTGCTCCCTCTTTCCTCTCTTTCTCTCCCTCTCTCTATCTGTGCTCTGTTTGTAATGCGTGGCCTTTATCGTAGCTGAAACAGCTCACTACCCTCTGATCCTATCTCAGATCTCAATATCCTCGCCGTTCCACCCTGTAAACGCAGGGATGAAAAATCTTGCCCTTTCACCAATGCATTACACCCCAGCATATCGCCATATCCCCCACCCCCCCCCTCCACCCCCAGCTCCTCCCATCGCACACTCCACACCACTCACCCTTTGTGACACCGGCCTCCAGCTAAATTCGAACTCTGCAAAATGAGACCGGAGCGAGCTGCACTTCCTCCTCGCCAGCAACCATCTTAGTCTCATTATATTTGTATTTAGGCTCGGGCCGTGCCCCTGGAACCCCTTGTCAGACAATAGGTCGGGCAAAAATAATGACTCGCTCTCAGTGAGCTTCAGGAGAGTTAAGGCTTGGATGTTGGCAAGATAAAACAACAACCCGAGTCTCTCAGCAGCAAAAAAAAAAACAAAAAAAACACGGATCAATATGAACGAGGCTGCGGTGTAAAAAGGCTGTTTTTGATCCGGGCTTCCGTCAGCGGCGGTGAGGTGAGTCTTGACAGCTCCTGTGCTGCTGGTAGATATGGATCTGTGTTCAAAAAAAGGAGCAAAACGCTCAGGGACCACAAGCGTCTTGTTAGACTGTGGAGAGCGGTAGGCTGACCCCCCCCCTCCACACACACACACACACCTCCCCTCCCACCCCCGACTGCTCTGCACACCGACATCAACAGAGGAGCACACGGTTGCACACACAAAAACAAAAAAAGTGTTAGGGCTCAGTTGTCACAGTGAAACTGTTGTGTTTGCTCGCGGTAAAAGAAAACTTTGCGGCTTTGACTCCAACGGGTGAGAGGAGGAAAAAAAAACAAAAATAAGACGGAGATTGGGGAGGATATGACTCGCGTCTTCAAACCCGGTGTGGTTTGTGAAAACGGCGTCTGCTGGCACATTCAAAGCGGCGCACCCTGCGATGTCAAAGGTAGGAAGGCAGACAGGCAGCTGGGATTGTAGTCTCTTATCTGCACGGCTGTTGTGCTGTGTTTTGAGGGGGCGTGCCTGTGATCTGTGCTCATGTACCGTGTCGTTGTAGCGAGCGTGTCTGTCGCTCCCGACTGAGCCGCCACCCCGCGACTCCACCCCCACGCGGTAGAGCAGCATACAGAGCAGCCAGCCGCCTCGGAGGTGGAGCGCCGCGAGGTGAGACGGCGGCGGCGGGGGGGGTGGGGGGGTCTGAAAGGTAGGCCTCATAGATTTCAGATAAGACATCTTTCCAGACGCCTTTACTGTTTACTATCACAACCACATAACAGCCTCAGACTTGTCGGAGATAAAAAGGAGAGATTAGCAACTGCTCTGGCAGGACAGAAAACTTCATCTCTTAAACATCTGTGTCATCTTGCCAAGTGCAGAGGCTGTTTAAAAAAAAAAAAAAAGCACCCCACTTTGTAACGCGCAGATATGTTTTATTTTAAAACACCGATCATTCGTTGGAGTTGTGTGACGGATGTGGCGTTGGTGTGTTTTCGTGCCTGTCTCTGGCTCGGTTTCAAAAGTGATACTTCATCAGATTAATGGGTGAAGCGCTCCGCCGTTAACCCACGCCGTGTTTGGACTAAAGCCGGAGCGGCGGACTCCTTTGGCATGTCTGACTGCCGCCGAGGTGTAAACAGAGTGTTTGGAGGCAGTCGCAGCGCCAATTACCCCGCAGAGGCTGAGATCTGAGGCAAATCCTTGTGCTCGCCTCGCCGTGTACCCCCCCACCACCACCACCACCCCGGTCACTATGGCAGCACAGACGGCAGCTGCAGATTCGACTTCATACTGTGTACATAACAATAACTTTGTTGTCATTCCACCGGCCTATCTGTCTCTGCCTCGCCGGAGCATGAGGGCATAATAAATTCCATGAAGTTTTGATACCTCAATTAAAGTGCGTCCGTCTCCTGTTATCTCGTTTAGTCTGAAGTCGATGTGATTGGCATAATCAGACATGCCTGATTGGTGCCACCCATTTAATTAATCAGTCTCACTGTATCATCACCTGTGGCTCATTAGAGTAATTGGAGCAAATTAGTCAGATAGAAGGCCTCTCTCTGCCTGTAGACAAGAGGAAGGAATTCCATTAGGGGTGACACTCACATACACATACATGCATACATACATACACACATTTTGAGTCTGATGGTCAGTGGTAATAGGATTTGTTTACCCGTGACTGTTATCGTGATTAGTGTTATGAGCATGGTCGTAGGATGGCGAGATACTCATTTTCCTTTGGCCCGACCTCTCCTCCTAGCGCGAACGTTGCTCGCCGTGCCAATATTTTTTTTTTCTCTCTTTCCGCCGGACAAAGATGTGTTTGCTTCCTCTTTTGAAAAGCGAGTTCAGAAGAATGTGGAAGGACTGGGCTCCCCCAAGTTACTGCAGCTCCCCGTCTGTGCATTCATGTGAGAGCACACGCGTGTGGAGCGGCGCGCGGGAGGCTTCTTGGCCAAGTCGGTGTTGAAGTCTCTCTAGGGAGTGTTGGCAATCTGTTCCAATTGTCTTTACAGCTGACCAGACGACCAAATGAACCAGGACAGGGACTGCTGCTGTGGGCCAGTCCAGCCAAGCCAAGCAGGGCTGTTACAGCAATCACATAGACATTACAGCCCACTTAATGCTCCCCTGCACACACCATATTCCATCCCCAGCTAAACTAGACAGTACAACCCCCGAACCCGCTCAGTTCTGGATGTGAAAATATTACTGGATGATTAAAAGGGTAAAATTACCCTTCAAATCGAACTGCGTTCACACTCGCACCCCTCTGGCTACATTAGAAGTTTACCAGTGATCACAACATTAAGTGCCATTTTGGGTTCGCCCTGAAAATGCGATTAAAAATGAATAAAAAGGAATGTTTTTGTACGATTTTGCTTTGGTTAAGGTTCTTGTCTTCCAAACTAGTATCGCCGTATAAAAATGTATATTATGATCCTTTAGAGGCCAGAAATGTGACGAAGAAATTCACGTATGATTATTGCTTTATAACCTAATGAATAAGATATTTTCAAAAATGTTTTCCACTTTCAATAAGTGACTATCACATATTCCTATTATTCAAATAATGGATACAACAAGAGCAAAACCGACCTAAATGGTGCCCGATGTAGCTAGAGGATTCAAGAACATTCTTTAGTTGGGTCAAGGACGAGCAGTGAGCTGTGACCTCACAGACTAAGAGAGCACAGTGGACGCACATATTTCATGCAGAATGTTTGCTGGTCTTTATTACACCTACACACCAACACATACATGCTGTTACCAGAAACCGACTCTGTTTCACGGAAAATACAGAATCTCTTCATTTGCATGTTTTTTGTATTTAGTAAATAAATGTCTTTGTCTGATATGTGGATGGATAAGGCTTATCAACCCAGCATTGGGTCTGGCTGTTAGGGCAAACATGATAGAGGAAGTGGCTGAAGCCCCCATTGAGCGCCATGGTCTGATGTTGACTGTTTTCCGCCTCAAAAGTTCCAACCATTACCGCCACTGCCACTTGTATTACTCATAAAAAGTGCTGAATCGACTTGCTTTTTAGTGGCTGCAGCGTAGAAAAAATCCAAAGAACCACCATCATAAATGACACCAAATAAAACAAGCGATACAATGTCCACATGAGTCTAATTATGGCTGTATCGACGTACGCTTTTTAAAAAAATATTCAACAGAAAATGCCTCCAGTTTCTGCTGTTGGGCTCTTTGGTCAGACCCCAGTTGACCGAGGTGTGCTCTCCCCACTATGCTTAATGCGACTTTAGCTGGATAGTGACAGAAAGCGACACTGGTCATTATAAAACCCAAACATCCCCGTATTCCTATATGGCCGCCAATTAATCCGGCAACACGCTATCTTTAGTTGTGACAGCAACATAAACCGCACGGTTCCCTGCAATCAAAGCTCATGTTTCTAGACCGATTTGGCTCCTAGAATCGTAACGATCGGACCCGTCTGTGTTCAGGTATTAATATTACTTCCTCAGGATCTCTCTTAGCCCAAATAGCTCATCTGATGAACACTAACGAGGGAAAAGTGATGCGGTGACAAATGTGCCGAAAAGGAGCCACAAATAGTGTTTAGCAAAGTAGCATTGGGCCGCACCGACAACCACAGATATTGGTTAATTATTTAACTGGCAGCACTTAAATCTGACAAAGTATCGTGTGAATAATGTGCGGCCCAAAATGGGAGCGCCGCTGGTCTCCCTAATGGTCAGTAAGATGTGATGCGGGTGAGCAGCGGGGGAAGGCGGCGGGGGAAGGCGGCGGGGATTGTGCACTTTTGGATGTTACGCTCTATCAGCAAGATGAGTGTAAAGTCTGCGCGTGTCTGCTGATGTGGGCAGAGAGTTTGCTGCATAGTCAAAACCTGACCGAGTCTGAGGGGTCCGTTTCTTTCTTTTCTTTCTCTTTTTTTTTTTTTCTCTTTCTCCAGCTGAGACCATGCCCATAATTACTTGCCCACTTGGCACTGGATCAATCCTCTTTTCATGTGTGATGTGTTTATTTAGCTAAGCAGTGAGAATTTCTTCTTTTTTTTTTTCCCGCCCGAATAGGGATTTGGTAACACATTGGGATATGTGCGGGCTATTGGAAAGGGGATTGTCCAGAATTGAGGGCGTCAGGGATTGGCTCATGACCTCTTAACGCAGAGCCGGAGTGTAAGGCAGCGGCTATTTCCGTTATTTTTCCTCAGAAACGCAGCTTATTGGTGATTTCACATGCATGTCAACTCAATTTAAGTGCTCTTTAAATAGCTTTATCCAAATGTCACCGGATGTTTAAGACACACTTAACTTGGTGAGAATGAGCGCCCGACCCATTGTCCCATAATGCTGTTTGAGTTGCAGAAGATGGTGTGAAGGAAGGTTTTTTTTAAATTTATTTTCTTTTTAAATCTATTTGGCTTTTGAAGCAAGCTTGTTAATATTTTTTATGATGCAGTGACTGGGGAACGCTGACCCCCGCCGGAGTCACAGAGGCGTGATGCAGTCAGCACTGACAGGAGTTGCTCACCGACAGAAGCACTTGACTCACACAGACTTAGTGGGGTACCCACCTCCCCACCCCCCCACCCCCCTCTCTCTGGCTTGTAATGGGGCGGTAGGAGGGGGGAGGGGGCAGGGTAGTCCTGCTCACTGAGGCATCCCAGAGGTCTGCACATGTCTGCGACAACCTCAGACATGTACGAATTTCCGACTGATGACTAAGCTACCTGAGCTGCAGGATGGGACTCTGGCCTTTAAAGTCTTCAATCAGTATTTAAATTTTTCCAATTCTAAATGTAATTGTTTATTACTTATTTCTATTCAACAATTTTATTTTTAGTATTTTTTTTTGTCATTATTATCTTTTATTCACAAGCCGTTACACATTTAAGTAAAACAAAAAATTGTCTGGGTCGACTTTGGGGCCCATAGAAAGTGAGCAAAGCGCTGTTTTGGAGTAATGCAGCCACTTTCAAGTTAATCACACTTCATCTCTCGGGAATATTTATTTTTAATGAACTTACTCTCTAGTCTGACGCGCTTCATTTGTGTCCAGAGGTCTGTAACACACACATACACACACTCACACTGAGTATGAGTGCACCTGCACACTACTCTTGAGGTTAGTTGCAAAAATTCCAGAACACGTACTCTCACTGGGACACTTCTGTATTTATAAAACTTTTTATTCAAAAGGAGAAACTCAATATTTTCAGAAAGTTTCGCTCTGTGCTTAATGGCACAGCTTGGATGATTAATGGCATTATCTGAAACGCCTTTGGGATACACCTGAAATTATCCCGGTCGCTGCACGCGTCTCGTGAATTTAGATCAGGCTTCCAACTGAAATCTTCCGCACGGTCGTTATGTGTAAATGTTTGGGATGAAGCAGCGGCGGCGGAGTATCACAGTGCCGTTAATATCGGCGCGTGGCAGCTGCGCTTCCTGTAGCTAATCTTTACCAACTTTACAATTACACCTCTGTCCGTGAACTAGAGCATTCAGGCTTTTTTTTTTTTTTGACAATTAATTTAACATGATTAAAATGTATCGGGTCCCTCTTTTCATCAAGCGTTGCGCAAGCTTCTGCGCACGCTCGAGTTGGCTAACAGATAGTGCAGCTGCTCCATGGCCACGGGCAGACAGGCTGCTACATCAACTGCTCCACGGGCAGCGGGAGCAAGATGGCATGTAAGCAAGTCAGCTTTATTTTTTAATTTTTTTTTTCAATTTTTTTTGTGTTACATCCCGCGCTACTGCACCGAGAGGACGGTCGGCTAAGTCCATTTGTTTTTTTTCTGTGCTCCTTTTTTTATGGTTTGCGGATAAAAAGAGATCACGGCCGGTCAGGGGATTCAACTTAATGCTGATGGAGGAAAAAATCTTCTAATTAGCACTTGATCACACTATGTCTTTGGAGGGTTGTATTTCTTGTGTGTGTGTGTTTGGGGGGGTGGTTGGCGCTATGTGGGGAGGTGGGCATGTGTGCGTGAGTGTGTTTTGGGACCTTGTCAGCAGACTGAGCCACAAGGGCCCCTGTGGTAATGTGTGTATTAAATGATTAGTGTGTTAGTTAGCATAACGGCCCTTCAGCAGCGTTTAATCACTCTCAGGGGTGGGCGGCCTCACAGGAGGTGGATTGGAGAAGGAGGAGGCAAAGAAGAAGAAGGGGGGGGGGTAAGCGAGTGGAGATTTAAACGGAGGTACTGCTGTTTGAATGAGTGAGTGGATGATCTGTGAAGAGTGGAAAAAATGAGCGAGGAGGAGGAGAGAGGGGGGGGAAAAAAAGGAGTGAGCGTGACAGAGGGCAAGAATCCAACAGAAACATAATCCAGCAACACTCACACTCTCAGCACAGGGAGATACAATCTTTACAAGGCCTGAACGTCTTGTTAATGTCAGCACTTGGCCCATCATCTGGAACGAGTCCCATAAATAGCTATTAATAACAATGCAAAATGGATGTGGATGAGAAGGCGGCCCTCGCTGCCCGGGCCCCTGACAACGCCGCTGTTGCCGATAATTGCGCTGTTGTTGTTGCGTGGGGAGGGGAGGGGCCCGGGAGGGGTCGTCTGGGGCAGACAGTCAATAATTGTTGCGAATGGTGCGGTGGAGCGGCGGTCCGTCGCCGCAAACGTTGTCACGCCCGCCACGGTGGTAACTGATTGACCGAGGGGCTGTGTTGCCTTTTCTTTTTTTTTTTATTTGTGCCTGCGAGCTCAGCGAGGCGGGTTTCCCTCGGCGGGGCGGTGGTGTTGTGGTTCTGCTCCCTGCCTCTGCTGCCATAACACGCCGGCTAAGCTCCGCCAAGGCAGGGTTGCTAATCTTTAGCGCGCCAGCTGGGTCAAGGATTCTGCTGTCTTGTCAGATATCTGCATTTTTTTCTATTCCCTTTTTTGACGGCAGCATTAGTGATACGCTCTGTCCAAATGCACATCTTCTCACCTGATAAAACAATGAAGGAGAAAGGGGAAGGCGAAAAAATAATAATAATAATCAATCATGTGTTTTGTGTTGCAGAAAGAACTAGACGCCACCGCCACACAGCTTGCCAACAGACAGGACGAGAGTGAACAGTCCAGGAAGAAACTAATCGACCTGAGCCGCGAGTTCAAGAAGAACACACCAGAGGTGAGGAAATCTGATCTCCGCAGACGCACAACAACACACATTTCCGCGATTCTCTCCGACAATCACAGTTTGCCTTTTGTGTCTCTTGTCTCCTCTCTCCTTCGTAAAAAAAGAAAACGCAGCGGTGATTATTTACTGAGAAAGCAGAGGAGGAGCAGGCGACGCAGAGATGCGGGCTCGGCTCCCAAAAATAGTCTCTCCATTAGTTTCCCTGAAATCCTAAAGAGACAAAACAGAAAACCCCTCAGGAGTTTGTATTATCTGACCTAGTTTTTTATGCGTGCAGAAAAGTGTGGTCTATGAGTGTGTGTATGTGTGTGTGAGAGAAAGAGGGGGGGGGAGAGAAAGGGAGAAGGGCAGAGCAAGACGGAGAGAGAGACAGAGAGAGAGAGGCAGAGAGTGTGACAACACTACTAAGTGGGATCAGGAGGGAATTCTGTCCTGTTCCTGTGTTCCCATCACTCCTCCTGGGAATATTTGTTTCATCTCTGTTACCAAGGCAACACATTTTTAAACCACACAGCGAAAACAAAGTATTGTTGTGTTATTATTGGTAATGTCACCATGGTGAATTATTGATGGTTGTATGAATTATGTATGAACGGAGGAGACGGTGGATAGAAAATCGTCAAGTCTCCCCGGAGTTGACAGCGGGCCTATTATAGTTACCACAGGACCACGATTGTGACTATTGACTGCGGCGCACGGCCTACTCCACACACACACACACACACACACACACACGAGAGAAACTACCTGCACACACACACACACACACACACACACACAAAAAAGGCGCTAATTTTCGCTGTAGCCTACACGTTTGTCTGTGATCTCATGTTGGAGCCACACACACGCAGGGTAGGAGGCGGGGACACACACAAAGGGGAAGAAGAAAAAAACACGCAGGAGAAGCCGAGGCGCACACGCAAAAAAACACAGATAGGCTTAGATCACAGAATGGGACACACACATTCATCAGTGTAACAAGGCTGTGATTTAGGAAGGCTCCGCTGGCGTCTGTGTGGCCCCTGGCATCTCCCTGGTATGTGGAGGAGGAATCCGAGCCAGGCCAGACGAGCGACAGGATTCATTACAGGGCTGTAACAGGCTCAATAGGAATCAGCACTAAAACTCCCGGTGTTTGGGAGTGTGTGTGTGTGTGTGTGTGTGTGTGTGTGTGTTAGAGAGAGAGAGCGTTGAGGCGGCCCACCAAATAGGCTCCTTCATAACGTTCGATAGCCGGCGCTTGCTTGATTAAAGAAACGTCTCTTGCGCTTTGGCGGAGCGGCGTTTTCCGCCTCGTGCGTGTCCATGTGTGGCTGTGCGGGCGACCGGCAGCGCGGCTGTCAGCTCTTTGTAGTCTTCAGCAGTCAGCGGAGATCACAGTCACATCAGATCAGACTGCATTAGGCTGAGCGGAGTCCGTCTCTGATCCATTATTCAACAACCAGGAGACCAGCCCACGTTGACTGTGTCTAGTCTGCTGAGCTGTACTCGGCATGAACTGCACTCATGGTCTGCATGATAACACACACGCACACACACACACGCACACACACACACACACACACACACACACACACACAGCGGCTTTTGTAGCATTTTGAAAGTAGTGCAAAGAAATGCAGCGTGAAAACAAAGTTTTCATAATTCATTAGGACTGACACACACTGTTGAATTTTCCCCCCCCTTTTTTTCCTGCAGTAAGACTACATCTTACTGTGCCTGCTAAGTTGCCTGAATAATTCATCCACTTCTTAATTTCCTCTTAGTTAGTCAAGACTCCTCTACTACACTGTTATAAAGTCGAGGGTGGGAACGGTTGTAAAATGTCCCAAAGATTGCTAGCCAGAGGCGGTGGTAGTAAAACAACTTTGTGTGTTCTCCTGCGTGTGTGTGGGTGTGTGTGCGCACGCATGCACATACACACGTTTGCGTTTAGCTGCAGGGCAGACAGACAGCGAATGGGAGTTCCATACTCCCTGGAGGATTCCTCTGGCTGGCCTGTCTGCTGTCTGCCGGCAGCTCACACACCAGCCATCCATCTCCCGCTGCCTGGCCCCCTCCACTCCTTTCACTACACACTAGTGCGCGCACACACACACACACACATACACACACACACACACACACACACACACAGATTGACCACGGTGTCTCTGTGCATTGTTATGTTATATGGTCATAAATCTTTGGAAGTGGTGGGGGCAGGGGGGTGGAGCTTTGGAGAGTGGACCAAAGGGGCGCAGAGATCGGGTGTTCAGCAAAAGCGGTAGCCTGCCTCTGCATGTTTTCCAAATGTTTGTTTTTTCGTGGGTTCCGTTTCTGTGTGTGTATGTGTGTGTGTAGGCTTATCAAAATGGCTCAGTCTCCCTAAAACTTGAGACTCCAGAGATTCCAGTGGAGAATGTAAACACCCCGAGTGATGGTTTAAAAAAGTTAGTTTTATTTTGGTTGTCAAAGGGTTGTTTTTGTCACCATTCGGTCAGTCCGCTCTTCATGCAGACGACAAATCGGACAGCGTGACCTTAGACGGAAGATTTTCTATTTCCATTGTGCGTCAACATTCTGCAAATCTGAAGCCGCAGTCTGAAAATTAACGTAAAGGAAATTGGATTCATAAACGGAAAATTAGGATATATATCTCGATCTGTGTGTTAGTGTGGGTATATCTTTTTGTGTGTGTGTGTGTGTTTGAGTGTGTGATTGTGAGCGAGAGAGAAAGGGAGTGCCAGAGCAAGGGGGAGGGGCAGGGGGCGGCGGCAGGGGCAATGGGGGGTGGGGTGGAGGTCATTATCCCCAGCAGGGGAATATTGAATTGGCTCAGACAAACAGCCACAACGACCCCTGATGAGGTAACAATGGAGCCGGGTCAG
>CAESWR010000433.1:37542-60808 GCA_903171835.1 Mullus surmuletus | reverse complement strand
ACACACACACACACACACACACACACACACACACACACACACATAAAGACACACAAACCTGCTTCTGGGATTTTCGTGATGCATTAAAAAGGGGAGCACAATTAATTACGTTTATTTGAAGATTTTTCTCTTCATTGAAGGAAAGGTTATTTCTGCTCAAATGTTTCTTGGTAATAGAGTAAAAAAAAAACCCAAACAATATTCATTTATTTACGCTTAGTTGTTTTTGTGCCTCGAAATGTTTTTTCATTTAGAGGCGATCAGACCAGAAAACAACTGTCACTTCCTGTGCTCGTTAGAAACTGGGGTTGTGGCTGCACCAGCCGTGGTCGGAATGCGAAAAATTACAGCACAAAACCCCAAAACTGTTTTTGTGAGTCTGTCTCCACACAAAGTTAAAGGTTTGCGTCGTGTAATCCCCGCCCTCCATTCCCCTACGTACACACGTGCGCCGACGACACGATAAGGTCAAAAGAGCGTATCTAGAAGACCTTTCCGAGCGGCCACATCTGAAACGTATTTTAATGCCCTTATGAATTTTTAAAAACACAAAAAAATGTACAAGGTTTTACATTTTCAAATAGGTTTTCAGGGGGAAAAAACATGAGGCACATTTTCATGAATAAAAAACGACAGGCTACCTCAGGGTAAAGAAAGATGGAAAAACTGACAAGAGGCAGAGAGATGAGTGAGAAGGAGTTATAAAAGTGGTTTAATTTCAGCAGAGGAGGTAGTGAGTGAGCGGGCGAGCGAGCGAGCGGGGAATGTTTTGGAATCCCCCCTTTCCTCAGCGAGAGTTAATTGGAACAGCTCGATAGCGGCAGGGTTCCATTCTGCCATTGATTTTCCTGTTCCCTCATCCTTTATCCCTCCTTCCCGCCTCAATAGATGGGGGATATTTAAACCCCAAAACACGCCGTGGAACTCCCACTCCTGTTAAACACACACGCGGGCCTGCCCCGCGCGCACACATACACACACACACGCACACACACAAAGAGTGCAGGGGCCATTGATCCTCACAACCTAAATGTTTAAAGTTCAGTTAAGCAGTTAAGGGGTAAGAGGGCTCTGAGGGGACTCTCCTCTATTGATTATGTGTCAGGGTGGTGAGACTGGAGTTTAAATCACACGCACACACACGTGCACATAAAGTGCTAAGAGCCCTCAGTCAGAGGCAGCGAGCAGCAATGCTCTTTATCATTGTCTCACTCACTTATATCTTTCTCTGAGAAATACACACACACACACACACACACAGGAGGCCTATTTATTACTCCAGTTATGTGTTAGATTTATTTCAGGCCGCCCTGTACAGAGCTCAGCCGTCAGCAGGTTATGGGGTTTCAGCACTAATGCAGTCCTAATGAATACAGCATATCTACTGGTGGTGAACACTGAATATTCTCCGCCCGTCATGGATGTAAAGATTAGACGGGAGCCACGGGGGCCGAGGCCTTCGTCTGCGCTGACGGAGCAAGAATGTGGGATATGGAGCAGGGGTTCCTTAAGCAAAGGTCGCATACCCAGTCAAAGACATTATCGTCATCGCCGCGATGCATCACGTCCGGGAGGCTGTCGATTTATGTGCGACTGCTCAATTGCCCGCGTTTTGACCCCCTTCTCCTCCTGCAGAGGTGACCATCAAGGCCTTGAAGGAGAAGATCCGCGAGTACGAGCAGTCACTGAAGAACCAAGCCGAGAACCTGGCGCAAGAAAAGCAGCTCCAGCTACACAACGACTATGCAGAGAAGGAGAGGTATGTGTGTTTTCCAGTAATAACCTCCCATGTTCCCCTCGCACAGATTTGGGTCATTTTGCCCCGAGGTGAAACCGTTGTGATCCTAATCTTTGATAGGATTAAGTTATTTTTACTTCATTTAGCAGAGCTACTCACGACTTAATAATTTCTTCTTAACTAATAGTTCCAGGACTTTTTGTTGTTTTTGGTTTTTTTTTTTTAAAGCCGCTATCAGGTTCATCAGCAAATTGTTGCCCCCCACCCCCTCCCCAATCCACATTTGAATGCAGGAATGGAAAAAATCACCACCATAATAGACAATACCAGCATTTTTCATCATGTGGGTGCTTGCCATTCTCGCCTTGATGGGAATCAACACCTTGAGACTGGCATTTTCTCTCCCCGCCACAATATATTTCTGTTTGGAATAATTGCAGCTATTGTCTTTGGCGTCGCAATGGAACGAAAAAACCCCGCAAATAATTTCAACAACACAAAATTATACATCACTTTATTTTGATATAGATGATTATGGCGGCGTAATTAATTGTAATGGGCTGCTTCCTCGATAAAGCCATTTGGCAATTTGAAATATGTGATTTTCAGATACACGGTAAGCTTGTGGCTGAAATAAGTAAGCCTAAAATTGGCGCAAGATATTTTGGGAGGACCAAAGAAGAAAAAAATTGGACTTCTGAGGCAACTGAAGCTGCCTTAGGAGTGACTTTGATACTTCCTTTTCTTGGGAAGGGTTCCAGTCAACATACAGACTAATTGCCTGAGATGCACCAAGCCTCCATGATGTCTGATTTAACAACAGACTTGTTCTCCGTCCCGCCGACATCGCAGAGGAAAATCTGGCCTAATGTGCCAGTAGCCGCTCTAAATTGTCTGCTGAATGCGCGCTGTGTAGTTTCTCCCCGAACACAGGTGGAGCACTGACCTACCAACCATAAATCCAGTTATCTTGGATAACCGATGTGCTCCGATTTTAAATTAAAGGGATAAATAAACATTTGTGAGGCGTCAGAATGATTAGTGCTCATATGATTAGCACGTATGCCTCAGGGCTTTAAGAGACAGTGCTTTTTTTTGTGTGTGTGGGCAGAGGTGTCAAAAGTATTCATATTCATTACTCAGGTAGAAGCATAGATACTGGGGTTTAAAAAGACTTCTGTAGAAGTTGAAGTATCAACTCAAGCTTTTTGCTCATGAAAAATACTGGTTTCAAAACAACTTGGAGCATAAAAGTAACAGTAATGAAAGGGGAAAAAATGCCATTAGGACAAAAGCTTAGGCGGCGCCACAGGTTCCTATAGTGTACTAGCCCACCTCCCCAAACACGCATTTTTCTAAAGGCTATCATGATTATAATGTATATAATGTATATATAATTTATTGTTCTGGGCTACATACGTCTGCTATTTCCTTGCTGGAGTGTGACGTGATTTGTTTCATGCGCAGGTGCGATGATTGATCACATACAAACCAATAGGGTGTCGGAATGGTGTATGTTTATACTTCTCATCCAACGAATCAAATTTACTCTAACCAGATGGCGCAATTTATCTGGAAAGGTTTTTGTTTTTTTGTGGGGGTTTTTTTTTTTTAACGATGACAAGGCGGAATGAAAACAAGCCGAAATGAAATAGGAGTAACAAGGCTATTTTTAAGATGTAAGGAGTAGAAAGTAGGGATAACTGCGTTAAAATCTAAGAAGTTACAAAACAAATTACTCCAGTATAAAGTATAGATACCCCAAATTTCTACTCAAGTAAAGTATTTGTTACTTGTCACCTCTGTGTGTGGGTGAGAAGAAAGTTTGGCAGACTCACAGTTTGGATATTATTTTTTTTCCATCGCTCCATAAAGATGGTGGACGTCCGCATGTCCTTTCAAAATAAAGCGTCGGAAAACTTACCATAATGTCCTGCACAAATCGACTGCTTCGGCTCATTTGTTTACACAACCACCTCATCAACCACCTCATTGCCACGTTTGAATGTCGAGCGCCATCGTCCCGTTATCCTCTCCCGCCGTCAGCGCCGCCTTAAAAAACGGTTTACCGGTTGTTTCTCTCATTGGTTGCGCTCAGTAGCAGTTTAATTATGCGCCACTTAAATTTTAAGATGCCAAATAAAAGGATCTTTTAAGCGCCGTGAGAAACCTTTTCAAAGTGTGAATTTGCATTTTTATTTGGCGCCGTGTCGATCAAAGCCGGCCTCCTTTCCAATCGCAGTGTTGTGCCACGTGAGCGCCGTGTCCGAACTCGTCGCCCGCCTCCGACCCGCTGCAGAAGATCAATTGTCCATCTGTATTTCCTGTACGTCAGTGTTTTATAGGCCCCTTCCTGTCTGCCGAGAGCCGACTTCCTGTGTCTGAGAGGGGTAGTAAATGGATGGCACCTCTGATGCATTTTACCCTGCAAGGAGCGAGGGAAGGAGGGAGAGGGGGAGAGGGAGAGAGATGAAAGGATGAAGTAGAGGGCAGAAAAATAGAGATGACAGGAGAGACAGATTGGCGGAGAAGGGGGGCATCAAAGAGTGCCATAAAGACTGTCTTTGTGCTAGATTATTGATGTTTTTACACGCAGTGGCAATTTCTCAGCAGAGCCCAACTTTTTATATGCTAAGAATGAATCTATTTTATCCGTGTGGTTTCTGTTGCTGCCCCCCCCCTTACTCAACCCTTGCTCTCTCGCACTCCCTCTCTCCCCCCGGGTGCTGTGTGCCCCAGTGGCCAGACATTCCTGCCTAATAGGGCTGCTTAATGAGGAGTGGGTTGTGTTGGGAGGATTTTAGTGGAGAAAACACTTCAGAAAATGGTGGGAAAATAGAGAATAGCTGCAGTCGCCACTAAAGTGTGAATCTGAGACTTACTGACTCGGTATCTGTGTGACTTTTCTGCTCTCTTTGTTTCTTGCCTGCCCCCTTGTGTGTTTGTGTGTGTGTGTTTAGGAAACTCCAGGAGAGCCAAGACTCCATGTCCTCAAGGTTGGAAGAGGCTGAACATAAGGCCCAGTCCCTACAGACAGGTAAACCTGCACTGATAAAAATGAGATTCTGTCACCGATATTCCACAAAAATAGCTTTTTTTCTGAGTCTGGCTTCTGCTAACACACTGTTTTCCCGTCTTTTACAGCACTTGAAACAACTCAGGCCGAACTATTTGATTTGAAGACAAAATATGACGAGGAATCCGCAGCAAAGTATGTGCCTTAGTGATCTGTGTGTGTTTGTGGGTGACCCCCCCACCCCCCACCCCCTCCTCCTGTGGCTCCTCCGTCGTCTGTTCCTGACATAATCATCCTGTTTAGTGAATCTCTTTGCCTGGAAACTCCCCCCCGCTCTCTCCTAACAGCTGGATCATCTCCCACAACGCGCGCCGGCCTCCAAATCCCAGCATTACCCACGCACTGTAAATGCTTTCTGCAGCTATGGCAAAGCGCGAAAAAAATAGAGATTTCCTTGTGGTGTGGGTGAAATCGGTGCGATTCATCAGAGGGTCATGGTGGTGCGAGTGTGCTGATGAGGGTCACTGTAAGATGTCAAACTTCAAACCACGCAGACACCTCAGAAAAACCTGTAAGATGAGGCGGCTCAATTACTCCAGCCGTGGATATCTATCATTTTTGATCTCACAGTTGTGGTGAGAATGAGAACAGAAGCGGGGTTTTTTTTCTCATGTCAGCACTCTGTACTGTTAAGTGGCACTTTACGGGCCCTTTATGACCAGAGGAACTTTTCATAGTTCTAAGAACCGTTGGAGAAATGACCCGCCTTTTTGTGCCAGCACCGCAGTAATGATTGTACCTCGTAGAGGCTGTTTTGAGTGTGCAGCTCAGTCATTGCTGAAGTACAGTTTCATGCTGAGGGGTTTCAGACGCTATTAGAAAACATTTTGGCGGATTATATGATAGAAAAGTGGTATAAATGAACGTATCGATAATGCATAGATTATACTATGGCGGTTGCTTTACCTCTTTTCTATTCAAAATCACGGGGTATCTTAACGTTTGCATATATGGAAACAACCCTTGAGAGATTTAGAAGCCCCAGTGATGTAAATGTGTGTTGATTGGTGCACATTAGCCGCCGCTGCAGCACCAGCCACCGTGAACGCTGTGTAAAAGGACAGTCGTGTACACAACCACAGCCCCCCCGCCCCCCAAAAAATGGAACCGACCGAACCATTCGTTCCAATCATGAAACCAACAACACAACAAATGCAATGCTTTGTATCACACACCCAGTCACACACACAGAAATTATGTTGGTATTCTAACTGCTGGTGGTCCAGATCCATAAAGAAAAGAGCCTTTGAAAGATGCGAGTTGTCGGGGAACATCCAAGTGGTGGGTAGTTCCTCTGAAAAAAAAAAAAAATTCCCAGAGCTGTCTAGTCAGAAAACGCCTTTTTGACATTCTCATTCCCGTGGGCTAATTGTAGGAACCCAAAGTGCTTCAGTAGCCAATACCACATCTTAACCATAATCAGAAAATGTGAAATTCAGAGGATATAAACGCATCCTTTCATGGTGTTTCGCTGGTATCTGGCGCACTTCAAAAACAGATTGCAGTTTTTTTTTTCTTTTTTTTCTAGAAAGCTTCTGCGTAGCACGCCGTGCACAGAGTACAGTAAGCTGTGTCAACTTGGCTTTTAAGGTCCCAAACCCTGCCTATATCTCCCATTGCCCCCCTCCACACACACACACACAATTTACCATGTCCCAAACTCTCTCTGTCTATCCATTAACAGAGTTGTTAAATTGACTGGCTGTTAAAAACAGATCGATCCCCCTCCTCTCTTACTCACAATACCTTTTTTTCCACCCCCTCGTTTCTGCCTCCCCTCGCTCCGGCACTGTCTTTTTTATCTCCTGCATTGTGTGTTTGTAAGTGTAAGAGGAAAGGGCCACGGCAAGACATTGCATACAGTGTAATATACAAATCAATACGTTTCATAGCCTATCTTTAGACCCCCCTCCTCTACATTTTCCTTCCCCATGACTACATTGCAGCTCCTCCCGGTACCTTCCCTCATTTATTTACACTTCCTCCTTCCTTATTCCGTCCTTGTCTGTTCCTTTTATGTCAGGAGAAAACACATTTTTTGAAAAGGCATATATAGTAGGGCCCCCCCCTCCATTTGCTTACAGAAGCTAATAAACACATGCCCGCCCACATCCACACACGCGCACCCCATGTACGCATACAAATACACACACTCGCTCACTCGCTCGTGAGCCCGAGGCAGTCAGGGTCCTTGACTATGTGGCGTGCTGTGATCTGAAATTTTAATGCAACGCTTTAAAGCACACACAAACCCTCTCTAACCCTGCACCCTCCCAGTCCTTGGAGTCCTTCCCCCGTTTACTGCTTGGCTGAGCAAATCGCCAGTGTTTGGCTGAACACAACTTTTAACCCTTTGACTGCATATATTTTGGCGGTGCAAAACACAAGCGCATCCATATCATGCACTTTTTTTCCTCCTCTTCCTCCACACACACACACACACACACATACACACACAGAAACCCCTGTCGACAACCCGCACACACACTCTCCCGTTAAACTTTTCACTAAGGAGGACATTGCGTGACAAATCCCCCATCCTCTTGCTGCATTTGAGTAATCTGCCTTTTAAAACACACACACTCACAGACTCAGAGGAACACACACACACATGCACTGAGAATTTGGTTGACGTAGCAGGCCCGGAGTGTGTGAGCTACAGCTGGAGGCGGGCCTGCACATGTAGCATAGCCCCCTCTCTGTGTTGGCTCTGCGAGGGTCTGGCTGGCTGTGTTTCACCCGTTTAGTCACTGTTAAAGATTAATGATATATTGATCCCTGGACCCACAGGATGTGTGTGTGTGTATGTCTGAATGCCCGTCTTATAACCTTATCTGTGTGTAAAGGCATGCTACCATTTTGGGAAAACCATTTAATTGTGGATAATTAGGTAACAGTCAATAAGGTTTTCTTTCCCTTTTACACACACACACACACATACACGCACACACACACACACACACAAAACCAAAATGGCGCATAACATACACAGACACACTCTCACAGCTAGCTTCTTTTTAAGCCTCCTTGAAATCCCCAAGGTAACACGCTGTGAAAACGCAATGTGGAGAAAGCCAAGGAAAGAAAGCGAATGGAGTGATGAAAGCTGGAGGGCAAAAAGCAAGCCAGGGGCTGGAGGCTACGGCAAGGAAGAAGGGATAAGAGCGCGATAGAGGAGGGAAATGAAAATCTAAATCAGGGGAATATCCTGCTGGCACTGAGGACAGAGGCCGAGGAAGAGAGGGGCGAAAGATGAGAGAGGGGAGGTGGAAGGGGAAAAGATGAAAGCGGGAAAGCGGTGGGCAATGGGAAGGGAGCGACTTGTGTGGAAAAGGGTAGAGGCAGGCGGAGGGTGGAAAAGAAAAGGAGTGGTTGAGTGAGGAGCGAGAGAGAGGGAGAGAGGGAGAAGATGATAAGAGATGAAAAGGCCTGTCTGAGATGGAGGAAGTACAGTAGGAGCTTAGAGGCTCAGGGCTTGTTTCAGAAGTCCTACAGTGCTCACTGATGTCACTGGGTGCATCCATTGGCTTTCATGCTACAAAAGACCGTGTGTGTGTGTGTTTGTGTGCATGCATGCATTTTCTGCAGCCATGCATTTACTCTACAGCTCCTCCCTGTGGCTGCTCTCTCAAGGTTTCCTGATGAAGTTTTGATGTTTGGGGCGAAAAAAAATACGGCCTTTACTGTGACAGAGGACCCTCCCATTACTGCTTTGTGTTTGATGAATTAAGCCCACCGACGGGTGCACTGGCTGGCCACGGACAGTTCCTGCCCTGCCCAGCGACTGACTGACTGTGTCAGGATATGCAGAAAATCCCTTCCCTGTGATCTGCTTTGGCCTTCAGCCTCTAGCTTTGCCTTTATAATTCCCAAATACACCCAAATCCAAAGGTTATTTAAGAAGACTTTGTGCATCTGTACTTTGATTAAATGATCACATTTGGAGCAGGAGCGGTGGTGTATTTGGGTTGCATTACTACCCATAAACGCTCTCCATTACAAGCTTTTCTGGCTTGTTGGCTCTCTGACCTCGCATTTGTGTGTGCGGACGGGAGCACAGCGGCGCATGCACGCGGCTGCCGTACACTATAGCTTAAGACAGGATAAAAGCTGGTGAGGTAGTAGTGTACTATTATGTTGCTTAAATGCATACTAGATCCTTTTAACTGTTCGGGGAAGAATAAAAGCAGCGAGTGAAAAGCTCTCCCACCCACATCTGATTCTTTTTGCTGCATCGCCCATGGCACAATGTTGACCTAATATCAACTGTGTCTGTTTTGTTAAACACATTCAAATCAGTAGTACTAAAGCCTATGGGACATAACACTGTTTCTCATACTGTGACACACAAATACAAAAGCTGCGTAGGTCCTTGGGTTCGCTATCAAAGGATCGCAGCGGAATCAAATGGTCTTAATGGACCAAAGCAGGGCACATACGCTCGCTGCTGCTTGTGTATCCTTAGCGGGAAATACTGTTTTTTTTTTTTTTTTTAAATGCACATCCGCCACCGCACAAGCATCTCTATTAATTTTATTTGCGTGTGGTATTTAAGTACTCAAAATTCATCTTGAAGTGCGCTCAAGGATTCACGCTAAAAGCTAATTAACAGAGGTGGTAATCGAATTTAGGCAATTAAAGAGCTCCTGAAATAACCTGAAAGAGCTCCTATATAAATGTTTTTTTGGCATCTTCCCTGAGAATACTTTGCAGCAAAGCGACGGGTGGACAAAGTGTTTTTTTTTTTTTTTTTAAACTCAAGTTCAATAAGAGGCGGTATCATGGCGACGCGTTCTTGCCGTCTGACCTCTAGCAAGTGAGAGGTGAACCATGGCCTCCATCCAGACCATTAGTCAGACACAATCACACAGCTTCATAGCAGATTAGTCTGCTGTATTAGGACTTAGAGCTCTATTAATGTAATCCCTCTGTTTTAGTGTGGCCTGGGTTTAGGGGCTTACATGTGCACACCCACACACATCTGAACACACATACACGCACACACTTAAATACATGTATGCACGCACACATTCAAGCTGTTTGGGTTATGGAGTTCACAATCAATGGATTAAGGTGAAATTTAGACAGTTGCTTAATGGACACGACCGTGGTGTTCTCTAAATGTGTGCTCTTTGAACAATCACACACACGTGACCCGGTGTACTCTTTCTTACCGAGAATCATCTGCGCTCATCCATTCCTAGTTTTGGTCTGTGTGATGTGTTTTTTAGATAAATACTGTCACATCCGCTGTGCCGTGTACTGACCGAATGTCTTCCTCAGGGCTGACGAGATTGAGATGGTGATGACTGATCTGGAGAGAGCCAATCAGGTAACACACAGCTTCACTTTTTCACTTTTTGGTTTTTTTAAATACTGCCACGTCATGTCCATCTCAACAGATTTTTCTTATTAAAAATAGCTTCTTTTTTCCCCCATGAAAGCAAGACAATTTGTTATATAAACACTGTTCTCTGCCACTCAGCATTTCAGACAAACATACACACTCTTTGTTGGTCACACCTCCCCTCTCCTTCCATTTCGCCATTGTCTTACTCCATATCTGGTATCCTCCAAATCCAAAAACATTTCTCTCAGCTATATTTGAATATAGCTCCGTCGACAAAAAAGAAAAAAGGGCACGACACCCACCCCTCGTGTCATAGCCTCTAATTACATTTTTTTCCCCCCCATTCTTCTGTTTGAGTCGTGCAAAGCTGCTAGCTTGCGAGTGATTTCACGCACCATTTAGAAAGGATTTACTAACACTATTTTATTACATATCTTAACAGCAGCATCATACAACAATAATAATTACAAAACAGCCTACATTAGGTTGTAGCAAAGGTATTAACGCACATTAGGGAATGGGAACGTAGCGTTGGTTATCAAATTCATAAATCTAAAAAGCATACAGGAAAACCGACAAAAACAAAGCCGTCCGACCACAAGTATTTGTCCACGCGAGCATTGTCCCGACGCTGGTTGACAGCTGTTGCATGTTAGCGCCGGCAAGAGCCAATGGGATCGCGGGGCGGAGCTCGTTTAACGTGCAGCTAGCAGAGCCGGCACAGAGAGCTTCTCACAGTCACGCCGGTCTATCTTAAAAAGCAGTAGTTTGCCACAGTGTCAATGTTCACAATCTCATATATAGAAGCTGTGAAAATAAATAAATAAGGCTTTTAATACGCCTCCTTTCAAGTGAATGCTCGTATTCATGGCCTATTTTTAAGGTGCACGTTTCACTGAGAATGATTGAGACCGAAAAGCACACTGTTGGTCTGTTTCATGGAATTTGTTGACAGTCCGGAAAATTAGACATCCCTAACTTAATACTTTAGAATTTCGGATTTGCGCTGAATAAGTGCAAATGCAGCATTTTTTTTTTTTTAAAGAATAACTTCATTATTGTTATGAATGCTGCGTTTTGTTGAATGTTTAGCGCGCATCCACCAAGAGCATCCAGCTGAAATGGGCCCTTTAGCGCGCCCTCTGCCCCTGTGCTGTAAATATTCCTGTGGTATCTGTTAATGTCATTGTTGTTAACTTTCATTATTAGCCCAAGAGTATGATTTGTGGCTAAAGGGGTAGCATAGGCATGTAATGTTAATACTAGCCTAAAGGTAAGCACTCAGACTATAATGCCACACAGACACACAAACATACACTATTCACACTTCTGATTTGACGTTTACAGAGGGTGACAGCGTGGCCTGCAGCTCAGTCACAGACTTTTTATACGCTTTTATAAGGAGAAAATGGAAAACAGGATTCTGCCTCTTTTCTCTCTCTTTTTTTTTTTTTTTTTTTTTGCAAACGGCGGTCCAACTCCCACCCAGTCAATAACGGCTCCCAATATGGTTGCAATTAGGAACACTGTGGAATCGGCTCCCTGTAACTCCTAATGATGGCAAGTTGGCGAGCTCTGCGGATGATTCCCAACTGGAGCATGGCAGTTTGGCCGTAAACACAAGGCAGTGTGTATCATCTTAATTCTCAGGACTAATTTAATATTTTCAATGAGTCTACATGAAGGCAGAACTCTCCCTCAGCAATTATCACACACTTTTTGGCGTTTCGGTTTCTCTTCCATCCGCCACAGCATAATGTAAATTTGTTTATGCTGGAAGGCTGAGTAATTCCTCTCCATACGGACAAACACGCACACACTTGGCTGTTAAATCGAAATATTTTCTCTGACTTTTCCAATACTTTTGAATTTTTTTGAGTATTTCTGCAGAAAGCCTGTGAGCCAAAATAAAATGTTGAAATAATTATTGTTTAACGAGATTAGCTCCACCCGTGCGTCACAACACCAACAGATTATATGTCTGGATGTGTTAATGTTTTTTGTTTTTTTTCGGTGGGGGAGCAGGGGCTGGCGAGAAACTCCGACAGGTTAGAGTAGAGTTCGCACACCCCTCTCCCCCCCTCCAAAAAAGAAAATGAGTTATATTAAATTGAACTGCAGTGATTAGATTCATCGCGTCTCCACCAGTGATTTGTCCTGAAGCATTTCTCTCTTGTGTCTCCTCGCAGCGAGCCGAGGCCGCTCAGAGAGAGGCCGAGTCTCTCCGAGAGCAGCTGTCCTTGGGCAACCAGTCCCAGCAGGTCAGCAGCCCGACCAAGGCCGACCCCGACACGGTAATACATTTCACTGCTTCACCGACTCACTGCAGCGGCTGACAAAGAGCTATTGATAGGCTAAAGATCAGCCTGGCGTTCAGCTCCCCGGACGCTCGTTATTAGCCGCTTGTAATTCATTGATTTGTGAAGTAATAATGTGATTTTTTTTTTAAGGCAAAGGTTGCCACAGTGTCAATAGACAATTGCTGTATTGATTAATTTTATTGATTTATTTGACCTGGATGGACTTGGTTAACTTTGGGGTCTCGTAAGTGTCTGATTGACCCCTCGGTGCCGGGCCATCGTGACTGATCAGTGAATCACGCGCGTTCATCTCCTGATCAGCTCCAGCCTGCTGTAGATAATCTGATCACGGTTGTCTTTAGAGCGCAGTTCACAGGTTGCTTCGTGAAGCTCGGAAGGTTTGTTTGGTCCCCGATTAAATCGCCACTCTTCCTGGGCTCGCAGGAACAGGAAGCGGAGGTGGCATCCCACTCAAATCTGGAGGCGGAGCTCAGGGCCAAAGAAAGGGAGACCGCACAGCTGGTGGACGACGTCCAGAGACTGCAGGCCAGCCTGACCAAACTCAGAGAGACCACCAGCTCTCAGATCACACAGCTGGAGGAGCAGCTTAGCAGCAAGACTGCTGTCCTCAAGGTAGCAACACCCACACACACACAGACACACTCCCCACTTCTTTGGTTTCAGCTGTTCATCTCTAGCAGAACTATTTCTGTACTTCTTTTACTTTGCAGCGTGCTTTGGTCACACCTGTAACAATACTCTGGCATTTATCCTCTAAATCGCTGAAATCATTGCTTGACGTCTAAAGAGCCAATTATTCCCTTTTCATGTCATTTAATCTCTGTCGTCGGCAGGAACTGGAGGAAAAACTGCAGAAACAAGCTGACTATGAGGAGGTGAAGAAGGAGTTGAGGTGAGAAGCGAATACAGGCGTGTGTGCGTGTGTGTGTGCGCACGCGCAGTCCTCTCAGATCTATTTATTTCAGCCGTTTGATGTCTAACGATGTTAAAAGAGATGTGAGACTTTATTTAAGACGTGTAACTGAGTTGAGTGGCCTTGTGTGGCTGTTGCGTGATGATTGTCTCTCTCACTTGTTGCCCCTCTATCGCCTCTTTGTTCTTAAGGAGACAGATATAGAAAAACCCGGGACGCCAGACATAGTTTTGTGTATGATTAATTGCATGTGTTTTTTTGTGCGTGTGGAAAAAGTTTACATGTGCAGTAATTACAGCTAATCACAGTCATTTCTCCCCCCCCAGTATCCTGAAGTCCATGGAGTTTGGAACTTCTGACTCTGCGCAGGTAAAAAATAAAAAGCATAAGTGGCAGCCTTCAACAAATTACACATCGGGGTCATTTTAACAATAGAACATTGACAAAACAATAGACAACAGACAATAGGCTCTTCAACACAGAACATAAAGAAAATTGCAAATATTTTCACATTTTGTTTTGTGTGGTTACCAAAATGCTTCTGTGTGCTGTGAAAAACGGTTAACTCAGACAAACCAAAGAATATTTTGCAGTACCAAAATAAAATGCAGCATTTCATAGAGAAATATGTTATGATATGATACATGATATCAACAAGAAGTGCATTCAGACAAATTAAAACATAATCCGCTTTCTCGGAAATGTGTTGTATTATAGTCGTCCATGTGACATCGCTCTGCACATTAAGTTCCATCTGTTTGTTCTTTCTATTTTACATTACTTCACATTTTGATTATCGATTCTCTGACTTCAATTAATCAATTCAGAATTGGCTGAAATAAAATATCTATAATTGCACAGACAGAGTTGGGCATACAAATATGAAACAAAGGGGAAAAGCCGTGTTTTCATTTCTCTTCTTTCCCATCACGCCCAATAGGATTCAACCAAACCCTTGGAGGTGCTGCTGCTGGAGAGGAACCGCAGTCTGCAGTCTGAGAGCGCCGCCCTTCGCATCGCCAACACCGAGCTCAGCGGTAAGTGTGTGTGTGTGTGTGTGTGTGTGTGTGTGAGAGAATCACAAAGGTTCATTAAAGCATCGCTTCATTTGCAACACCAAACGTGACGAAGAAGCATCAGCCATGGGAGGCAGGTAAGGCTACAGAAGGGTGCTTAGATATGCATGCGGAAGGGCTCATGTCGGGTTTCTTTTTCTCTGAGAATACTTAACCACTCAAAAATGGGGTCTGTTAATTAATAAAAACTCCAATACGGTACTGAAATATCTTTGAAAAGAAAGAGAAGCCACCTCTGCTGTGTTAAAATACCTCGGCGGGAGGTCAACCTGAAAGTTGCAGCACACAAAAATGAGGACACTATATATTTTGCTCCCCCTACATCGGGACTCCTGCCCTCTGCAACAGTGTTTATGGGTTTGAAATGTCATAGCTTTAGGCTTGAATAGCTGAATAGCTTTGAATTGATTAACATTCACAGTAAGAGGAGCCCACTGTCTTACTCAATCATGTTAAGTCTCGATGGTTATGCATTAGAATAATATTACTTGCAGCACTTATCACGATGGATTCTAGTTGTTCCAACAGCGGGAAAAAAAAAATAGTTTGTTTGTTTTGGTGAATGTAAAAATGGAATGAAGTAAGAGGTGCTTTACTCAGCCAGCCAAGCGAGCATCTGTTTTCTGCCATCAGACCTGTTTACAGAAGACTTTTATTGCTTCATTTTTTTCCCCCTGAATGTATTTTCTTTTTACGAATGAAAGACTATGATCTACAGTGGAATTATAACATGCGCAGCAGCAGCAGCATGCATGAGGACTGGTTGTCAGTGGACTTTTTTACCAGTTCACCAGTTTACTCGCCTTTGCCTGCGCGACAGAGAGCCAGAGACTGAGCCCGGGGTCGAGCTAATCTGCACAGTGGCACAGGGTCAATTGTTTTGTTTGTCCTTTTTGTCTTCCAGGCTGTGACTTACAAGAAAGGTTGAAATCACAAATGCATGGGCGTTTTGTCTGGGGGGGTTGGCAAAAAAGGAAAAACAAAGTTCACTAATTTGGAAAAGACTTGATTTAAGATAACTTTTGTTTTATTTATTTATTTATTTTCCTCTCTCTTTTTGGAACCCCTTTTTTGTTGACTCCCCCATAATGCATGGTGTGTTTGACCTTTCTTGTAGGGCCAGCCGGGCGAAAAGGGACAGAAGAGTCCACACCGAAGGAGGAGACGCTGCCCAGCGACACCTCTTCCTCGCCCCCTCCTCCCCCGCCCTCTCTTCCCTCCTCCTCCCAGCTCCCCCTGTCTCGCACTCATACGGATCCCCTCAACACTGCCACCACCACCAGCAGCAGC
This sequence comes from Mullus surmuletus, assembly GCA_903171835.1. NCBI lineage: Eukaryota > Metazoa > Chordata > Actinopteri > Syngnathiformes > Mullidae > Mullus > Mullus surmuletus. The sequence continues at coordinate 45,044 of CAESWR010000433.1, read as the reverse complement.
AGCGAAACACACCCTTTCAATCCCACGGGCATAGGACAGGACTTCTACTCCCCCGTGTTCCCACTGGTGGGTGGCAAGATGGCTTTGAACTCCTTGATCCAGCGACAGCTGCTCCAGACCTTCTACTCCAAAGCCTTGCAGGAGTCATCTGGAATTCCCAGCGGGGCTCTACTGTTCACCCCCTTCACTCCAACCCTCAGTTCTATCCCTACCTCCACCCCCGGCTCTGGTTCTGCGGCCATCCCTCTGGCAGCCAGCAGCCCCCAGCCGCCCCCGGCCAGCCCGGACATGACACCGGTTAACGGGAGCAGCACAGCTGGCAGCGCCCCCTCCCCGTCGCCGAGCCACTCCGATGCCACCACAGGGAGTGTGCTGGACGGCGAGGACATGGACACGGCAGAGATCGCCAGGCAGGTGAAAGAGCAGCTGATCAAGCACAACATTGGTCAGCGTGTGTTTGGCCACTATGTGCTGGGACTGTCCCAGGGCTCGGTCAGCGAGATCCTGGCCAGACCGAAGCCCTGGAACAAACTCACCATCCGGGGGAAGGAGCCCTTCCACAAGATGAGGCAGTTCCTCGCCGATGAACAGAACATCCTCGCTCTGCGCAGCATCCAGGGACGGCAAAGAGGTGAGTGTGTGTGCATCTCAGGTGTGTTGGTGCGCAAGCGTGTGTGTATGTCTACCGTGTGTGTGTGTGTGTGTGTGTATGTGTATGTGTGTGCGTGTGAACAGCCCTGCACAGAGCCATTGATTAGCTTGTCAATATGGACTAGCTTTTTATTTTTTCTTTCTCTTTTCCTACTCCCATCCTGTGCCACATCTGTGTGTCCTGAATGAGTTTCTAGACACGCAGCGATCCCCAGAGTCTCTCCCAGCTATCGTGGTCAATACAGAAACCTTTCACACGTCAATAGTATTGATCGGCAGGAACTAGGAGGAAGGCAGGGGTACTGTTAACTACGGGTAGATTCGATTAGCTTGGGCCTGCTTTTGTTAACGCATCAGGACATTTCTGATTGAAGGTGGTCTCGGTGGTACGCAACGTCTACCACCTAGCCTAGCCGAGTGTTGAAAGTAACCCTGCAGTTAGTTAGCCCCGTGTTTTAATACATACTAGTAAATAATGTATCTGGCACAGCGCTCCGTCTTCCAGGTTGTTTAATATCCCTATTAGAGGTAGAGGTTTGATTCCTGCTGGGGCCACAGATGGTGAAGATCAATGTATTTATGGTACTATAATGTGCACTGGATGGAAGTATCCACACATTCCATATATTTGCAGAGCATAATAGGGCACCATATAGTCTAGCTGTAAAAACAAAACACACAAATGCTGTAACATAGTGTGTGGTATATTGTTTTTAACAGAGGGCTCAGGCCAGCCCCAGCTTAGCCGAATGTTTCAGGATGTTCCGAAGCGGAGAGCCCTCTCCAATACTGCTTCACACACAGGTCTGTCCCCCCCCCCCCTTCACACACACAGATTCTAGCACGTTCTGTCCGTGTGGCATGTTTGTGTCAGGATGAAGTGTATCCATGGTGTGTGTGCGTGTGTTGCGTTTATTAATTTGAGGGGCGGGCTCACAGACATAACTGTTCCTTGAAGGGGAACCACAGTTACAGTCACTTGCGTCAAAGGAAAAGCCAGCATGTGTATTTTAGGGGTTTTATTGGTAGTTGTTATTCTGTGGGGAGCTTTTACTGTACGAACCCTGTAGCACGTGTGCATGTGTGAGCTCCAGAGGAACCGGAGAAATGATGACAGCGCCCTGAGTGTAGCTGCCTCATTGCTCAGTTGTGGGGAATGTTGTTCTTTGTGCTGTGCAACGGTGTTCCCATTTGATGTGTGTATAAGCTCTGTGACTGTTGCTTTTACCTGCTCTGTCTTTGGTTCTCACTGATTTTGAATGCTACCAGATTTTTCATCTCCCCTTGTGCTCCCTTTTTTTCTCTCTCTCTCCTTCCAGGTAATATCACTGCCCGTGTCCGCACCCCGGAGGCAGGTTCAGATGAGGCCATCAAGTCCATTCTGGAGCAGGCCAAAAGAGAGCTGCAGGTGCAGAAAGCCGGTGAGTGTGAATCTCTCATCTCCAGAGGAGGCGAGGCTGCGAAAATGACGTGCTGTGGATGCTTTTTTCTTTCCTTTCTTCTTTTATTATTTTTTTTTACATCGGTCGCATTCTGCTCCTTCTACAGACTTGTCCCACATGCAGCCCTCATATGCTGGACTGAAAGGAGGGGGTGGAGGTGGGGGCGGAGGGGGCAGCGGGTCGGACGAGGCAATCCGCTCCATCCTGGAGCAAGCTCGCAGAGAGATGGAGGCCCAACAGGCCGCACTGGAGCCCATCCTCAAAGCCTCGTCTTCATCCTCCTCATCCTCCATAGCATCACTGTCTCAGAGGGACCTCCTGAGCTCGTCGCTCACTGCTCCCCTCCCCCCTTACAATCCCCTGGCACTCTCCCTCAAGAAGCCTGCCAGCTCCCTGTTGTCCTCCCCCTCCTCCCCGTCTCCGGTCCTGGACTTCAGCTCCGGCGTGAAGAGAGAGGGCAGGGCCTCTTCGGGGCTTGACATGTCAGTTGACGGAGCTCTCAGACTGGGTCGGGGCTCGGAGGGGCCGGCTCGCTCCGGAAGCGCCGGAGGAGTGGGCTACTGGAGAGAGCAGTGGTGGAGCAGCATGCACACAGACCCGCGCAGGAGCATAACCAGCCAGACAGGAGAGGAGAACCACAACCTGGAGGACTCCAAAGAGGTGAGGGGAGGCTCTGCCAAAGCCAGGCTCCGCACGCCCGTTATCTGTTTTTATTAGCCTGTTTGACTCTGCAGCGGTTGCATGTCTGAGCTGTTCTCCTGATGTGCGCTCTAGGGAATATTGAGTGACAGTCTGTCTCGACACAAGCCGTGGAACAAGCTGAACCAGAGGAGCAGGGAGCCATACCTCCGTATGCAGCCGTGGCTCAATGGAGACCAGGGGCAAAACTCACACATCCAGCAAGCTCAGAATCAAGGTAAACAAATCAAACACACACATGTATGTACAGTATCGGGATTCACACAACACGGCTCCTTGGGCTTCCGAATTACTCTGAAAGCCTGATTAGAGCTTGTGGCTAGTTGTTACTGTCAGCCTGTCAATCACCCCACCCTTCCTCCCCCCACGTGCCCCTTCCCCACACACGCACCATTCCCCCCCTCTCCTCCCACCATCCCCCCATCCCCAGTGCAGTGGCAGTGTCAGCCAGCAAGCTGCTGGTTTGTCATGTCATAGACAAGTTAGTGTTGCAGCGCCAGATGGCAGCTCCGTGTGTGCGTGCGTGTGCGTGTCTCTGTTTCTCTCTGGGGGTGTAAACAGCAGCTAATGTACACTGACAGCTCCTCATGACTGCTCTCTTCCAGCCTGCTGAGCTGCACAGCAGTACTACACAGACAGAGACAGGGAGATGAAGGAATAGGAGGAGGAAGCCAAAAAAGCTTCAAACTGAAAACTTAAGCACCTTTTGCTGTTTGTTTAACAGGAATTAAATTAGTTGATGTCGTACGACTGAAGTCCCTCCCAAACCCAGCAGGGAAAGGAGATAAAACTGTGTTTTCTCACATAGCAGCATGCCTTTTTAACCCGCATGATCTCCTTTTTCATTTTTTTCCTCCCTGCTGTCTGTTCTCCCGAAACAGAGGGTACGCCCAAGACCTCGGCCAGCTGCAGCCCCGCTCCGGAGTCGCCCCTTAGCTCAGCCGAGGAGTCCGTCAATGGTTTGGCAGGAGATCCGCTCGCTTCGCAATCCTCCAGTCTCAAGCTTCCATCTGACGATCCTTCAGGTGGGGAGTCGCAGCCCAGCACCCCGCTGCCCCTGCCCGGACACTCGGGTCTCAGCATCCAGGAGATGGTTGCAATGTCTCCTGAGCTCGATACTTACGCCATCACCAAGAAGGTTAAGGAGGTGCTGACTGATAATAACCTTGGTAAGAGACACAGAAGACATTATTCTTTTGTCCCCCCTGCTTTGTTTTTGTGCCACTGCTGAGCATTTGAATGCACATGCGCTCCTCCGCCCCCGCTCCTGATTTATTTATTCGTCATTCGACAGCCCTTAAATCAGATGTCTGAAGTGACCAATTGTTCCTATCCTAACCAGGCCAACGTCTGTTTGGGGAGACGATCCTGGGTCTGACTCAGGGTTCTGTCTCAGACCTGCTGGCCAGGCCCAAACCCTGGCACAAGCTCAGTCTCAAGGGCAGGGAGCCCTTCGTCCGCATGCAGCTGTGGCTCCAGGACCCACACAGTGTGGAGAAACTCATGGACATGAAACGCCTGGAAAAGAAAGGTATGACATAAAAAAAGCCTGAGCAGAGGAATTAATATGCGCCTCCCTATAGACCAGCACGCCTTCGGAATTAATGGAGAGCGAAGGCTGGAAAACCTCTATGTCATGTGCTTCGGCATGCATTTATCTGATAAATACATTCGCATAAAAAACCACAAGCAGCAGCCTTTGAATTACACATGCACATCTGCACACACAATATCCTTTGTGCAAGACAGCAGAGCATGTTGTGCAGATCACAGTCATCTTGGTGTGATGTCAGTACCAATCAGGACTGCAGACATCACATACTGTATTAGATGTGACAGCTAGGGGACTGCCGGGGGCCTGCTTACTCACAGTCATCAGCACTCCTCTTCATCATTGTCATCATCATAATAATCATCAGTGTCTATAAGCTTGTATTTTTATCATTTGTTAGCCCCTCTATCGCTCTTATCATTTTGCGTTCCTTTCGGCTCGGGTGATGCGCTTTAATAATCAGCAGAGCCGAGGGGGGGGCCTCACCCCTCCCGGCTGCCTAACAGTGACCCTCTGACTGCCCATTTGAAGCCGCGGAGAGCCAATGCGCTGGTGGGCACGGGCATCCAGGATCAGTTTACCCTCGTGATAGCACAAACTGCACACAAGGGCAAAAACTTAACTGACCTTAAGCCACAATGTTTGGAGGCTGGACGTGTGGGTTACTTTCCATTCAACTTCATTTTAGATTATTGACCCCAAAATAATGCATCCAAATAGCGGCTAGAGGTGGGAGGGGTGGGATGGGGGTGGGGGGTCGTGGCCAACAGCAGAGCCCCGAGGAAAGACATGGACCTACTGTAGAGTAACCACATTTGACCTCTCACCTTTGTGGTACAAGCCTGCAAGGAATTCCACAACTTTCACAGTGGTCTAACCTTGCTCCGAGGGTTTTTTCCCCCTTGCAACACTATTATATCTGGCAGCCTGTATTGGGGTTGAGAAAATGTCAAGCTCATGCGAAGCTGCCATGAACTGTTCATTTTCAGCTGCTGGTGCCTGAAGTAAGCAGTGCTACTTGTTTGGTTTAAAATGGAAGGGATGTTTTTGTTGTTTTTGGGAAGTACAATAGCACCACCTAGTGTCCGTTGCAAGACTATATCTCAGCACAGAGGTCGGGTGTTAGTGACAGTATTAATCACATCACCGGCTCAGTCGCAAATATTATTAATCTCAATTCACTAATCACGAATTAACGATCGAGCTTTGAGTGACCTTTGTTTTAATCCTTATGTCACCGTTCAGCGTACATGAAGAGGCGGCTGAGCTCCCTGAGTGACGGCCATTCGGTGGACGCAGGCCTGGTGGGTCCGGACTACCTCCAGGGCTCCCAGAGCCCGGGGCAGCAGCACCTGAAGAAGCCCCGAGTGGTGCTGGGCCCCGAGGAGAAAGAGGCCCTGAAGAAGGCGTACCAACAGAAGCCCTACCCCTCCCCCAAAACCATTGAGGAGCTGGCCTCCCAGCTCAACCTGAAGACCAGTACCGTCATCAACTGGTTCCATAATTACAGGTCAGCATGCGCGGGGAGAAGGAGAGAACAAAAAAAGACATGAATATTGACCTTTTTGTCCTCCGGCTGTTTGCTTGCCAAGTTGAATGAGACTCAATAGGACTCAATCAAAGATAGTTTGATATAATTCGAGTCAATTTAATTTACTTGACCGCCAGTATTCCTCTCCTGTACAAAAAACATTTTTTCGTGATTATAATTGTATTTGTTTGATTGGAATTAATTTGTAGGTTGCAGCTGATACTTAGGATGAACTTGCTGCTCTCATATTTGCGCGTGCATGACAAGTCCTGTTGTATTGTTAAATAAGAAAATGGGCTTTTCCACTTAAATCCAAAGAACGCCATATCCACAGATCAGAAACCTTCAGGATTTATTATTTATTGATAAATTGAATGTCAGGAGTTTCGTGACTGAACTCGTGTATCTTCGCTCAGGTCACGCATCCGACGAGAGCTCTTCATAGAGGAGATCCAGGCTGCAGGCGGGATGGGGCCCGGCAGCGAGGGGGGGTCCCCGTCCCTCCGCGGGTCCAAATCAGGAGAGGGGGACAGCTGCGACGGGACAGAATCCGAGGGCACGGTGGAGACGCGCCAGGGACTGGGCATGGGCCTGGAGGATCACAGAGAAGTGTGCAAAGACCATGACATGGAGGCGGAGTCTGAGGCAGGGGGCTCTAATAACTCCCCCGCCCAGTTAGACTGCATCTCCTTAGCCGGACCGGGCTCCAGCTGTGGACAGGCCGGACTGGGGCTCTTCGGCCTGACGGAGGCGTCCTCCAGTAGCTCGGCGTCTAGTACTAACGTCCCCGCCTCCGGCCCCACCAGAAACCCCAGGGACAACAATCTGCGCAAGAAGAAAGCAGCTAATCTCAATAACATCATCCACAGGCTGGAGAAGGCTGCCAGCAAAGAGGATCCCTCAGAGTGGGAGTTCTAGCTCCCCCCCTGGCCATCCTTCATCCCTCTCGTCTCATAACCTCACGACCTCTAACCTTGGACCCCTCCTGCTCTGTTCCAGTCGGAGAGTGGACACAGCCAAAGTCAAGCTCAGCAGCCATTTTTATTACGTAGAAGCTTTCCGAAAAGGGGAAAGAAACAAAGAGTGGTTGGCAAAACCCTTAAAAAGAAGATTTACTGAATACCTAGAAGAACAAATAAGAGAACTTAAGTGTCTCTCCTTTTTTTTTTTTTTTTAAACTGAGTTTTGTTTTTGTACTGAGAAAAGCACTTAGCCGTCCTGCTGGCCTCTGGCCCTGCTGTACCTCCCCCCTATCACCAGCCACTGGTGCACCAGACTGGTTAGTCCTGAGCTGGGGTCTGACCCACAGCTGGGGTAGAAACCTGGACTCAGAAACAGGCAAGGCCTGACACAGCAGCTGTCACAGTGATAGACACTGATAGATGATAGATAGAGACAGGAACTCTCTTACAAGAACTCTCACTTTCTTAAAGGAGATTTTTTCCGCTCTTCTTCTCACCTCCCAAGTGTCCACAAACCTCCCCTCACTCAGTGAGATGCCTCATTTTTCACACTGTAGAGTGACTGTTACAAACCCTTTGCCTTTTTCACTCACTGCGTGTGTGTGCGTGTGTTTTTTGTATGTTAGGGGTTGTGTCAGTGTGCACCTGTGTGTGTGTGTGTGTGT
>CAESWR010000432.1:72890-85820 GCA_903171835.1 Mullus surmuletus | reverse complement strand
AGTTTTGTCGGGTATTACAATAATTACACGTGTGACGGAAACGTCCTCACAGCAGCCTGATAACACTTTTTATCTCAATAATTCCCCAACAAACGGTTATTTTTTCATCTATTATTTCTTCATTTGGAGCGAAGATGTCACACACAGGCGATACTGGAACACAGTTTTCACACCAAACAGGTCTGAAACTATCATTTAATCCATAGACGACATATTTGTTTTGCAGACGTCATTTATATTATATATTTATTTATTATATATTTGAGTGTTTTTCCCGCGTTGCTGAAGGTAAAGAGGATAAAGTAGATCCACGTACCTGCGTGTGTGTGTGTCGTTTCCCGGGAAAATGCGGCTGTTGCGCAGTTTAAGTTGGGAAAGCTGGAAGTCGTTCGCTCTTTCCCGGAAGCCCCGCCCATGCATTCATTTATTTATTTATTTATTTAATAATGGTTTGTAACTGAGGATTTAGCAGTGTTATTGTTGAAGAATCCACATGTTCATCATCACTGGTGCAGCCTGCTCCTCTTTAACGCCCCTCTGATGGAAACAGTGCGTCTGTCTGGGTTATAACTGATGTAAAGTTTGCAGGCAATGACAAACACACACACACACACTCCCAGGACGGAAGAAAACACTGCACGCTTCCAAACAGACAGAAAAAGATGAATTTCAGCTTCAGAACAGTCATTTACAACATCAACAGATGATGCTGGAGACACTGGGATGAAGGGTTTTACTCATTTTTATCAGTTTGTACCAAAATAGTATTTGTAAGAAGAAGAAGAAGAAGAGAACAGTTATTTGGAAATACGACACAGCAGCTGGAACAAAAACAGACAATGCAAAGTCTCGCATTAACCCTTTAACGTTCAGCTCCGAGGTACGGAAGCCCTGAGAGGACATGATTTTCCTTTTTCTTTAACACCGTTTTTCTCTTTCTCTTGTTTTTTTCTCATTATCTCGAGATAACGGAATAAATGAATTTGTTATCTCGTGAAAAAATGAATTGATTTCGTTGTCTCATAATAACAGAAGAAACATACACTGTTGACAGAACTCAGTTCAGTCAGTCGCACAAACTACAAGTTACCGTAGTTTGTTTACTGGCTGTTCAAGGGGCTATTAACTCATTTGTTATCTCGAGATAACCAAGTTTGTTTTCTCGAGCTAACGAAATAAACTAATTCGATATGATGAGATAAGACCACAAAAATAACTCTTCGTTTTCTCAAGGTAACGAGAAATGTAAGTCGTTATCTTGAGACAAGAAGCTTCTTGTTCTCGGGATCAAAACACTATTATCTCGTGATCTCTTAGTAAAAAAGTATTCTCGAGATAACGACAAATATAAGGACAAATATGAGTCATTATCACGATAGAAGAGTGTAAAGAAATGTTAAATCATGTCCTCTCAGGGCCTCCGTACTGAGGCACAGATTCCCCATCATTAAAAAAATCAAACAAAAAACAATGTTACAGATGAAAAAGCAGCATAAACAGTTTAGTGCAGATTTTTTTTAAAAGTGCAAGAGAAGCAAATATCTGGCAGGAGGGCGGAGCAGATCTCAGGCTGCCGGGTCGGTGCCGCCTCCCTGCGGAGGAGCTTCGCATTCCTCAGGACGCTCGGCGCTCTGGAAAGCACACATCATCAACACACACATCATCATCAGCAGCAGCAGCATCACAGGAGTTTGTTAGGACCATGAACAGCCCTGTCTGTCTGTCTGTCTGTTTACCTGTCTGTCTACCTGTCTGTCTGCGTTCTGTGCCGAGTCCACCTTGTCGCCTCCGTCCCGGCGGCTCCTCAGAGCTTTGATCCCCAACACGGCCGAGCTGACGGAAACGCAGATCTGCTGCATCGACAGCACCAAAAGCACGGAGGTGATTCCTCGCAGCAGCAGCTGGCGGCACACAAAGAAGAAAAAGCAGCTTTGATGCCTTCAGACAAAATCAGATGGACAGAATCTTCGGTAATCTTAGTCCGAGCTGGATCCCTTTTGCCCAAACCAGGCTCGTATCTCTGACTGCGGTCAAGTAAACGTAATAATAAGTCAAAATAGTTAATCATCTCTATTTAAAACCAGCATTTTCAGCATTTTAAGCCTTCTAAATACATCATACTTCTAGATTTACCAAAGTTATTTCAAGAAATCTTGTCAAGTGAACTTTTCCTGCTGAATGGATGGATGAGTTCACTTGTTTTGAGTCATTTTCCCTCAGATTTAGTGTTTTTATCTTGTTTTTTGACCCCTTTTCTGCAGTGCAAATGCTCAAAGTTGCATACGTTTATTTTCATACATAAAAATAAATGTAATTAAGTCTCAGTCCCCACTAACAATAGAAGCTACAACACAAATACACATTTTATTAAGGAAGAGAAGTAGACAATCGTGTCCCGATCTGATATTGATATCAGATATCGGATCATGTCAGCCTGCATCTAAAATCTCCAATATAAGGTATTGAGGTTATTTTTCTGGGTCTTCTAATTCAATTTTTATTCATTGAATTCAATGGTAGAATATTCTTCCGTTTAAGGTTCAAATGTATGTAAGTCATTGGTTAATAATCAATGGGTCAGTTTTCCTCATAGCTACTGTTGCTGACTATTGTTCTCTGTTTGAGTAATATCACTTGATCAAGCCTTTTCTAACATTCCATTCTACGCAATAAATCATAAAAGTAGGTTTGATTCCTGCTGATATCATATTGGATCGATATCGGTATCGGCCGATACTCAAGGCTGCAATATCGGTATCGTATCGGAAGAGAAAAAGGTGTATCGGGACACCCCTAAAAGTATGTATGATTCGTGATGATATCGGATCAATATCAGTATCAGCCAATACTCAAGGCTGCAATATCGGTATCGTAGTGGAAGTGAATACGTTTTTGAATCAAGTGCAAGTAAAAGGAGGTACAGTAGCACAAAAACTGTGAATTATTTACGTGTGATGATTCCTCTGGTCAGACTTGAAACCCACCAGGATCGTGGCTTTCCCCTCCAGGCACTTCTCCATCACCAGCCGCGGCTCCTCGGTGGCGCCCGGCGGACCCTCTGTCTGCTCGTCGGGATAGAGGTCGTGCTCGCACATCCACCACAGCTCCGTGACGCCCAGGCTGATGCTGAACATCACCGCGGCCGTGGCGGCCAACAGAGAGCCGAAGAGGTGGAGGGTGACGCTGAGGAGGAGCTGCAGAGCACAGAGCCGCGTCACACAGAGCAGCACCAAGACGCATGCAAAGACCCAAAGGGCTGCTTTTAATTGGTTTGTTTTCATTTCCCAAAGACTTCATTGATTTGTTCAGATAAGAGTAGGGCAATGAAAAAAAAATCTTTGTAAGAAATACGCAGTTTTATCTTTTGCGACAATCACTACGTTTTCATGCAGTCAGTCCAGTCTAAGTGGACTATCAGCGCGGCCACGGAAACCCCAATAACCGGAATTTGCTCATGTTCTGGTTTTTAAAAAGCTGGGTTCCTCCTTTTCTAAGCCGAATATTTGATCACAGTATCCCCATCAAAAGGAACATGAATTAGTTTTTTTGTATTGTTGTATTTTTTCATACTTTATTCTTGGATTGATTCTGAACAGGCATAAAAACCACTGAGGGCTTGGAAAGTATCAGCAGAAATAAAACAAAGTGGGGGGAAAAAGGGCACAGGCATATGACATAACAGTCATTGTGTCTTTGAGTAAGATTCATTGTGTGGCACAAAACAATCCCATTTTTCCCAGTTTTCTTCCCTTTTCTCCTTTTGGAGCCACAAGGTAAAGGTCCTTTTCTCCATAACCCGGATAGAGTTCACAATGTTCATAGCGAGTCCCACAGTGTGGGGTTTCTCTGGAGCCAGCATTCAGTTATTGATGTTTCTTAAGCAGCCAACATGAGAATCTTAAAGAGGAATGCAGCCCTTTTGCTGAAACATTCCGGAATATTTCCGAGATACCGGAAGGTGAAGGTGAAGTAAAATGTTAAACTCAGTGTCTCGGCAATTAGTTTCCCCAAAAGGGAACATGTTTTATTGGCAAGGACTCTTGGTCTTTGGAGTCCAGGAACTGCTTGTAAACATGGCCAAAGGCGAGAGCGACACCACGCCACACTTTTGGAGTGAGGAGGAAACCAATCACTTCATCAGTGTGATGAAAGACACAAACATCCTGGCATTTGGAGACGCTAGAAAGTAGCGGGATAGAAGATCCACAAAAAGGGGAGCGGGAAGTTACGCCAAGCAGGGTTTGTAGCAGACCTTCTCCGTGCGTGGCTGCTTTGATCGCCATATCACCATTGATTACAATCACCATGGAGACAGGAACAACCCTGTTTGCTCACGCATGGAAACGCCTTATTCCCAATGTTTCACTAACCGGAATATGGACCTTAACCCCAATATTCACTGCATGGAAACGTAGCCAGTGTTGCCAGTTGGTGGGGGGAATATTTTGAAGTAAATTAGTCGCTAAAATCAGCAATCAATCAGTCAGTTATGTTGAAATTTGACCCGTGTGCCTGTAAACACTGTTTATAAACCTCAGTGCGACCTTGACCAGCAGTGACGTTTGATTGTCTGGACCTTCACCCCAAGAGTGACTGCATGGAAACGTAGTGAGTTTGAGAACATGAAGCTGTGATGAGAGACTCACCAGGCAGGGACTGGGGAACTTCTCCGACAGAATACACAAAACCCCGATGAAAAAGTACTGGAAATGAAGGTACAGACTGAATGTTTACATCTTTGACAAAATACAAAAATAAAGTCAAATTCATTTGAATTACAAAAAAAACCCAACATAAACACAAGAGAAGAAGAGAAGGAGGAAGACGCTCACCACTGCTCCGAGCCACAGAGGGAAGATCCCAACTGTCGCCAAATCGCAGACGATGGCGCCCAGGCCCACCGTGAGCAGCCCCGCCATGACCTGCAGCACCTGTGGGCGGCGACGCAGAGCAGACAGACGCAGGAGCGTGAGCGCAGTGAGAAGTCCTCACGGGAAATTATTCCTCTGTTGAAATGTGCCGTGTTTGAACGGTGAAAATCTCATTTACACAGCAAACGTGAAGTGCGTCAAAGGTCAAATCCCTTTGAGAAATCAAAGCAGTTGGAATTTGACAGTAGCTCCGAATAATTGTCAGTTTGTTCTCCTATCGTGAGGGAATTTGGCTTCACAGGTGCTGCACTGTTTACATTTATACGCACATGAGAAGTTTTATAGTGAAATTATTCAATTGCGCGACGCTGTCATACATCATCAAACAGAAAACTACAACTGCTATGAGACATTCTATTGAATGTAACTGTTTTTCCTTTGTGGAAAAATGATCAATAAATGTGTTTAAATAATAATAAAAATAAAAAAATAAAAATAATAATATAAACAATTAAATATAATAATAAAATGTTTATAAATAACATAATAAAATAATAATAAAATAAATAAAATAATAATAAAATAAATAAAATAATAATTAAATGATTAAAATAATAATAAAATAAAAAATAAAATAATAATAAAATAAATAAAATAATAATTAAATAAATGAAATAATAATTAAATGATTAAAATAATAAAAAATAAAAAAAAAAATAAAAATAAATAAAATAATAATAAAATAAATAAAATAATAATAAAATAAATAAAATAATAATTAAATAAATAAATAAAGAGTTCTGGAGAGAAGTTCTGAAATCCAAACAAACCTGACCCCGAGTACGGACCCGGAGCCCCCCCGGCCCCGGACGCCCCTCCGGACCCGGGACAGCGAGCAGCACGCCGGGCCGCAGCACACGGCGCGGAGGATCTGACACAACGGAGGACAGCAACTGTCGGGGTCATAGGTCACCGTTAACCGAGTGACCTCCCCGGTCCTGGTCACGGACACGGACATGCTGGGGACGGAACACAAACACGAGCATGACGTCTTTACACACATTATTGGATGGTTCCGGAAGTTACGCTCATCATCAACAACAACAACAACAACGTCGCGTGTTTGACGTTCGGAACTCACGTAAAGGTTTTATCCTCCCACCAGCCGAGGGGGAAATGACGTCACACAGCTGCCGAGTGTCTGAATGTGAGTCTTCACCGGTAAAATGAAATTAAAGCATTAACCTCGACGGGACTCATTTTCCTCGCCGGACGCGCGGTGACTCGTCGGCGGCGGCGACTCGATGCTGCCGCCGCCGGCCGGAGGCGGTACTGCGCCTCACAGCAGCTCCTTCTCACGCCTTAAAAACATCCAGCAACGATTGCTTTGGAGGTTCAGACGTTCTGTAGCTATGTTTTAGTTGATTGAGTCAACCGAATACTTCTTGAATAACACAAGAGAATACATTTCAATTGTTGTACATGTTGTTTACATTGCAATTATAACGGTCAGTTGCAAAGATAATGGTCAGTATAGGACTGATCTACACAGTTGATTCTATTCTTCTATGCTTTTTCCATCTCTTTTTGTATTATTGTATTGTGCTGTCTGCTGCTAGAACTTTATTTTCCCTGATGGCACCTGTCCAAAGGGATCAATAAAGTTTTATTACTATTTTTTACAGTCCGTAAAGTTAGTCAATCAATTTATTTTAGTTGAAAATGATGAGTGGCTTATTCGTTTCAATACAAATCAGTCAACTTGGTGAGGTTTTTTTTTTTCTTATCAAAAACAATGTAATCAGTCCTGCTAAAATGAGCTCAAGCATAAAGAATGCACACATCTACTCTACTCCTTCGATAAAACAATCAAAGTGAACATATTAAACACACTGACCTTTTTTTGTTAGTTTGTTTGTTGGGGTTTTTTCTAGGGAGTGGATGGAAAAATCTTGCTGTTTGTGTTTTCAGAGGACAGGAAGTCGCCCCGTGTTCTTAGAGGCACCTCCCCTCATCTGGAGTGAATGAAAGCTTCACATGTTAACCCTTAGCCCGACGATTCACTAAAACCCTCAGCTCTGTTGGCTCATGAGCTATTGTGGGCCCCTAAAATAGAGCCAATCGCCGTTTCATATCTGACGAGAGCTCAGCGTGTTCCTCTGACAGGAGGAAGGAGAATCTGGGGGAGCTGTGATGATCCACCCGAGTGTCTGAGTGGAACCAGTCAGAGCTTCGTGGTGGCTTCTGACCTCTGAAAGGGTTGGTTCTACTAAATAACGCGATGTGGCTCTGACAGGCCCTCTTTACATTCTCTGAGATGTGTCATCACGTCCAGCAGAGGGCGCTCAGGGTCCTTATATGATGACAAAAGCTGAGTTTATGTTCACTATGAACTGTTTTATGTGGGAAATGATGTAATGAGCAGCTTTTTCTTTGAATGTTGTAGATTATATTATCCAAACGCACCTTTCTGACTCCTAATATTATGAATTATGCAATCCAAGCACTGATATTAAGATATCTTGACTATTGCCCAGCAGTCTGGTCGAACGCCACTGGAGAAATGCTTTGTATATATACACTTATTGAGATATGAAATTAAGATATATGATGTAAGTTATTTGATATGTATGTATATGACTTGTATGTAAGTGCTCTCCGAGTGAACTAATTGTTGTACGTTACATTTTGAGAGATGATGAACTATGCGGGTACAATGTTTGTTTTGTCTCATTGTGACTCAAGTATGGCGGTCACACTGTTTGTTTTTATTTCTATTTCAACTTTTGTTTATTTACTTGTGTTTTCTTCATAAGTATCATTTTACTGACCGCAGGAAGAACAGCTGCAGTAAATCTGCGGCTAATGGAGATCTTAATAAACTAAACAAAATTCTCATCAAATCCTTAAGTGATGTGATGTCACAAGAAATCCGACACAATCTGGACCACAGACACAAATAAGAAGGACAAGTGAGAGGACGGGATTTTTTATTTTCATTATGATTTTTATTAGAAATTGATTGGCACGCAACAGCAAACAGGCAAACTGCTTCACCATGGAGGCATCGGCTGCTCCTTCACCACCAGTTGAGGTCGATGACGGTCTGGATGAGGTCGACGCCCGGGAAGTCCATGGCCACGATGCCAAAGCAGGGTCGGGGCTTGTTGGAGAAGTACTGCCTCAGGTACTGGTTGAGCCAGGGGTTGACCTTCTCCGCCACCCGCTTGGGTGTCAGAAACATTCCCCAGAAGGTGCCGGCGCCGCTTCCGCTGGTGTAGGTCATCACCACGTTGTTGCCACCGCGAGCCAGGTTGGCCTGAGTCAGCTGTTTCATGATCTGGTTGTCTTTGGTCTTCAGGTGTCTGACCTCGTTGCTGCTTTTGTCGCTGGTGTCGGTAAGCGGGACCCCCAACGTGAAGCTGTCCTTCTGCAGGAAGACGATCTTGCCTCTGATCTGACCCATGTTAGGCATCTCAGACTTCACCCAGACGTTGCTCTGGTCGCCGATCAGACTCTGCACCATCTCATTGACGGATTTCTTCTGGAAGGACTCGGGCCGCACCCTGATGAGGACGGCCTCCGTCTTGAACTCGGACAGGAAGTTCCCCACCGTGTCCAGAACCTCCCTGAGCGTGCTGTGCTCGTACATGATGCCGTGCATCACGTACAGCTGGTCTCTCAGCGCGAACACCTTCAGGTCCAGGAAGCGGACGCCGACCCTCAGCTGGTCCCTCAGGCTCCACACCTGGCACTCGGCCTCGGGGCCGCCGTGGAGCGCCATGCTGTCGTGGGTCCCGGGGAAGGTGATGAGGGAGAGCACGCGGAAGTCCTCTATGCCCGACATCCACGGGATGTTGTAGGAGCCCGGGAGGACCAGGTTGGCATTGTTGTTGAAGAAGAGGTCTTTGCCGCGGCACAGCAAACTGTGGAAGTGACAGGAAGTGGAACACAACATTAAATCACCGAATCAGGGAACAACAATCCGCTTCATTTATTGTCTTCTTCAGGTTCATTCTCTTCTTAAAGGATTGCCATGAAGGTTGAAATATTCAAACGAGTCATAATAACACGATACAAAATGCTAAGAAAACAGTAGAGTAACATAGAGGCTTTGTCTTTAGAATCTAATAATGTTTCTAGAGAAGTTGAAAGAACTGACAGTGGATAAATGTGAAACCTTCATGTTCTACTTACATGACAGAGAGCACAACGTGCTGGAAAAGCAGACACTTCATCTTCACAGAAAATGTCGAGATCTAGGAGAGAATTTTCAAATCACAATGACACATTCATACGAAATCCACTTCCAGTCGAAGGAAAATAGATGAATAGTCAGAGGTGAGCAGAGCGTTTTCATTACCTTTCAGTCAGGACGATGCACACCATACTATGCAAGTCTGCAAAAAGCCTTATTTTATATTATAGTTTTATCTGAAATGCTGAAGGTGTGGAGCGACGTTTATCAGACAGAGTGATTGTTCTTCATGCCGAACAATCAACCATGTTTGCTTCGGCAGTGTTTGAGAAGGTGGCTCCCTGAAATTAGGTCAGATTAGTTTGATATCTTATGATGCCAATGTGATACAATTTATCACGAAGAATACAAAAATATCTAAATGTGCCATTAACAGTCACTGTTACCTAACAATGCGTCTGAGGTCAAGTGGGAGTTTGCTGCCAAGTGATAAAGATTTATCGGTTGTAAATTCACTGATAACTGACGGGCACTTAAATGTTGGTAGCTGGGAGGGATGATGTTGACCAGCATTACCTGACAAATGAAAGGGGAGATAGCGGTCACCAGCTTTGATCCTGGTTCCCACATAATATAACATAAACATAACATAATAAAGTGTATAATATTATATTATACAATTTATTATGTTATGTTTATGTTGTCGTAATGTAATATAACATAAACATAACATAATAAAGTGTATAATATTCTATTATATTATACACTTTATTATGTTATGTTTATGTTATATTATGTGACATAAACGTATATATACATGCAAGTTGTCAAAATGTATGAAAGCAAAGTCAATACATAAATAAAGTAAGATGAAAAATGTTTTTTAATCGACTGTCAACTGGTCAAAGGTGGTCAACGCATACAATTCCCAGAATGCACCGCGGAGATACCCGGAAGAAGAAGTAAACATCGCATCAGCTGACTAGTTCTTGTTGGTGATTAGTTTAGTGAGAGTTAAAACGCTGTTTTTTTGGGGTCCGAAAACGAATTGATTTATTTTCGCTGCTTGTTCGCCTCGTTCGTTAGTCAGAATGTTGCGGCCCAAAGCTTTGACGCAGGTTCTGAGTCAAGCGAACACCAACGGAGTCCAGAGCACCCTGTGAGTTCACGCAGCTAGCGGCTAGCTGTTAGCAGCTAGCCGTTAGCAGCTAGCGCGGCTAGCTCCGCTCCATTAGTCTCTATGGAGCGCAGCTAGCTCCCGTGCTAGCTTCACCTAGCTCGCTTCTATCGCGTTTGTGTGATTGTTATGTTGCTTTTTCACATGGCGACTGTCTTGCCCTTCCTTTGTTAGCGTACCTTTACGGTTTTTTAAAGTTATTATTAGTTAGAATCATGCTAACATTAGCATCATTGACTGTGGATGATATCACTATTAAAAACACAGGTAATCTAAAGGGGCATCTCTGACCCTATCTTCGGTTGTAAAGCTAAATAAATAAGGTGTTTCCCGTCCATTGTCTCCAGATTATGCAAATAATCATCACTTAGGTTTCAGTTTAAAGTTGATAAAAGCAGTGAAGTTTGTGTATAAATGTCAAAACAGCTGTTTCTCTGTCTTCCATCTTTGGTTGTTCAGCTCCTTTGACATGCAAATATCTACACATTCCCATGTGGAATTTGTTGGTAATTCAGGAATTCACTCATTCTTATAGATGCTCTTATACACATACTGTGTCTAACGCCTAAATGTACATTCCCACCAGTTTACTGAACAACGAAGGTTCGCTGCTGGCTTACTCTGGCTACGGGGACACGGACGCACGGGTCACCGCCGCCATCGCCAGCAACATCTGGGCAGCTTACGACAAGAACGGCCACCAGGCGTTCAACGAAGACAAACTCAAATTCATTCTCATGGATTGTATGGTGAGGAGAGCTTTCCCTCCGCACCCGCAGCAGCTGCTTCGCTTGTCGTGATGAGTAACCGCAGTCACTCCCTGTTGTCTGTGTCAGGAGGGGAGAGTGGCCATCACCCGCGTGGCCAACCTGCTGCTGTGCATGTACGCCAAAGAGACGGTCGGCTTCGGAATGCTCAAAGCCAAGGTGAGTTCCAGCACCAACGCTTGATTGCGGGCAGAGGCTGAAGCCGCGTGACAAAGGCGGCTGTAAAAACATGCTAGTTTCCTTTTTGAGAAACTGGGCGGCCCACCTAGAGAAATGATCACCCAGGTGCATCACATTTACATTTTTCAGGTGATTTTGTGCAAATAGCTACTTAGTTTTTAGAGAATATATATAGTTTCAAGGTACTTTTTGTTTGGTTGTGGAGGATTTGCTACACTTTTGTTTGACTTGTTAATTATTGAACCTGTCCGTCACATGACGTGCTGCTCCGCCCACCGTCACAGGTACATTCTCCACCTGTGGGAAAGACAGACTGGCCATATACTTCCACAGCATGAAAGAGACCAACAGCTGTTAACGTCTCCCTCTGAATTCCACACTTTTTATTGTCTGAAAATAAAATGTGAAAACAAGAGCAGATTATTTAAAAACACAACAGAAGAAAAGTTATACAAAAGCATTAACAACAACAAAAACAGAGAATCGTCACATTGAGAAGAAAGAATGTTTGTGGGCTCAACCAATGAACCCTAAGAGCAGGTTCTGTGTGTGGTATTTGCAGGCAGAAGCTCTGGTCCAGTACCTGGAGGAACCTTTGACACAAGTGGCTGCGTCATAGGAGAGTCCACGCTCCGCCCCCCACCTCTGTCCACCTGGAGTGGAATCATCATATGATCCAGGTCATTCGTGGACTTCTGTAACATTCACCAAGTGTACGTGTGTGTGTGTGTGTGAGTGTGTGTGAGTGAGCAAGCTAGCTGGCGTTTTGATGTGTATTTATTCTCTTGATCTCTTTGCTTGATTGAGCTTATTCAAACCCAGATCGTTTGTCTGCTGAGATGATTGTATTATCAGCTGCCTCCTGCTCCGCATCAGTTTTAGTTATGGTGCTGAGCAAAGATCTGAAAGTGCAGTTTCCTTTGTTTTGTTTCAGACGTGTAAAATAAACCCTCTCTGAATTTCTACTCACACAATACCATGCCTTGTTTGTTCTGTGAACACAAGTGGGTCCTGAGTGGGTGTTGCTTTAGCTCCGAAATTCCATTAATGGAACAAACCTTGAGGAGATTTTTTTTTTTTATGGAGTGCCATTTCACCCTGAGATGATGTGATCTGTCTGCAGTAAAACGATGCCACATTAAAGTCAAACAAATAAACTGGCATGCAGACAATGCAAATGAAACCGTTAGCGTGTCCGTAAAGAAATAAATCCTGCCAATGCATGAATACCCCTTTCAAGTGAAATACTTAATTAAATTCTCCTTTTAATAAAGGAAAAAAAGAATGAAGGGACTTAAAATTAAGCTTCTTTTACAGTAACATCCTGAGTCTACATACGTGGAGACAACAGGGGTACAGGTGAGACAGAAACATGGTAATAACAAAGAACAACAGGAAAATGAATCAAAGCAATTATAGGAATTTTGCATTTAGAGGAGACGCATGTATGTACACACTCACATAAATTTACACATTCTCTGCATGTGATATCTGCATGTAAATTACCTACACTTTTCTTATGCGTACGAAGAATAGGAACCCATGAATATGCAAATGTACAGATGTCAATAAACAGTAAAAACATCTAAATAAGAACAATGACACACAGAATTTTTTTAAACACCCTTTTTCATGACTTTTTTAGATTTAATCTAACTTTGAATTCTAAAAACCTGACTTGTTTCCTTCTAGAGGAAAGATGTCGCGCTTCCATCCTGCAGTAGCTTAATTTATCCA
>CAESWR010000431.1:608897-622884 GCA_903171835.1 Mullus surmuletus | reverse complement strand
TGTGTGTGTGTGTGATGTAATGCTGCAGCCCCTGTGAGTCATGGAGGAGCTCTACACCCTGGAGAAGGAGGTGGGCCGGGGCAGCTACGGCGTGGTGTTTGAGGGGCGCATGGCCAAAACGGGCCAGAAGGTGGCCATCAAGCGTCTGCCCTGCAGCAACCCGGAGTGCATCGAGCTCTACCTGCAGGAGCTGTGGGCCATGAGAGCCACGGCCAGGAACCACGCCAACGTCATCGCCCTGCACAGCTGCCTGCTGCAGACGGGCGGCCGCAGCCTGAAGCCCCTCAGAGGAGGCAAGCTGCCGCTGCGCCTGGTGGAGAGCGTGATGAAGGGCCGCGTGGTCGGGGCGCCGCCAGGCCAGGACGGAGGCGACGTCCGCTCCGACACCCGGAGGAGGGCCAACTCCGTCTCCAGGCTTCAGGACCGGACCAACACCGTCCTGGCCAAGGCCCAGTCGAACACGCCGGACGCCGCCACCCCTCGGCGGCCTCAGAACCGAACCAGGAAGCGAGCGGCGAGCGAGCGGGAGGAGCCGGCGGCGCGGCCCCCGCGCTGCCTGTCCCTGTGGCTGGTGATGGAGTACTGCGACGGCGGCGACCTCAACCAGTACCTGCTGTCCAGGCCGCCGGACGCCCAGCGGAACCACGGCGTGGTCGGACAGCTGTGCTCGGCCGTGGCCTTCCTGCACAACCTGGGCATCATCCACCGAGACCTGAAGCCGGACAACGTGCTGGTCTGTGTGACTCCCACGGGCCCCGTCATCAAGGTGGGCGGGTCAAACAGGGTCAAACAGGGTCAAACAGGGCGAACAGGAAAAGTATTCAAAGTTGATCAATCGATTTTGGGGGAAATGAAGACCCTTAAAAAGTATTTAAAAGTCTTATCACCACTAAATCTTTCAAGGCATTTTTCTGAATTCGCTGTCAAAAGAGTCCAAAAAACATTGTAAAAGTTTGTGAGTTTATTCATTTATTAAACAACAAAGAAAAACTAGATTATTATGGGTGCGTTCGTAAATTGTCTCTGAGAGCGAGAACATTCAGAATGATTTGAACAGTGTTGTTTGATCGCGGTGTTAAAGGTGTCACTGATGAAAAGGGTTATTACTCTAAGTGGTGATGAGGTATTAAAAAAATATTGAGAGGCTCCTGAAAAAGTCTTAAAAAGGTATTGAAATGATTCCTCTATTAGACCCTGTTGAAGAAGAATCAGGCAGCTTTTTCCTCCAACAAGAATGTCTTTCTAACGGCTTCATTCAGTGAGAATTCAGCAAATTAAATAGAAATGTGAACATATTTCTTGTAAACTCTCATAACTCGTCCCGGTGTCGTGATCAGAATCTGTGTATTTCATTCATCCGTCCCTGCTAGACTTAACTTCAGACTCGGACATCAGTCTTCTGCTCCACTGTAATGTGTGTCCCCCTTCAAATGGTGGGCGGAGTCACTCAGCCTGAATGTTTTCTCACCAAACATTTGACTCCGGCTCTCCTTCCTGCAAGAAATACAACGTCTTGTAGAATTACTGGCAATCATTTTCTGTATTGATTGGCTCCGTGCACTGTAAACTAAAATTAAAATTGAGTGGAAGGGATTAATCAATCGCCAGAACAGCTGCTTGTTAATTTTTTTCTGTTGGAACACTTTTCCACTCTGCACTTCTTGTCAGCTTCTGTTGCTGCGGTCACAGGAGAAGCATCTAATATCGAGCTGTTACTGTTTTTACAGCAGCGACTACATTAGCGAGGTTCCGTGATTCTTTCAGGTTCAGTGAGTGTCTTTGTCCGACCTCTAGGTGGCAGACTTCGGTCTGAGCAAGATGAGCGAGGGGCTGCTGGACGGCGGGTTGCCACGCCAACACTTCTCCTCCACCTGCGGCTCCGACTTCTACATGGCGCCGGAGGTTTGGGGCGGGCTCAACTACACGGCGCAGGCGGACATCTTCTCCCTGGGCGTGATGTTCTGGGCCGTTCTGGAGAGGATCACCTTCCTGGAGGAGGGAACCATCCACGAACAGCTGGGTAAGGACGCCACACGCAGGGTGAGGGGCAGCACCACCAGCGCAGAGGGACCCCCAAAAACGACACGCCCGTGTTTTCAAAGGCCTTCGGTCTGATTGCGATTGTTGGATACAGTAACAGATACAGAAACATGACTTTGTGTTGATTTTAAAAACTGGTGACACACACTGGGTGACATTTTGTCTCTTGACGAGTGCTGTAAATTACTTTTTAATCTAATTCCGCACACCTACAAACTACAGATGGCTCCACAAAAAGGTCATTCATAAAATTAGATTTAGTAAGATAAACAAACCAAGATAATATAGTTTTCATCATGTTTTAGTAGTAAAATGTATTTGTCGCTCCACTTCCCCTCCACTTATGCTTATGATTTGCAAGGTATTGTGGGATAGCACTTGCTTCCTAAGGACCCCCTGGAGAATCTCAGAAGAGATGGAGAGCACTTTGTTCTGCAGTTTTTATAAATGGAGCAGCCCGAGCACGCTCAGGACTGCCAGGGTTGGGGTGTCGTGTTGAGGAAACATTGGAGTTATTTCCACAGTGGACTGGTACAAATGGAGCCCAACTTAACTGGGAGGCGGCCAGTTATATAAAGAGACGCAGCATAAACACGTCCAAATGGTTCCTCCAATGTGCACTGGGCCGACCGACAGACAGATGAGGCCGGTGAGAACACAAGCGTGCATAAAAAAATGGATTTTTTTATCAACTCCTTGATCAGCTGTGACAAGTGGGAGCAGGTCTGAGCGACCGGCGCGTCCCGCCCAGCAGCCGCAGCTCTCACACCCAGGTGGTAAAAGGTCGAGTGTGGTCGGTCGGGGTGATGACGCATCGCGCTGAATCGAGTTTGACTTAATTAACTGGCACATATTAAAAATGTCAGATACTATACATCATACATTCATCAACCACGGATGGTTAATCATAAGTTTAAATGGCAGCAAGGAGAGGCGTGTGTGTGTGCGTGCGTGTGTGTGTGTGTGGAGCAGCTTGCTCACACCAGCTCGCGCTCTCTTTAATGCGAGCTGACAGTGTGTGATTCAGCCGGGTCCGCCCAAAATCTGCCGTCTTTTTGCGACGGCGCTCGTTTATCCACGCCGAGCCCGAGCCCGGCGCCGCTGATGAGGACGAATGAAATTTTTTGACGCTAATGCAAAGATGCAGGAGAGCCGCTATTTGTGGAAAATCGGGTTTGAGGTTTGGCGTAATGAATTGGTCTTGCGGCTCTGCTTCAACATGGAGCGGAAGCTACACCGAAGAAACGCCGCCGAGCGCTGCAGAGAGCCCAGACTTTAATCGGCCTTTTTAAAAAGTTCCATTTCAGCCCCATGCGGCCACAGGATGAAGAAGCATTTTAATATATGAGAGCGCCGGGTCCAGTTGTGCTCGGCGCTTCGCTGTCAGAGAGTAATGAAATGGCCGCGACACAAATGTCTCATTTTATTCACAAAAGCGGGTCTGGCCGCAGCAGAGGCGGAGGCAGGGGCGGATAGGAGCCATTACTCCCAGGTTTAGTACCTGAGAACCTCCCTGGGTCATTGATACTCTATTAGGCTGAATGGAAATGGTTATGATTGGAGAGTTTTCGGCCGCTCCCAAAAAAATAAAAAGAAGGGCAAAATGGAATTTAGCGGCTCCGTCCGCAATCCTCTTTGTCAGGGCGGAAATGGGAGCGGCAGCTGGAGGCCTTTTACGGCAGATAAAATGCTCTATTATTTTGCTTTATCCTCTTTGAAGACCCGCACGCCCGCCGCTGTTTGACTCTCCAACAGAGCGGAGACAATACAGGCAGAAGGTAGTTTTCCGCAGCGCTCAGCGGCTCCTCCAGTAAGGAAAGAAAAGATCTCTGACTGCAGTCGTCGTGGTTGGAGGTTTGGACGCCGCCGATGGAGGACGATCATTTTTTATGATACGTGACGTCTAAATAACTGGTCCCCCTTTTTAACTGAATTCACATGTCCAGGAAAAATTGCCAAAACCACTCAAAGAAACCTTGAGATTGGTGCGGTTTTAATTACTAGCCCTGATAATCCTCTTTAATTTCGGGCCTTGGACATTGTCAGGATGCCACTAATCATTTCTCTCCCACTTAATCTACTTTTGATTTTTTTCTCCCAATTAATCAGTCTAGACCAAATCAAGTCGTTGGAGTCCAAAGTTGCCAAAGTTTTATCTTCTCCTAATGAATGTTATCAGCAGGCAAAACCCCGAAGTATTAATTTCATGAAATATGAAAGAAGCTCGTCTTGGAACCTCAACTTTGCCCAACTTGGGGCGAAGTTGTGATCGTGCAAAATGATTGGAACGCTTCTTAGTTGCGATGTTTTTCCTCCACAGATTGCAGCGAACCATCAGGATCCTTCTGAGTTTGACTTAGTTGGTAAAATAAGTTATGTTTTTGCTCTTTTTTTCAGTTTGCGTGATTAGATTTGATCTTCCAAAAATCCCAGCCGGCACCTGCGTCCACAGCTCGGCCATCACTCGGGCTGAAAGCAGTCTCTTCACATCAATTAAAGACTGCATCCAAACCATGTCAACGCCTTTCACATCCTCCGTCATCGAGGTTATGGTTTTTAGTCTAGAAACCAGGGTTGACCAAACTGCTTTTACAGAAAAATGGCACTAAAACAATAAAAGTACATCAAAATATCAAACAACTCGGACAGAGACAGAAGTGCAAATTGGGGAAATACTGTGTAACGGCTGTGTAAATACCCATAAATGGGTATTATCAGATACTCAATAACCCAGAGTGGGAATAAAAGATTGACAATATCTATATTTAATATCTAATATCTAATATCTATATTTAATATCAACAAAAAGCCATTCCCATGCATCCCGATTTACGTTGGTTATAAGTCATAACAACTTGTATTTCAAGGACCCAAGGTCACTTTTCAAAGGTACAGGAAAAATACTAAAGCGGATAAAAAGGTACATAACAAAACATCCATGGAAACAAAGAGGAGTGAATTGATGATGAAACAGCGGCGTCTGTCAGAGATGGAAAGCCAGTTCAAACAGATGCAGTTGTGAAAATGTCCAGAGAAGGACCTTGCAGATTTGTGATGTGAGGGTTTGTTGGGGGCGCGTTGGGGGCGCGACCGCCTCTTACTGGCTGGTGTTCCCCCATCATTCTCTCTAATGGCTAATATACATCAGTGCTGTGTTAGCGTATAGTAAAGTGTCGCCATTGTGACACATCAGCGTTGCATCGCGGCGCACCGATATTCAAAAGCCGCTCCTCCCCAAAGCCTGTTTGGTTTCCTCATAATGACTTCATTAGCAATGAAGTGTTAATTTCTCTTCAATCCGTCCTCATTCTTAATCTGATTCTAAACTCTTTTATTCTTCCTCGTTAATTAACAGCTCCAGAGCTCAAGTTTAAACGGCGCGTCAGCAAAGTGTAACCCGTCAGTCAGCATTTGCGTTGGTGGTTACTGGAAGCGTGTTGCTACATTAACCACCGGCTAATTGTTAGCGTCTGCAGTGAGTCACTGAGATGGCGAAGCCCTCCCGGAGCTCCCACCTGACGGACCCTCACCGTCTCCATTCATCTTCCCCCTTCAGGTGCCTACGTGTGCAAGGGCCGCTCGGGCTGGCTGATGCCGCTGGGGGAGGCTTTGTGGGAGAACGGCGAGCTCCAGCTGTGCATCCCCATGAAGTTTAAGAGGGCGCCCCCCCTGCCGCCCCCCCCCGGCCCGGCCATGTGCTCGCTGCTCTTAGACATGCTCGCCTCGGACCCGGACCGCCGCCCCGCCGCAGAGCAGCTGGAGGCCCGAGTGCGCTGCGCTCTGAAAGAGGACTCCCACTGACAGGAAGCCCTCTTCCAGAACTCCAAGGAGGATTTCGTGTGATGGCGTTCGTGTCAGTGTTACAGCAGCACAGCTGACTGACTCCAAAGGAAAACACAGAAAGGGAAAACAAGAGTAAAACCAGCCGAGGTTCCGTGAGACCCCCTCGACCCCCAACCGCACTGTAGCCAATACATTACATGCACTGGTATTCAGACAGAAACATATCAGGGGCTTTTGGGACCCTATTGAGATGTATTTGATGTAAGACCACGCTGTGGTTGGACGCCTTGTTGTAGCTAAAAGGCCATTTTGTCGTGTGTATGTATAATACTGAACGCTATGGATGCTTGACGTAAAACGGGTCTGTAATGTGTGCTTTTCATTATCTGCTTTTTGTTTTCATTTTATCTGTCGCCTTTGTTCAATTGTTAAATTTTATCGTGGAAATAATGTAGCGTCGACTGCAGCCACACAGGGTCAAGTAATGTAAAAATGTGCTGCAGTTAAACTGAACAAAAATGCAGATATTAGATTTCAAACAGCTGAGTGGGCTTATTTTAACATTGCACTTGAATAAATAATCGAGATGTCTGCTAATTTCTGCTAACTGCTGTTTACTAATTTTCCATCGCTGCTGACGGGTGAGCAGAAAACTTTTCAGACTTCCATGAGGCTCCTTCCATTGTGTTTGCTGAATCGCCTTGCTTTGAGCTCCTCGAGGGACCACTGCCCCAAAAAGCATGAAAGACCAGTAGTTCCTGCATGACAGGAAATTGCAATGTGAGTAAAGCAGTGTTGCAATGGATTTTGTCATGAAGTCTCTTATTAAAACATGAAGTGTTCTGTCGTCATCCCACCGGGGGTCCGTGCGCCCCGAATGTTGCGCGTTCCCCACTGTTTTAAGGCATATTGGATTTTGAAAGTTTTGACGAAAGACGTGTGCTTTCTTTTGTTGATAAGTGCAGCGCAAACTACGGCACACAGTGACTAATGATCCCTAATATTCCATCCCCCTCGTGAACAGGAAATTAAAGGACTGTTGCTGATCATATCCTTGCTGAGACCGCAGCGTTTATTCCTGGCCATCAGTCTTTGTCATCGACAGCCCATGTTTTTGATAGGTTACTCTACTTTTTTTCTGCTTGCAAAGGCTGAGAATCAATATTTATTACAATTTGAACTGAAATACTGTAACTGTGAAAATACAAAAGGCCTTGAAATAATCAAATAAAGCGTCCGTGCCCCGTCGTTATGGCGACCGTGATGCGGTTTGGCTCTTCGGGACGTCAGAGGGGACAAGTGGAGATTTAAGTCGGGGTTGTGGCGGCCTCACCTCTGCTCTCAGCTGGATGGGGTCGCCCGTGACGGGTCTGTGACCTTTACTGCCGCGACTGACTCATGCGCTGCTGGCCAGCCAATAGCTCACTCAGATGACCTTTGCCCTCCCTTCATATTAGGAGGAATTGAGGGTACTTTTGAAGTTGGGGTGGAATGACTTCCCGATGATTGCCTTGTTTGTCTTGTTTGACGCTGATATGACGATCCAGCGGTTCAGACTTCAACGGCCTTGTTAACTATTCTGTCACAAAGTTTAAAACCCCCCCGATTACCCTGATCAATGGTCGATATGTAGAGCAGGGGTCCGACTATTTGACCTTGACACTGCACTTGAACTTTAATCAACCATGACAGTACCTGAGAGGATGGTGTGAACAGCAGTTGAATGCTGGTTTTAGTTGTTTTGGGTGACTGGTAGTATTTTGCATGGCAACAGTTTTTGGTCAAGATAATCACCTGATGGTTCTTTGTGTTAATTGAGAAATAAATTATTAGTAGATGTTTGGGTAACACTTCATAATACAACCTGGTAAGTACATGGTAATTGCATGGTAAGTACCACTTTGCTAACACTTATCTCTGCACTTGTTCTGTACCTTATCTACCAACTGCTCTGCTGTGGGAGGAGCAGCTGAGACTGTTGAGTCCACAGTCCAGAGTTTCAGAGGTCAAATGTTTTGGGTAAAAAAACCTGCCCCTCGCGGTGCTCATTGGACTGTTAAGACGTTTAGGTGGAGAAGCTGGTGTGTTGGAGCCACATGAGCGCGTCATGCTAGTGGCGCCTCGAGACCAAGACCACACGAAACATACACGGCAGCGCAACAAAGCCGACATTTGGTGTCTACAAGTAAAACAGTTTGAGAAGTACTGGATATGTTTCTACATGGATTAGATATTTGTGGAATGACTGATGTTTATATGAACCCCCCCAAACACTAATTGTATTGGGAGTTCTTTCACAATTACAGACCTGGCAATTCCTCCATGATCACAGACTTTAGCCAGTGAAGAAAATCCCCCATTAGCCAAAGAAACCATGCTGAGGAACCGAACTGAAGAGCCAAGTGTTTTGATAGTCCTTGCGACAATCTGGGCTTTTCCACACTGGCTTGTACAAACTCTGCCATGGCTGAGGGTCTCGTACTTGGAACTCGTACGTATGTGATGTTGTAACTTGAATGGTTTGAAATGAATCTAGTCGTGCTCGTGTTTGTAAAGTTCTTGCCTTCCTTTTTCTGCAGGCAGGTCCTCTAACCTTCGTCTCAGTGGCACTTAACCCAACTTGCTCGAATTGTGCTTATGTTGCAGAGAAGATTAGACCAAACTCTGCCTCCTGTGCAGCCCAAATCAGCTCAGCACAGACTCAGCGAGACCGAGAGTGGGGGCGGTGGGGGAGTCCTTTCAGATTTCACAGCTGATAGCAAGACTGAGCGAGCATGGAGAGAGAGAGAGAGGGAGAGAGAGCGAGAGGCAGCATGTGGCCGATTCCTCACTGCGTCAGGACTGCAACACCAACACACAGCTCGGCTCGGCGCAGTCACGACTCGGGGGTCCGCATCCAGGAAATTGCGCGCGGCCGTTCAGCTTCAGTCGCCCCGTGCAGTTTGAATCTATGTGAGCCGTAGGTCACGGCTTCGGGCTTGTGTGCTTTATTGCCAGCTATTCCTCAAATGACAAAGCCTTTCCAGTAACGTCGCGGCAGAAGGCGGCGCTCGGTCAAAGCTCGGTGGACGGGTAACTGATGAAGACATAATTGGAAAGGCTGCGTCAAAATGAGGCGGTGGAACGCTCGCAGGGTAATCACCGGGGGTCTCATAGGAAGGTTAGCACCTTTAACGCTGGCAAATACAGACACGGGAAGTGCTTCCATATGCTGACCTTTCTCTGGAAGCTTAACACCTTTTTAGTTATTCAACTTTAATTAATGACATGTCTTATGAAGGGTGTCTGACGCAGCAGCGACTTAATTAAATGAAACATACTTTATTCCTCCAGAAATAGTAGCTGCAATGTTTAAACATCTGTACACCAACAGAATCGAATGTAGTCCAAAGATCCATGACAGAAAAACAAGAAATAGGATTAACAAAAGCGATTTATGTAACATGAATAGATTTCCTGCCCTATAAATCAAAACTGTGCAATTACACAACGGATGCCCAGCGAGGACGTTTACCACCGTTCATTCATCCTCTGCCAGCCATTAATGAGGCTCATAATGGCTTTTCTATTTAATTGCAATAAACACAAACTGTGATGGTAAACATGGTTCTCATCCCTGACAAATGCTCAAAAATATTAGAGGTGCTAATGAATTTTCTCTGCCACACACTCGCTCTGCCACGGTCCGACAGCAAGGCACTGCTGGTGCTTGTTTGTCTGAGCGTGAGAGGCTTGAAATAACATTTTCTTTGGACCTGCTGATGAAAAGACTCAAACGAAACTCTTAAAATGTCAGCTGTGTTTGAGTTTATAAGGGCCTCAAATTGAACTGGAGATCTCATTGGGCCGAGGCAAAGGTTCCTCGTGAGCTGATCTCACGCCGTGTCTTCAAAGTAAAGCCGGGGAGAGACCCCAGAGTTGCTCCAGATTAAAAAGCTAATGGACCGAGGAGGAAAAAAACCCACCCACCACCGTCTCCTGTGAGGCGTGGAAAGGAGAGCAGGTTTCACGATGAAAATACTGCAGGAAACAAGTCCTGGCCATAAATAAAACCATCATATCGGTGTGTGTTTGCAGTGTTCAGATAAAAGCATCAGTCCATCCCCGGCTGGTTCAGGTCTTTGACCATGTACGGACCCGCCAGCTCGTAGCCCATCTTCCTGTAGTAGTTCCTCGTTCCCACACCTGCACAAAAAGCCCAAGAGAGGAAATCATCAACATGTTTTGAGGTCTTTTTGGGGCCATCGATGTTCAAATCAACCCAATATTTTCCAACAACCGCAACGTACGACTGATTTGGGATTATGACCATCATCAAAAAAAGTAATAATACCACCATGAGGTCGCGCAACAGTCAAACCTAAGATAATTGAATTAGATGGTTAAGGATGATAAAATGTGAAATTTAGAATTTGGTTATGTAGTTAGGTTTGGCATGAGTGTACTTTAAGAATCTTGGTTCCAGATGCAGTAAAAGTACACCTTGGGAAGTTGGAAGTGAAGAGCGTGTATCCTGGTTAGTAACTGCACTGCTAATCAGACGAGATATTCCCAATAAGAGTCAAAACAAAAAACACTTAGTGTCACATTGCTCTTCAAAATGTGACTTGTTGTATCCACCTCGGAGCTGCCTGGTTTCACCACAGAGCCAGCAGAGGAGAACCGTCTCGGAGGAAGTTTTAAATTCTATGAATGCTGCCAGCTGATGACCCAAGATTTGTGAATCAGAGAGCTATTTTGTCTCATATTTTCTCTCCTGGGTTGTGTGTGGATGTTTAAAACCCTGTATGTGTGACAGTGTGTTTATTTTGGACTGACAGATAGAAGTGGCGGTGGAGCTCTAATAGATGGTTGGGGGGATGGGGGGGTGACCGCCGCTCTCGCTCTCACCTGAGATAACGGCCAATTTTCCAGAGCCGTGTTCCTCTCTGGCGATCCTCTCCGCCTCCTCCATCAGCATCATGCCGAAGCCCTGAACAGCCAGCAAAGATTTCAAATGAGCTCTGAACTTTACTTTTACTGAGATGTATTGTGTGTAGTGTGTGTGTTTGTGTGCGTGTGCGTGTGTAAACCCACCTGATGCTGGAACTTGCTGGGGTCTCGGCTGCTGACGGGGACGACGCTGCCGTACACGTGCAGCTCGCGGACGATGGACACGCCCCCCTTCAGCTCGGGCCGGAAGGACTGCGGCGAGCAGCGGCGCAGACGCAGCAGCCCGATCAGGATGTCCTGCTGCGGGTCCTCGTAGGACAGGAAGGTCTCCCAGCTGCCGTTGGCCACGTAGTCGCGTCGCACCAGCTCCACCTGAACACACACACACACACACACACACCTCAGTGAGTCTCTGAAACAACAGCAATTCCCATATGACAGATGGAGAAGCTGGGGTACCTGGTAAGGTCGGACTTTGTGGTGGATCTCCTGGATGCCGACCTCACGGGTCCTCACGTCTCGACACTGTGAAGATTCAACTGGGTCAAAGACTGAAGAAGAACACAGTAGTACATATAGTAGTATACATAGTTTCATGTAACAATGAGGATGGAAAAGACAGCAACACAACCCAATCAATCAACTGAAACACAAGAAATAAACATTTATGTTGTGTATATCTTATGTCAAATGTGTTCATTAATCTTAAAAAATGATGCAAATCTCTCAACAAAGTGCCAACAACTCAAACCCCAAAAACTGATATATTTACACGTTACACACCAACATGCTTCCCTTGTTCAACTGTTACATAAGAGTGTTGCGATGTTTCACCGTGTGTCAATACAACGGTGACGCCAGGTTGAGTTAAGAGGAAGCTTATCGATTGCGCCTTGATTTTTGACAGACAAACGAATCTGACAGCACGTAAACCTCAGAGCTTTCTGGCTTTCCATTTTCTTGATGGAATCACTCTCACTTCTGTCACACTCTTTTTGAGGGACCCACAGCTGACGGCTAGCGAACGCCCAGCGCTCCCTCCCGCAGGAGCTTTGATCAACACCACAAACACCAAGCTTTTATCGTGAAAATCCAAACTTGGCGTGAGTGGATGGTGGATGTTTGTTTGACACGTCAGCCTGTAAACATGAGCGATCGAGGGGCCGCGAGAGAAAACAAAGACAAACTGAGGGTGTCTGCGCTGAAAGAGGGGAGAAAGCGCCTCTGCTGCTTCGCACAGAGGCTTTTTACCCCATAGGTGCTTTTTGATGAAAGCCCTGGAAGAGGCTCGTTTCTCCCAGGTCGTTTTTGATGGAAGCTGACGAGGGGTCTCCAGCCCCCATGCTGTGCCTGCGAGCTGCAGTCTGGTGTTTTTCTCGGAGGGGATCAGCGGTCACCAAAGTCATCATCTACTTTCTTTGCCGTTCAATAAACACGGGGGCGCGTGAGGGAGGGGGCTTAGATCCCATGCCTCAGCGGCTCCCATCCATACTTGGCAGGCGTCGCAGCCGTGTATGCTAATTATTCAGGCCGTCAGCATTCGTCGGTGGCTGCTTGGACTCAATCCCAGCCGGAGGTCTTTCGGTTAAATGTGAGCGGCTCTGGTCTCACCTCGGTGCCCATGTCCTTCATCCTGGCCAGAGCCAGCTCTCGCAGATTGCCGTGCTCCACCCCTGAGCTCACCAGCGGCATGGGGATGTCCCTGACGGAGGGAACCACAGGGAGGGTAAGTACAGACAAGCAAGTACATGTCACTATCTACACGTCACAGGTGTGGAGTCAAATCACAGGACTTGGAGTCGAATCAGACCAGAATTTGATGGCTTTAGACTCGACGACTTTAGACAAAGACTCGCAATTCGACTTGGACTTTGACACCAATGACTTGTGACTTCCCCTGAGAGAACTTGATACAAAAGGGCGTTATTTACGGAGCGCAACGAATTAGTGTTAATGTTGGTTGGGTAGTTTGTTACAACAAACATTTTTTTAGGGGACTAGTTTCAAAGAAAGAATAGTTTTGCATAAATTGAGGGAGTGAAGCAGTTTGGAAGTGCAATGTCAGCACTGCCTTTTGTTCAATCTGAGTTTTATACAGGTTAAAAAAAACATACATTATACCATTACTTTGTTGAAGTACTTGAAACTCCAAGTGTAGGATTAGGGACTTCACTTGGGACTTGCCTGTCCTGACGTGGGACTTGAGGTCCAAGATTTGAGACTTTGCTAGCTTGAGAGCAGAGTCGGATCTACATGGTTAGTTTCTTGTCTGAAAATGTTTGATAACTATTAATGGCAATAAAAGCCATTGGGACGAGAAGTGTGAATCCCTTGGACATATAACAAAACTTGAATGAACATTAAAATCAATTGACAGAAAATCAGGTCTGGAACCAAAATATACAGCTGCGTGATAATAAATCTAGCCAATGGAGAGCAGTAGTGTTAGAATTGGAGTATTGAAAGTGCAACTGAGCCTCTGAATGAAGCAGGTTTCCCCTCAAACACACTGCGTCATTGAGCGTGAACCCCCCTGACGAACCTCTGCACCCGATACACCCGTGTCCAGGGCGGCACCAGCGCCAGGATCCGGGCCACCAGGTCCACCAGGGCGCTGGGCGTGTAGCTCTTGTAGCGGCCCGTCTTCCACAGCTCGTAGAGGCCCGTGCCGCGGATCACCAGGGTGGGGTAGAGCTTCAACCCATCGGGCCGGAACGCCGGATTCTCAAAAAACTCCTGCCAACAACACGCGGAACAACACGACTCCATTAGGCCCTTTTATGTCCGTCTTCAGAAACTCAATTGGAGATTCTCACAGCGGCGTAGCTGGCAGTTTGTGACGTCCCCGGGGAGATTTCCAGGCAGAAACGTTTGAAACACTCGCTGAATGAAACCTCAAACCCGCTGATTTATGTCACTCTTTCCTTTACCACATTTCTCTGATGTCTAATAGAGGCTCTTTATACGAACACAGTGGGAAACATTACGAGGGGGAAAAAAGAGCCAAAAGGCAAATAACACAAGTTCTTATGAGTTCTTCAGAGACGTGCGCTTCTGTGAGCCTTTCAAATCCCCCGACAGACAGAAGGCCGGCAGAAAGTACCTCGGCCTTACAGGCCCATTTGCAAAGCCACCGACTCAAACCCGGAGAGGAGCAAAGTGGATATCAAAGAGGAAAACACAGCAGCACTCGCTGCCTGGGGTGGGTGGGGGTGTGTGTGTGTGTGTGTGT
>CAESWR010000431.1:581815-592011 GCA_903171835.1 Mullus surmuletus | reverse complement strand
GTGCTGCCCCGAGAGGAAGTGCCGGCGCGGCCTTTTGCTGCGTTTGACGGCTTTTAGGAGATCGGAATGAGGAAGACGAGGCCCGACTGACCCTGCTTTTCCTAACTGTGCTGCCGGTGCGTCGAGCCGGCCGGCCTGTTTGCACAGGCGAGTCCTGGATGAATCATCGCTAGTAAAACTACTTCCTGCCCCCTCCGGCGTTGGTGGTTGCATCATAATCACGAGGAACTGGCACACTTTAAAACACACACACACACACACACACACACTCTCGCACACCTGTTGTTGCAGTGAGAGTGTTGCCCTGCAGTGTAACTCAGTCCAGACACAAAGCACTGCTGCTGTCGCCGCTCAAAGCTCCCTTTTCCTCATCTCCCTTTTCCCGGTTTGTGCTTTGCGGCAGAAAAAGACCTGAAGACGAAATGCGTGGTGGAGATGGAGGGCAACCAGACCATCCTGCACCCGGCAAACACAAACATGAGCAAAGGAGACCCTCGGTAAGACGCACAAACCCTCACAGGTCCCTCAGAGGGGACTCGTATGAAGCCATCAAAGGAACCAAACAAGCTCCCTGAAGAGCAACAAAGCAAACAAAAATGATCAATATTAATAACGTCAAATATTTATTGTCCTTTTTTTTTAAACACTATACATGTTGCTGAGTGAAGGAATGTAAGCAGAAAAAAGGCTCATATTTATTTATACTCACTGCACGTCTCCCGCGTGTAGTAGTTCTTTATTGATCCCACAGTTCAGTGTCTCGGCAGCGCGTGCAGGTCACTACGTGCTCACACAGGACGACAAAAGAACAATAGATGGTAAAAAGGTTTATGTAGGGTTCTTATCTAGTGGATGGAAATGAGCTTAAGACTGTAACAAAATAATAAAACGCCTCTTCTTTTGTTTTGGAGATGAAAAAAAAAATAAAGTACCTTGTTGGACCAAATGCAAGGAGGAAAAACAAAGAGCAGAACTATTTGCACAGAAAGTAGAGATCGGCTGCCCCAGCTGATGGGCGCTGAAGCAGCATCGGGTTAATGTTTTGCCACGTTCGAGTGTGTACACACACACACACACACACACACACTGTATTTACAGTATAGGAGGTGCATGAGTCTGGTGTTGACTGTGCGCCACATGCAGGTTCCAACCAGCCCGTCTGGTTGCAGCAGCAAGGAGGCCCCGACCCAACCTGTTCACCGCCCCCACTCCTCCTCTTTCTTCCATCATTCCTTTCTCCGGCTGGGTGTGTCTGCTCCAGCTCACTCCTTTCGAACCAAGGAACACAAAAAAAAGAGAGAGATGGAGGCCGGCAAGGTTGGGTTTCCGAGCTCAGAATCACGAGATCAAAGCGATGCAGTTGTGTTTCTTGAAACCAGATTTCAGGTGTTGTTGAAGCTCAGGTAGATGCTGCCTGCTCGGGTTTCCCGGCACGCTAACCCCCTCCCCCCCACCCCCCCAACCCCGCGCACCGAGCACCGAGCACCATGAATCCCCGTCTTTGTCGATGGCGAGACTCTCATGTTTCCTCATTACCTTCTGCATATTTTCCCGTGTGGATGTTTCTGCGCACGCCTCCTCTGCCCCGACACGCTTCGGCGGCAGCGACGCACTTTCCCCCCTTTGGGGTTCGACGGGAGCAGGTTTTACCGGCTCTGTGAGTCACCCCCCCCCCCCCCCCCCCCCAGAGCAGCACTTTGTGAATGAGGGCCCTCTTGGTTGGTTGGTCTCTTGGTTTACAGGCACAATATGGGTCAGAAGCGTTGTTGGGGGCTGGGAGGGAGGGTGGGGTTTGTTCTCCTCCATCTCGCCGTCTGACAGCTCGGACTGAGCCTCAGGAGGCGTTAATAAGCGACGCCACCCTGTTGGACGCCGTGCTGCTGCCGATTAGTGGCGATAAGCCCCTTTGAATTCCATCCTGAATTCCCTTTTATTTTTATTTTTTTTCGCATGCCCTTGAGTCACTTTTCTAAACAGTAAATGGCTCCAATGTCAACCTATGTTTACCTGCACCACCTGCAGGTATAACATTGTGTTAAGACTTCTTATTTTTTACTCTTTTCTACTTTATTTAGTTTGTACTAGAAAGTCATAACAACTGCCGCAGACAAATTCCCTGTACTTACTTGGTAATTAAAACCGATTCTGATTCTGATTCTGACCCGGGTTTAGAGAATGAAACAGAAATTGTGAGGCTTTTTTTAATTCTAACCTGTTGTCGGCCTGATTGTTGACCGGCTGACCGGCCGCCCCCATCCTCCTCCTCCTCCTCCTCCTCCTTTAGTGACTCCTTGGAGCTGCGGATTCTCTGCCAGTTATCTCAGGAATGTCCTCGCCAGCCCAGGAGAGAACAGAACTTAATGTGGCTCTTTCACAGCGCCGGCTGAGCCTCGTATAGGGTGGCCTTGTTTCATGCCCCCCCACCCCCCTGTGTGTGTGTGTGTGTGTGTGTATTTGTGTGCTCACCACTACATTCACAGCTTTATTTAACGTATGTACATGTTGGTGGTAAACATCAAGTCAGGTCTCAGCGAGGACGGGGAGGAGGGGCGTCTGTTTGCATCGTTACCGTGGTGACCGTTCGCCAATTTGATTAAATGAGCTGAAATGTCGAACAGTTGAATCGTACTGGGTCTGCAAAGAGATGATGAAAAAATAATAGCAATAAAAACCAAAGGAGATTAATTATTCTGGGGGGATTTTAACAGTCTAAATGCCAGTTTGTTTACACAACTCCACTAACTTAATTGCGGGGGGAAAAATATTTCCATAAAATGCGGTTCAGGAAGGATTTGATTATTATTATCATTATTATTGTGATTAGAGCCTGAGATGGTTCATTAATCAGCAGCATCATTAATTTTGAAGGCTTCTTGTTTTTCCTGCATCGACCTCCTTTCCTTCAGGAGTTTTTAGGAGTTAACTGGTAAACACGGTGGATCCATCTAGTTCACAACTAAGGCTCAGACTAGTTAACTAGTGAGCGGTTTGGCCTTCACTGTTAACTAGTAACATACAATCTTATGTATCAGTCAACCAGTAGTGACTCTAATTCATTTTTGACCCTTTACTTTGTCAGAGTTTGCAGCTCGCTAGTGACCTTTTTGACCTTAGACATGAACCCGGCTGTAGATTGGACCAAAATTTGGATAGAAAAGCGATGACTGACAGCACTGTGAAGACGTTTGACGATTAAGCCTGACATCTGCCTGCTGGAACGAGCTGATGTGTTTGGTGACTGATGTTGGTACGCTCTTGTTTGTTTTTATTTGTTTAAAGCAGCAGCGAGGCGGGCCGGCCGGGCGTCTCACTGACACAAAAAGGCTCTTACTGCCGCTGAAGGTCACTTTGCCCAACTGATTCGCAGCGAGCCAAAGAGGATTAGTCACCTTGACAGAGTTTCAAGCTCTGCTGCGATCAAAGCTCCTCTGTGTCTGTAGCCTCGTCACTCTCTCCTCGGCCTCGCCTGACTTTGACC
The DNA here is from genome assembly GCA_903171835.1 of Mullus surmuletus. Lineage (NCBI taxonomy): Eukaryota > Metazoa > Chordata > Actinopteri > Syngnathiformes > Mullidae > Mullus > Mullus surmuletus. The sequence goes on along the minus strand of CAESWR010000431.1, from coordinate 588,533 downwards.
CCGGGGTCACGTCGGATGGACGGCTCTCGTTCATCCCGTCCGCCAAAGAACCAAAGAATGCAAACCATACATCAACTATCTGTTTGTAGGCAGCCTTGAATTTTTTTCCTCTCTCTCTGGCCCTCCGGAGTCCTAAAGGCAGCAGTGTCTCAATCAAACGCATGAGATCGATGGATCATGAACCACCACTTTCAGAAATATTTGAATCCAGTTTTGTGTCACCTGGTGGAGTCTGATAAATGTAGTGGTAGTAAAAAATGTAGTAGTAGGACTAAAGGCCATCACACACTCAACATATACACAAGCGCATACACTGTTGTACACTAATTATAAATATATACATTTTACGTGACAGAAAAGGCTGATTTATGCATGTTGATAATGATTGAAAAGTTTTCAATGTGTATATTTTCCCATCTGACAGACATGTCTGCATTAAACTGCTTTAGCCACTGGAAAAAGTAAATAGATATTTCAATTTATAACTCAGAACTGGCGGTAGCAACCATTTGTTTTAATATCAACTAACCAAATCATGCATTCTCATCATGCAGAACGAAACTGAAATCCCATTAATGGTTATTCTGGTTCAGATTTCGAGTTTAGTTTGTTTGGGTTTTCTCTTCTCAGTTTGACCTCTAGAGGAAAAACAAAACATAAAATAGAACATTGGGGGGGATAAGATAACACACATAATAGCTACAGAAATGTTTTTTTTTACCCTTCAGCCTCACAAGCCAACCTCTTTGAAATGAGCCTGACCCCCAGTGTGGGAAGCAGCGGTTCTAAGGTCAGAGAGGTCAGACTGGGTGAAAGCTCAGCGGGACGAGGCTTTCCAGGCTGGAGGAGAGAAATCAAAGTGAAGTTGGTTGCGGTGCTCCTGCGAAGCGCTGCAAAATCCATCAAATTTACATTGAAATCGAAATATTTTGCTGCCACGATTTTAGGTGCAGAAATGTCCATGATATTGGCGTATTTTTGTCGTTTTCAATTTCATTCCCCTTATTTTTTTGGCCACTGGTGTGAGAATCCACAGTCGCAATAAGATCTCAAAGAGTTTTCTGATTGTTTCACGTTGGTTTACCCCCCTGGTTGTTCACGTCTCCTCTCTTTCTGCCCCCACAGGAACCAGTCAAAGGTCAGTACCCCTTGAATCAAGTATTTGATGAACATTTCAGTGTTTCTTCAAGCTTCTCAGTCCCTGGTTTGTGTGTGTGTGTGTGTGTGTGTGTGTGTGTAGGTGTTTGCCTACGATCACTGTTTCTGGTCGCTGGATGAGTCCCAGAAGGACAAGTTTGCGGGTTCGTACCTTCTTACACTCTGTCACAGTTGTGCCATTTTTAGCGCCTGCTGCCCCGTGAGTCATTTCTCCAACTTATCTCCTGGCAGAGAAGATATTCAGAACTATTTATGGAGTGGAGGAGTGCGGCTGCTTGGGGGGGGGGGTGAGGATGCACATTGTTTAACTCCTAGATTGGTTCTGTGCTCCACCCGCGTCTTTCACGCTGCCAGGGGGGGGTTTGTGTGTGTATGTGTGTGAATCTGATCACCACGTCTATTCCACAAGGCGCTTGGGTATAAAGAAAACAAGAAAAAATGTTATATGAAGGGGTTTTGTGTTTCTGAAATCCAGTATGTTTTATTATAGTGTAGTGTATAGCGTAGTTGTGTGTATAGTGTGTGTAGTGTATAGTGTGTAGTGCAGTGTATAGTGTAGTAGTATAGTGTAGTAGTAGTGTTTCGTGTAGTGTATTGTGTAGTGTACTATATAGTAATGTAGTCTGTAGTGTAGTGCAGTATATAGTGTTGTAATGTTGTGTCATGTAGTGCATTGTGTAGTATTAGCTAGCTAGTAAATCTCTTTGCCGGTCCACTGGTAAACAAAACACTCTGATTGGCCGTAGCTTTTATTACATTTATTATATACGGCAGCCACTGGTGTGTTCTAATTGCGTGTGGAGATGGATGTTTTTTGGAAACGTTCTGGCATGGACGTGAAATTTTTTGGGGTAAACTGAGGGGAAAGAAGTACTTGGGTCCGTGTTAGGCGCTGTTTTGAAGTGTGTTTTTGTCTACAGGCCAAGAAGTGGTGTTCCAGTGCCTTGGGGAGAGTCTGCTGGATAATGCCTTCATGGGCTATAACGCCTGCATCTTTGCTTATGGACAGACAGGTAACACCCCCCCCCCCCCTGCACACACACACACACACACACACACACACACACACACACACACACAGAGCATCTAGTGTAGTCAAGACAGGTATGCTAAGAAAAGCCTCTGTCCATCGTGTCCGTCCATCTCCAATCATTGATGGTGTGTGGTCTGCGCACACTCTGGTGGTCGAGGCCGGACCTTCTGGGAGCTGTAGTTTTTGTAGTCCTTCAGGGGCTGTGAGGCCTATGGATGGAGGCCTACTAGAAAGTGTGTTACTCATCATTCCGTAGCACTTGCGGTAATTCAGCTGTAGCTCTGATCATCAAATGACCTAACAGACATCACTCACAGCTGGCATTGGACTCAGCAGCAGTAATTTATGGGAATTAATACAGTTTTTTCAATTGGATGTGTCAGTCCCAGACCTTTTCAAAGGGCGCCACAGTGTGGGCGCGGTGCGGCTAATTACACTCTGCTCGTCAGCACATCCAGAGGGCCAGTGTGCACTTGCACTCTGAACTGAAGCGCTGTGAAGCTGGGTTTGGTATTAACTTAACAGTCGGGGCGTATTTGGCAAACAAAGGTGTAGCTCATCACCTTAATTTGAGGCTCCACAGCGAACAGGACCTTCATTAATTGGACGGCAGCCGTGTTCACCTGCTGTTTCATGCTCGAGTGGTCGTTGCTCCTTTCAGGTGATGACATTAGTGCGGCCTCTGTTGTCACTGTCATACCTGCTACTATACTTGCATGAATATTATGATACAGCCATCTAATCATTTGTATTTTATGATAATGTAATTCTAAATATTTTATAGAAAATAGATATATATATTATAGAAAATATGGTATAAAAATAGACAGTATTATCGAAAATATATTATAAAAAATCGATCAGAGGGAAAATGTATATGAAATAGATAATGTTATAGAAAGTATATCATGAAAGCACATAATATAATAGAAAAAATATTACAAAAAATATAGAAATATATATTATTATAAAAATGTATATAGTGTTTAATAATATAAGAATATATACAATAATAATATGTATATAGTACAATGTAGATAATGTTATAGAAAAATATAAAAAAAAAAATAGAAATATATATTATTATAAAAAATGTATATGAATGGAGCAGTTTAACACACTGTGGGAAGCAGAATTGCGCCAGAATCCAACAGGCCTGGTTTTTGTCCGTGCTCAACCTCAGCGTCACGGCAACCAAAACTCAGCATCTTAGAATCCTACTGAACGAGACACAAAGACAAAGAACCAGCATACAGAGTCTTAGTGGAGGTAAATATATCAGCAGCAGGTCTCTTTTATCAGCTTCCTCACACTGACATTGACTTGATAAAGACTGGAAACCAACGTGTCAGCGAGCGCGGTGATTTATGCGGCTGTGGTTTTTGTTGAAGGCGTCTCTGAGCGCTGCTGAATCGCTGCTTCTGTCTCACACCGAATTCTTCCCGAGTGTTAATTTATCCTCATTGAAGTGGAGCCTCGTTGCAGCGTGTTTATTTGGTAGTCACACATGCAGCATTTTAGCAGCGTTCTCCGAAAATCTGAATTGATGCCCCATTTTGACTGTTTTCATTCCTCACTTTTCTCTTTTACGACCAAATGGCTTAAATATTTCACATGTTGACAGCAAATAGCATGCATGAAGAAACTCACTCTGATTGAATTTTCTCTTTAATTTGACAAAGAGGGCCCTGTTTCTGGGCCTAAATGCAGAGTGTGCACTTGTGGATTGGATGGTTTTACGCCAGGATGGGTGTGACGGCACCGCAGTGTGTCAGAGAGTCGACTGCAGCTCAAACCACGTCTGCTTTCAGTTGATCTCCAGTTATTTGGCGGATCTGGGCGGGTGAACATGACAGACCTGTTCCAAACGCCACAGACTGGTTTGGGCCGACCGATTTCACCCCACTTTCACAAATATATGTGCAGTATTCACACAGCGTTCATGTACAGGCAGCGTTCATGAATCAACTCAACTCTTGTTCATCTGACGTGACTTGGCGGTTGGCACATGGCATTGGCGTAACCATGGTGACCATTAGATTACATTGGATTACATTAATACTTCATTTATGATGAAGGAAATTGTATTTAAGATGCTGTGTTACACACAGTAAATTCACAAAATCCTAGAAAAAAATACATTAGAGTTAAAAAATGATACATTATATAATAAATGTATTTATTTATTTCATTTATTTATATGATAAATGCATTTTTTGTTCAGTTTTGAACACATTCTCATGTGAACTGACTTTTATACTTTCAATAATTCAGTTGTTACTTTCACTTGAAAACAATAAACAACCCAAAAATAATTTGTATTAAAAAATATTTTTTTCCCACAAATGATAATATTGATAATATTTGGGTTTGTGTAAAAAGATATTAAAGGTGTCTGAAAACTTTTTTCCACCGCTGTAAAAACAAAGTGTGTGTGTGTGTGTGTGTGTGTGTGTGTGTGTGTGTGTTTGTGTGTGTGCGTGCGTGCGTGCGTGCGTGCGTGCGTGTGCGCGCTCAGGCTCGGGGAAGTCGTACACCATGATGGGCTCGGCCGAGCAGCCGGGTCTGATCCCCCGCCTCTCCAGCTCCCTCTTCAGCCGGATCGTGCAGGAGGCGCGCGAGGGCGAGAGCTTCACGGTGGAGGTCTCCTACATGGAGATCTACAACGAGAAGGTGCGAGACCTGCTGGACCCCAAAGGGTGAGGGAGCGCTCGGCCTCGGCCCCCCGTCCGTGTCTCCAGTGTTCCATTCGTGGATCTGCTTTGACTTCTCAATGACGCTCTCTGTCCAGAAGCCGACAAGCGCTCCGAGTGAGGGAGCACAACGTCCTTGGTCCTTACGTGGACGGCCTCTCCCGCCTCGCCGTGTCCAGCTACAAGGTCAGACGCCTCCTCACACAGCCTCGGAACCACTGGCGCCACTTTGCTCGCTACTTTACTGTAGTCTCTAAACACTGGGCACACTTTAACTCAAAACGCAAAATACAACATAAAACACACCAATCCGACACTGTCTCTCAGCACAGCAGTTTCACAACATGTTAAACCGACTCACCAACACAAAGCACCAATCCCTCGTCACATCAGGCCTCCCATGAGCCCTTGCTCTCCCTCCGCAGCACTGAGCTTCCTCTGCTCGCCGCATCAGTGTATCAATGTAGCTTCTGGAAAGCGGTCGCCATGGAAACAAGTTAACCATTGTTTTGTTGTGGTCCCGGCCAATGATTTCCCACAGCCACGAACACATAACCTGAAAACAGAAACGTTTTTGTTGTTTATTTTGAAAATGAAGCGGGTATTTTATTTTGTAGCTGCATCCAACTTCCTCTGCCGCACTATTCCTTGTGTATCTGAGCCAGAGCTGAGACGGAGTCAGTGGAAACACACATTGATTATAATGAGTCCGTATTTACGAGGTGGAAATTGGGGGAAACACTGGCACTCTTTGCCCCCCTCCCACCTCTAAATGAGTCTGGCGCCACCGCTCCAGGCAGGAAGTGCGTCTAACTACCTTTGTGTTTCACCTCTGCTTTTATTAAACCGTGTCGGCGAGGGAGGAAAAAAAAAAAAAGATGGGATGTGCAGGAGAAATCACGTGCTTGTGTGTTTGTGTGGCTTCTGTCCTCAGGACATCGAGTCTCTGATGTCAGAGGGGAATAAATCTCGCACCGTGGCGGCGACCAACATGAACGAGGAGAGCAGCAGATCGCACGCCGTCTTCAACATCATCCTCACACACACACTCATGGACCTGCAGTCCGGGGTAACACCGCCTTAGCTTCTTATTTCTAAACAGTGGAGTCTAGGTGATGCGCAGCTATACGCTGTATAGCACCCAGAAAACCTCCCCTCCACCGTATTTACTCTAAAAAAGGCGCAAAGATGCGTATCAGCATGGTTTGGTGACTTTAACTTTAACTTTCCCGTTCATAAATCCTCCTTCCTTCCTCTCCCCTCATTCCTTCCTTCCTCCCTCCCTTCCTGCCTTTCTCCAATCTTCCCTTCCTCATCCCCCTCCTCTCTCTTCTCTCTTTCCTTCCTCCACTCCACCTTCCTTCCTCTCCCCTTATTCTGTCCTTCCTTCCTTCGTTTCCTTCCTCCCTCTCTTCCTTCTCTCCTTCCTTTTCTCCCTACCCCCCCCCCCCGCCTGTACTCTAGAGTGGACTAAATGAATGTCTGGCTCGCAGGAGGTTAGATCAGCAGTTACTTTATTTTATTTCACCTTTTTTTTTATTTTACCAGGTTAAACCAGTTGAGATCAAAGAGCTCTCAGAGTTTGTACCCACTAGAAGAAACCAGACTAAACCACTGACTTTTAAGTTTTGATGTTTGTAAGTTTTTTATGTCTGGAGTAGCTTGTGCTGGAATTGCATCGTAAACAGCTGTACGTTTTTATCACATTAGCTGCTTTATGGTTCTTGCTCTGTGTTTCTGTTTCAGCCCAAAGATATTCATGCCGCCAAATTTGTTTTCTGTTGGCGCAGTTGTTTGCCTTTAACTTCTAATAACACCATTCTCTTAAAAAAAA
>CAESWR010000431.1:550285-560908 GCA_903171835.1 Mullus surmuletus | reverse complement strand
CCACCGCGTTCGGCACGTCCTAAAACCTGGGGTGGGGCACTGTTTCCAGGCCTAGAGCCTCGGGACCATTTATGATTGTCTGAACATGCGGCAACCATGAAAATATGGGGGTAGATCCTGGTTTGGTGTCATTTGGTGTCATTTGGTGCACATTTGAATCTCAAGTTATGGCGAGTCTTTCCAAGTTAGGGTTACCATAAATGACTTAAGCGACTATGTGTGTGTGTGAGAGAGCGTGCACGTTCTTTAGTTAGTTAATGGGGCGGGACTAATTAGCACAGTAAAGGTATTTGATAAGGCAGCAGCTGGTTAAAGGGCTATTCCACTGATCTTACGTCGTCATGGATACATGCTGCTGCTAATGCATCGCAGAAACATGACCTTTAGAGCTGATATTCTATTTTAATTCAATAAAGTCTTTAGAGTTTGAACATTAGAATTAGTTGTTAAACAAACTTACAGCAAAGTCAGACATGATTGATACAACGTGGGTGTTTGATGTTGCTAATGTTGTTTAATTCCAGGTAATTAAAGAACTATTTTAGACGATGAATTTCCTCTTGAGATCAACAATCTGACACTCATAACTTTCTTGTGAGCTTTTTCGTTAGTAAACTGGACCCGACGCGGAACATCATGCTGCTGGAGTCAATAAAAAGGAAACATTGATGCAAAAGCAGCAAAGCAGATGGTTGCTGTCGGCTGCCTCGACACTAAACACATTTCATTATTATCAAACTGGATTTCAGACGTACGGCTCCGTATGCGGAACACGTCAGATGACTCACAGGAAAATACGATATGACACGAAAGACGCATGACAAAGTCTTGTGCTAGCTTTAGCATTAGCTGCTGGTTAGGCTGAAACTCATGTTGAAAACAGATGATTGATGCTGATTCAGGTAGAAAATGTCACAAAGAGAAGCTTCTGCTCTAAGGTTTCTCCCGTTAAAGGGAGTTTTTAGCTTGCTGTTTTTAGCTCCTGTTCAGTGTTAAACGTGCTGAAGGTTCTCCAGGTAAACATGTTAAAAATCTAAACAATCGGCGCGTGTGTGTGTAAGTGAGAGGTAATTACAGGCAGGAGAACGAGAAAGCAATTGTGGAGCGATTCTAAGTCCTTATCTCAGCACCTGTGTGTGTGTGTGTGTGTGTGTGTGTGTGTGTGTGTGTGTGTGTGTGTGTGTGTGTGTGTGTGTGTGTGTGTGTGTGTGTGTGTGTGTGTGTGTGTGTGTGTGTGTCACACACACTTGGCTTCAGGTGATTGTAATAGCAGTGTGTCCACTCACCGTCTGCTTTGATCTCGCTTTGATTCAAAGACGGATCTCAAACATGCGGCGGTGGCTTGGTGGGAAAAGGCTGCGTTATCTGGCGGAGCAGCTGGGCGGCGAGCGGCGCTGCAACCAACACTGGGGATTATTTCCAGTTTATTATTTATTTGTATATGTATTTTACATGCTTGAGCTGAAGTTTTCAAACTGCGAGGCGCCGACTGCAGCAGGAGGACACTGGGGGGGGGGGCGGCACATTTGCATCCATATTTCCGATGAATTCGACCAGTTATGAACCCGCAGGCGCTATTTTTAGATCCGAATGTGGCTTACACTTCCCTAAGAGCTCATTTCCGGTGTGTGTCCAAAATAAACATCACAAACACACTTAGAAGTCCCATAAAAAGGCGGGATAACGTGATCGCCAGGGAATATATTGGCTCTCGTTTGATATCAGGTCGTCTGAGGATAAACGCCGCGTTTAACAAGAATGTGGAAGTGATTTTAATGTTTCGCGGGTTTGCAGAAGAATGAAATTGTGTTTAATAACAGGCGGACAAATCTGCAAGGGGAAATATTTGCAGCTTTTTTATTAGAGTTCTCACTGTGTGGGACAAACCACTTCCATCTGGTTATATATATATATATATAAATATATTTATTGATTTATTTATATATATACAGTATATGAGCGTAGAAATTGTCTCTTTGTAGTTGGTTTGATTAAATGTAAACCTGGAGAAAATTTCAATTATTTATTTACTTATTTATTTACTTACTTTTCTATACATACTACTGTCGTTTTTGTCCCTCCTAACTTCATATATAGGCTATATAATATATATATATAGAACGAAAAGATTTAGAATATTATTCATTCATTCATTCATGCATTTAGTTTAGTATTTATTTATTTTATTTATTTATTTTATAACATTTTTTTACTTATGTCTTTTTGGCCATCCACATTTCTTATATAGGCTTTATATATCAGAAAGAAAAAGTACTTAAAGTAAAGTACTTATTTATTTCTACACGCTTGTGTCATTTTTTGTCCCTCCTAACTTCACACATTTATATCAGCAGGAAAAAGTAAAAACTATATCTATGGATGACAAATCCATTTTTAATATTATTCAATAATCATTCTATCAACATTCCCTTTTCCACACACACTCGTACGCTACCACAATGGCTGATGGGTAACATATTTAAACCATAATTTCGCTGAACCAGATGAAAATAACCAATCAATTAATCAGCTCAGGTTGCATCTCGGCGTCCGATCCCTCAAACAACTCCAGTTTCATTAAGCCGGTCGCCCTCAAATGTGTCACACAATATCCAATCAGCTCACGCGCGGGTGGCGCAGTGTCGCATAAAAAAGGTGTGAGAAGCCTGAACAGGGAGGAATTATTATGGCTGCAATTATAATTATGGCAGCAATTATGCTGATTGTTTCACCAGGTTACCTTGATTGTCTGATCGGGTAAACAAATATTTCCCTTCATTGCGTTTTCTGCGTCGGCATGTCGACTGATTTGCAATCAACCGTCTCCACCTTTTATCAATAACTTTCAAATGAGACTCGTCAGACACCGACGGCCGACTGACCTACTTAGTCATCCTAGTTTAGTGTTCGGCGAGGCGGCGTGACGTCCCGTATCTGTCGCATGGACGCGTGCGATGGCGGTTTCCCCCCCGCAGGCTGAGAGTCTGTTTCTGCATCCTTTATTCCCTCATCGCCGCCTCTTTGCATCGACTGAAACAGCGCCAGGAGCCGGCCTAACTTCCTCTTTACGTCTCTATGCAGGTGCAGAGCGTGCAAAACGTGCCGCGCATCGTGGTGCAGTCGGCCAGTGTTGAGGAGGGCATGAGCAGACAGCAGCCAGTAAGTTCTCCCGCCGCCGCCGCCCATCACGCCACCACCGCCACCGCCACCGCCACTTTGATAAGCGCCAACATATCTTTTGAAACGCAGCGCCTTCATCTTTATCTGAGTCGGCGGCGTGCGGCTGAGCCCATCCACATCTGCTGCCTTCTTAAAAGATAAATCATTTTTTGTCTGCATTTGGCGTGAAAAAAAAAAACAGCTTTAACCTTCACGCTCATTTGCAAACGCTTTTCCCGGCACTTCACTGCACCGAACGTATGGACTTATTCCTTCAATATCAAATCCTCAGTGGGGTCTTTACATCCATATCTGTGGCCTGTAAGTGGATTTCTTCTCCCCTTCAAAATGCTCTATATGATATTTTTCACATTAACTCTCCATCAAACAACTAAACTCCTAAAAAAAAACATTATCTGAGTCAGTCATTGCTCCACACACCTGCATAACTTGAAACTCAAAACAAGTCGTTGGTCGATGTCGCAAAGTTCAGGTTTAAAGAACCGCGTTTTCTTGGCGGCTAAATGGAGAGTCTCGCTGTTGGTCCGGAGGCTCCCGGAGAAGATGGTCTTGAAGAATTGAGTGACTGAGTGACACTGGAGAGGCGGGTGGGTGCAGCGAGTCCACAGTGGGGGAGTTTGCAGTCAAATCCGTTATAATGGAACCAGTTGGTGAGCAGGTCTTTATTGAACTCCCCCTTTAACACTCGTCTGTATGTGACAAAAGCGATAATATGACCCAGCCGGGCCGGTGCGGTCGGTGGGTGTAAAGAGCTCACAGTCAAAGTGGCAACTGGACCAAAACGTCCCCAGTGTCCTTGCGTTGGACATACTGGCCGATTTAGAGGCATCGTTTCCGATTTGAACGTGCACATTGCTTGTGAACTTTTCCTCGGCGTCACCCAAAGGGATCGGTTTGTTATCGCACTAATGTCAGAATAAGTTGACATTTTAAGATCACATCAAGCAAGCGTGTGGGCGATGTTTCTGTGAAGCAGAGCGAGGAGGGAAATCGGATATGAGGAGAACTCGTATCCGGCCGCGAGGGAAGAAGCGTCATGAGCACGAAGATGGTGTGACGATGCATTGAGAGTGAAGATGGTTGAACACCAAATTTCTATTCAAACTACCGTCTGTGTCGTCTCACTGCAGGTTCCCATCGAGGCGATCATCCCCCCTGAGCCCCCGAGCCCCCGATCTGTGCCCCTCCCCCCGCCAATCATCCCAGAGACAGAAGACTCCACCCCCAGCCCAGTGAGCGAAGCCTCCAGTGGATACATGTCGACCAGCATATCTACTGCCACGCTGTCGGAGGTCTACACACTGAGCTGGGACCTGCCGTCCTTCAGCTACAGAGAAGACAGCTTCGAGGCCATGAGCGAGAAAGGGCACACAGCGGCACAGAAATACTCCCCAGTGTCGGGAGCAGCACAGTCCGAATCCGGTCTGGTGCCTCTTGAAGCCAACCAATCGGAACCAAACGAGCCATCACAGGATTTGAGCAGCGAGTCTTTGTCGCCCAAATCAAACACTGCTCCGTCAGATTCAAGCCAACAAGAAGCTGCAGCTGAGCGGTTGGAGAACGTAGAAGAACCAAGTACACCTATAGAACCAGACTTGTATGGCAAGACTGAAAAACAAGACTCAACAGCTGACCACGTTGGAGCAGAACAGTCAGACAGTCCGCAACTATGTGAAGACACATTGTTGGCTCAAGAAGATAAATACAAACAGACAGAGTCGGGACGGTCAAACCCAAACCCAGAGATTGTTATTTCAGAAGATGTTAGATTAGACCCAACAAATGAGATTGAATGTGAAGAACCTGAACCACCAATTAAAGATGAAACACTAGTGCTGGAAAGAGTCAGCTCACTACCTGAAGAACCTGACCAGGGCCAGACCACGATAGCCATTTCTCAAGATCCAACGCCAAACCTGATCCCGGCGTCCCCTGCAGTCGATCCTGTCCCATCTGAGGACGATGTTCCTCTCGCTTCCCTCCAGGAACCACCACCTTCTGAGGCCTCCAAAGGTTCCCCTATCCCAGTGTTGTCATCTTGCACGGATAAGGTAGAAGCACCGAGTGGCCCAATAGTCGACACATCTAGCAAAGCTCCGGCATGTCCTTCTTCCTCACCATCGAGCGATCCGCCCTCCAAACCTCCTGCATCTACAACAAACCCCTTCAAGATCCAGAAGGTAGCCAAGATGCAGTCGTCCGACCTCAAGTCCTTTCAGCGTATCCTGGGTGAGCAGGAGGCCAAGCCGCGGCAGATGGACCGGACCAGCAGCACCGGAGCAGGACTCAACCTCACCGTGCCGTCTGAAACCCTGGAAATCATATCGGACTCGGAGGAAAGCGAGGCGAGCGCGACCGCCGTTCTTCCAGACTGGTTGAAGGAAGGGGAATTTGTGACCGTTGGGTCCAACAAGAGCGGCACGGTCCGTTACGTGGGACCCACAGATTTTGCAGAGGGCACGTGGGTGGGAGTTGAACTGGAGGTGCCAGCGGGTGAGTAGACCTCAACTCCTGCATGTGCATGGTTAACCCCCCAACCCCCCACTGATCTATCAAACCCGTCTGTCCTCTGCAGGGAAGAACGACGGCTCTGTTGGTGGGAAGCACTACTTCCACTGCAACCCTGGGTACGGGGTCCTGGTCAGGCCGGACCGGGTCAGCCGGGGAAGCAGCAAGCGCCGTCGCCAGCAGCAGAAGCGCCGCAGTGCCAATTTATCTGGCTCCACCCCGAATCTGGCAGCCCTCACTGCTTTGGCCAAAGGCGAGGGCGGGGCGGCATCCGCCGGCCGCAACAAAGGAGAGAACCGCAAGTCCTGGAACACTTGACATGATCAAACCCTACAAGCTTGGCGGTATTACAGCACATAAGATGTCACTCCATGCTTGTGTTGGGGGAGGAGCCCCATCAGACGCTTATTGTCTGCTCGGTGCTGTGTTTCTAACCGATATGTGCTTTCGGTCTCTTTGCAAATAATGATTCACCTTTCGATCAGTCAGTCAGGAGTGCGGCTGTGTTTGGAATTGCCTTCCAATATAAGTTTTCCATCAGTGCGAGTATTTATTTATGTGAGAACCAGACGGTATTTTAAGGTCCATGACAGTTTACAGGTCCTTAATAGTTTTTATTTCTTGTTTTTTAGGGTTATAAATTGAGCAGGTGTACTCTGCTGGGAATTAGCCACATTTTGACATTTTAAAAAGCAAACATACACTTTAAGTTGTTTTCAATGTGCGACAGATTGGTGATTCCAAACACAGCTCGTTAGTTTAGATGGTGAAATGTCACTTTGGAAGTTGATTACAAAGTTGCCTCAAATCAGCAGTTTTCTCGCTCTTGTCAGGATATGTGACATTCAGTATTCAGATGTCGAGGATTTGATCAATACTCCCTGGAATATGATGATGTGTCTGACTACTGTTCAAATGATTTTGCGTGTTGGATGGGTTTCATGGGGCTAGGAATGACTTTTGTTATGTTTGATTAAAGGCGTTTTATTTTTGTGCCTTATACTGTTGGGACGACGACTCACAAATGTGCCTTAATGATAAATTGGCAGATTGGTGGTGTTGAAAAGTCCTCCCGAGTTCTTTAAAGAGCTCATCGAATGTGTATTTCTACTGTTTTAGCAACAAACTTGCACTCTTTTCCGACAAATTTTACAGAAATATTTTTGAATCTGTTTTGTCTCATATTGACCGAGCGTGTCAACATTGATCAGAAGTATTATGGAAATGTCAGTTTTATTTTTTCAGCGAGGTTTTGTCTGTATTGGACTCTGTTGATTTTTGCGAGATCAGGATACTTGAGGGATTGTTTGTCGCAACAGATTTACTTTTCTGCTCTGTTTGGTTTGTTAAGATTTTATAACTTTGCATCTGAAATCAGTTATTTATTGTGCGACAGGACTTTAAGGAAAGAAAAAATGATTTTATATTGCTGTTTAAATAAACTGCTTTCATCAAACAGTGTGGGATGAACACTGTATCGGCATATTGAACATTCACGGCTGTCAAGATATTCAAACCCAGGAGGTCTCATTGATATAGCTTTATTCTCTTGTACATTATATATATAATACTAAAATAAACACAAGATAAAAAATGAACAAAGAAACTGTACAAAAAATGTATATATACTACATCTTAATTACAGAACAGTCTACTGTCCAAAAAAGGCACTAAATTCTGAAATGGGCAATACAGTAATTGTGAACATAACTAGATTTGAGATTGATACAACAGCTTTCAGTCCTCTTTTTCGAAGCTATACTGGGATGAAGTGGATGGTGTTTCACTGGGGGACACAGTAGGACATGTAGACATGTTGACCCTGACACACCACAAGAGGACGTCCCTTCAGAGCAAGAACTACCACAGGATCACACACACACACACGACACGGGGGCGAGGAACCCGCCCACCTCGGGTTCCAGTCTCTATGTTCACAAGTCTGGTTTCCTATTGGAACTGCGACGTGTCCAAGTCATCGCTTTGAGCACCTGAGGGCTTTAAAGTCGTCGAGCCCCGTCCATCGACGTGACACGCAAAAACACTGCTGGACTAAAAGCCGCTCACTGGGCCGCGGCGTCTCGGCAACAACACGGAGGCATTTCATTTCAAAGTGTCTTAAAGTGAGAATCTCAAAATGCACATTTTTTTCCCCCTTCCTTCCGCGCAGGACTACATTTGCTAATCCTAATCTAGTGTACGATATTCTGTATGTGGGGTGAGGAGGGCACACCAATCTCCACTGGGAAGTTTCACTTGAAGTAATCTTCGATCAGCCCAAAGCGGTACTTCTGACAAATACTTATAGTGAGGTTTTGCCAGTAATGCTTTCACTCCCAAGAATTTCAATAGAATGGTGGAAGCACAAGATGAATCTACGCGCTGAGGTTCTACACACACCTGCGCCGGTTTATAAATGTCATGATCGGCTATCAATCGTCGGGTTTTGCAGGGACTTCACAATGGAGTTTGGTGTGGCGTCATTTCTACAGCACATACTGGGGCTTTGACTTCACATGATATGGTGTGTGTGTGTGCGCATGTGTGTGTGTTAGTGTGTGAGTGTGTGTGTGTGTGTGAAGATGGTGCACACCGGCCCCGTCATCGTATGTTTGGACGTCTGACATTTGGAGGAAGGCTCGGGGAAGGATAAGGGTACGTTTCAAGCTTAGTCAACAGCGATACTTATATCTTCATAAGGTGCATCGTCATTCATCTTTCACAAATAGCTTACCGTCTCTGACACAAACGGGGGGAGACTGTTGTTCAGTCAAATAAGGGACGTTCAAAAAACAAAACAAAAAAGATAAAAAAAATATGACAGGATAAAATTAAAAAGCATGATTAATTTAACCCAAAAAAAAGCATGTTTCATTTCAAAACATATGTCATCGTTTTTTGTACATTACCATAAAAAATGAGTATAAATACATTTTTTTTTTTTTTTTTAAATCTTTCAACCCTTTCTTTTCAAAGCACAGGTCCCAGTTTAGAGTCACTGTAACGTTGCTTCGTACACATTGAAGCAGATTTAAATAGAGCTTTGCTAGACTAGAGCCCAGGGCGGGGGGGATTAGCAAGACCACCGGCTAGCTTTGTAGATACCCACAGTGTTGTCGTGGGCAACGACACTGGAGAACTTGATCAGTCTTTGTCTGTCGGTGGCATCATCCTGCTGGGTGGGACATTTACCACTTCTCCAAAACCATCTCAGACCAAGTTCCTTAGAAGACTGATTTGACGTTTTTGGACTGTTAGCTTATGACAGAAGTTACCGTAACTGACTCTGATGGCGCTGTGATCTCAGATATTTATTGGGCCATTTATCTCGACCAGCTTTTGCCCAAAACTTCAACTTAAAATCTCGGCACTCTGTAAGAGAGCTGACCGAGATGGAACCGGCAAAGTGGGTTCGCCAGCAAAAGAACTCTTTATCGACCCATGAGTGCGACAAAAACATTTCTTAAATACAAATCTCAACTTTTTAAAACCAAAATTTTCCATAAAATCCCCCCCAGGCAATGCTAAGCTAACTGGCGAGTTTTCAAAAGTGCCAAACTAGACTTTTGGTCAAAGGCCTCGACTCTGGAGGTCCAAGATGGTTTTAGAGAAGTTCGACCCTGGGCAAAATATATTTATATATATGGATTTATATTGTGGAAAATAACTTCCAATATTACCGCTTAAAGTGTTCGCTTGTCACTTTGATTCGGATTCCCTTCAAAGTGGTGCTTTTACCTTTGAGGCTACTTTGACAACATAAAAAAAACCTAAAACCATAAAACAAGAAGCCTCAGACATTTTTCTGATACTCTGATTTTCTAATCTGAAGTAAGTCTCCAGTAATAGTTACTTTTAAAAAGAAATCTCATGAAAGCACATTCTTTAGGCTATTATAAAGAGGCGGAGTCACAGAACGAGTAGTAAAAAGCTTTCGGGGGTATTTTAGCGTTTATATGTCCTGCGTCTGACCCTCGCTTTGACCCACGTGGGCTCGGCGTCGCGTCGCACCCGTGTTTACGCACCGACGCCGCCTCAACTTAACGTTCGCCGAGAGCAGTCAGGTGGGGATCGCCATGGGACGAAGGTGAGCTCCGCCCACCCAGCAGCACACCTGACCCGCCCGGCTTCGTACAGAGCCGCGTCGCGTCTGTTCCTTTGGCATGGGTGACGTTAGACCCCCCCCCCCCCCAGGTTTGCTTGATTATCACATTGACCCTTAACTGATTCTCACAGCCTGAAGCACTTAACGACAGTGTCACTGGCAAGCTAAATATCAAGGCAAAAAGAATAAAAACCAAAGTAAAAATGATTGTACATCCAGTCACCTTTGGGGGAAAGTGGGCTGCTGTTGGCTGGAAACCGTCGGACGCTTTTCTTCAGAGGTGGCGGAAAAATAACAGGTGATCGTCCGTGTGCAGAGCGATGATCCTGCAGGTCGGCTGTCGTACTGAGATTTAAAAAAGGCATGGCTGTATGAAATTAAGGCTACTCGTTTTCAAGGTTTTCATCCAACAGCGGCTTTTCTCTCCAGGTGAGGGGGGGGGGGGGGGGTCAACCGGTTTGACCGACCGGACGCTTCTTTCCCATCGACGTCCCCTTTGCCTGACCAGGGGGACACAGTTCCACAGACAACGTCCAAAGGCTTCTCTTCGCACGATTTGCACAATGAAGAGGGTGACGTTTTGAGGGCAGGCAGGTACGTAGGTTTCTATGTAGATAGGTAGGTAGGTAGGTAGGAAGGAAGCAAAGTAGGAAGGAAGGAAGGAAGGTAGGTGTGTTGGTAGCTAGGTGGCACACCATGAGGTGACTGAGAACCATAAGAACCATATATATGAGCGATATATACAGTACACGTTATTCTTCTGAGGTTGACGTTGAGGTGAGATAGACTGAGGATCGGCTCAGACAACCAGGCTTTGGGGGAGGGGCTTT
>CAESWR010000431.1:498948-519027 GCA_903171835.1 Mullus surmuletus | reverse complement strand
GGGGGGGTTCTTGGCCCAGGCCCAAGCCGCTGACCCCAGTGGGCCCGTTCTTATGGGTCACGATAGAGAGGTGGATGGATGAATTCAGACGCAGTGATGGAGAGGTTGAGGAGGGGGGCTGTTGCTGAGGGTCCTTCTCATCTTTTCCTTTTGTTCCACTTGATGAAGAAGGTGACCATTGTGGGGATGATGGAGTCAATCCATAAATTGGTCTAAAAGCCCGACCATTACTGCTGCCAAGTGGAGCAATTTAACTTGCCGACCATCTTTCTTGAACTTAGTTTTTCTATTTCATCCCCACCTCCCTCTCCACCCAATCCCCCCCCACCGCACCGCATTGACATTCATGCTTTGTCCTGACCACTTTCATTTTTTCTACTCTTCTGTCCTTTATTTTTTTTCTTCTCCTTTCATCTGTTGTCCCTCCCTCCCTTTGTCTCTTTATTCCTCTCTGCAGAAACCAGTTTTACAGCAGACCTTGTTTTTGCAAAATCTCCGTTTAGAGTTGGGATTTAATGGCGTGTTTAATTTTGTTTAGATTAAGTTCGGCGTCTGTTTTTGTTTTATGATTTGCTGCTGCGGCCTACCGTCGAGACGCAGCTTTTCGCTCTTCTCATGCCGACTAAACCAAAGAAAAGGCATGTTTTTGCCGGGGCTGCATACCAGTTCAATAAAGTTATATGCTACACCTGCACGCAAACAATCGCATATGGCGCATATGCACAGCCCATGTCAACATCAGCGAACAACAGCAACATTTGGCTTGCATTTTCTTTGGCAGCGACCGTTGGAAGTGGGGGGGGCGGAGCGCGTAGAATGGAGACCCACGAGGGGAACAATACTTCAAAGCTGCCTGCGTTTCACTCAGCGGTTCTCCCTTTAGTTGGGAGACCAGGTGGAGGCACCCGCCGCCCGTGCGGAGCGACAGTGTAAGTGGCTGAGCGTGACCTGCGCCGGCTCTGGTGGCTGGTGGCTCTGGGGGCTTCAGGGGGCTCTGAGTGTTTCTGGCGTCTCTGCATGTCAGGCTTCTGTGCCCTGGCACATTTGCTAATGATGCTCTGTGTGGTGTTGGCACAACCTCAGTCCCCACTATATGGTGTGTGTGGTTTGCAGTGCATGACTCTGCCGGGTAGAGGCAGGACGTAAATATAACCTCTTTTAACGCGGGCCCGCACTTCCAAGTGGCTGAGGAACATTTGGTTCTTGTTCTCTTTCCTTCCTTTAACTTGGGTTTCCGACTTTTCGCATTCTCCTCTTCTTTTACAATCAAATTTTTGGCACACTAATGAACACTAAACCAAATGGCACCTCTTAAAGGTCCCATTTGCGTACTTTCTGCGAACTAGAGGTGCTCAATTATGTAAAAATTTTTAACTCATGGCTAATTTAACACAACCAACATCTCACACAGTTACCATTGAAAGAAGAAATCCTCAAAATTAAGCACAACTAATCTACAAAGCTGTTAAGGTAAAATGTGTTGAAAAACAATATTCTGTGAATTGGTGTTTTCTACACAACAGTTTCCATGATCATCAGGAGGTGAAATCAGAATCAGCGGCTGCGGTTGACTGAGTTTATCTCATTTCTCAGTCAACATCCCCTGCTGCAGAGGATGATGCGGTTCAGGCCTGTTTCACTGTCGAAAGCCTTTTATACACAAATGTTTGGCTCCATTTTACACTTCATCTCCCAGAGTTCACTCTGCAGTCAAATAGTGGTTCAGTTTTGGCCTAAAGATTCCAGGAACTGTGGAACCAAAGGACAAATAAGATTAAACTATAATGTACCCTGTAATGGGTTCCAGTCCCCACCTTATCTGGAGAGCTTTCTACATCTTGACATGACACGAAAAATACATTTGAAATGCGGGTTACAACTTTGCATGAAATAGACTTGCAGAGTTTTTGCTTTTGAATCAAAAATCTCTTTTGTCAATCTTGTTGTAAAAATGCCCCTTTTTATGTTGATGATGTTTAGAATCTTTATGTCCCACACAAAAATCTATTTATTTTTGAGTTTTTTCCTTCATTATAACTCCTATTTACATTTACCATGCCCAAAAAATTATTAGATGATTAATGTTTCCTTAAGCCTTTGCTGTGAGTGAAGAATTCTTACCAGAAGTAAGTGTACAAAAAGCAGTATTCAGTTATTGATGTCGGGGGATAATCCCGCTGACGGATTGTATGTAGTAATAGTGGTTGCATTTTTACAAATCCCAGAGTGCAGCTGGTTCTGCTCAGTGTCAGTTGTCAGCAAAACTCTGGCAGGTCCGTCTTGAGCCGTTCCATCCCCTCTGTTACTGAAACCTCCACGGGTTTACTGACCACCGAGGGTCCGTAGCGCACTCAGACCCGCTGCTTCGTTTCACTGTGATTTCACATTTATTGATTGACAGCAGGTGGCATTTCTGTAAGCCATTTTTTTTTATATATATATATATTTTTAGACAAATGCAGTCTGTGAGTGTGACCCTTCTCATGTTTTGGTGTGTAGTCTATCATAAACACTATAGTTGTGTTTGTTTCAAAAGTTAACTTTATTAATTAGCTATTAGAAGTAGGTTTGATTAACATGAGTTTATAGGAATCTCTGTATATATTGACATGAATTATTTATAGATTATATTACAAACCTGATGTCATGCTGACTTTCTTGCTTGCTTCCATCTTGGATTATTGGAGAAACAGAACTCGCTTTGTTTTTGCAATAATCAGTTGGGCCTCAATCACATTTCTAAGCTTGTAGGTCACAACAACTGGCCCTTTGGGGTTTGATTTAAGTGGCACTTGGGTCTGCTACTGTAGCTAATCATAAGGATTTATAGAGTGCATCTCCAAGGGGCTGCAGGACCGAGGAATGTTTGCTGGCACCCTGCTGCAGGTGTTACAAACCTCTTTTCTTTCACTCCGTCTTTCTTTTCCCTTCCTCCATTATAGCTGCTGATGGAAGGCAGCTGGAAGACCTTGCTTGCTCTCCACTTGTTGGGTTAAAAGGGGGTTCTGTTGGTCGAACATAATGCCAGTAGCAGCACCTCCTCCTCCTCCGGTCACTAGCCAGGCCGGAAGGTCCTCGGTGTAAAGCTCTCATAATGACATTGATCTTGAGGGGGCCTTTTACGACCTGCTGACGCATTCAATCACATTTCAGCATGGCCCTCGTTAAGAGTTCCTGTGTTTTGCATATTCCAAGTTCATGTCCAACTGTTAGCACTTCTCGTATTTCTGGTAACTAGGCGTTTTCACATGGCCCTGAAGAGGAAACAGTGGATGAAGGGAATGAACAAGACACAACTGGCAAGAACCAACGCTTGCATGAAGCCATCAAAAGAAGCTTGTTTCACAGCTGAGTCTGAGGGATTCCAGAGGCATTTATGGCAAAAATGTTGGAGTGGTCAAGTCAGAGTGGTTGTTATCACCTACTGTCATAAATCAGAAATCACCCTTTTAAAGTGCAGCTTGAAACAAACTCTTTTCATGGACTGAAAAATGCCAGCACATCAAATGCAACTTCGTCCTTTTATCTGCCCAATGTTGAGAACTTGTGTTCTCACCATCACCCACGATGTCTCTGTCATGGTCTTCAGCCTTACACAGGAAGTCATTATCAGTCTCTGTCTTATCCAGGGATGAATATCAGCCCGCCCAGCCCCCCTCCCCCTTTGAATTTCCACCCCGATCATGTCTTTGGTCTGGTTTGAGTGAACGCAACAGCGGGTCGTAGCTAATGAGCTCGCTGTGATCTAAGAGCAGTGCCATCTATAGGCATTCACTGTGGCTCGCTGCCAAACAGTCATCTTGTAAACGGGGCAGAACGTCAGAGGAGAGCCTTCCCAATAAGACTTTTTGTCTCACATTGATTGGGGAGGAGGAGACGCTCAGGACAATTTAAGGGACTCATCAGTTTTAGTCCAGGAAGAACCAATGTCTTGATGCACTGTCAGGGTAAGTGAAAGTGAGGGGGCTTCTGTCTCACTCACCTTCCCCTCACCGCTCTTCCCTTCTAATCCCCGCCTCCCTCCCTCCCTCCAGCCCTCCTCTCCTCCGAAGTGACCTTTGGCATGAAAGGTCAGCGTTGTGTTCAGCCGGATGACCTTTGGTAATGAGAAGGCAGGTTAGTAGGCGACCTGGAAGTGCTTTGTCCGCCTCTCCTGGGAACACAAACAGTGGCCCTACTAAGGCACACAGGAACAGCTGCAAGGCTGCCGTCATGTATGCGCCGTTCTGCTCCGACGCCCATTTGTCATTTCACCCGGAAAACTGAAATACGAACAAAAGGAAAGTACGTGTTGATCCTCCTCAAGTGTCAGAGTGGAGTGTTCCAAACAATTTCTGAGGACTCACTTCTTTTATTGCACCTAGATTCAAAATTGTCATCAAATTCAAATGTCAAGGTTCCCCTTTCAACCGTCAAAAAGACCGATGGCGACCAACCTGCTCTGTTTATCCGGGGAAAGATAAATACTGTTTTGAGTAGCAGCAGAGTGAACGATCCACCCACGCAAAAATGAGGCGACAGGTGTGTAGGTGGGAGTGCACTTGCCTGCGCTTGTGGGTATTCATCTGTTTCTTTACGGCTACCACTTTAGGCGAAGAATTCCAGAGGTCTTAAAGGTAGATGCAGTCAGGCGACTCGTATGGTTTGCCCAGGGATTAACAGGGAGCGCTGCCTTTACTCTGAGGTTCATTCATGCCATTTAACCCTCGGCGCCCTGTGCAGCAGTCCTCCCATTTCTCGGTCGTGAGTCTCGGTCCCACCGTAGACTCTCTTCCACTGCTGCTTTCATCATTGGAGATCTCCCGTGTTGATATTGCCACGTTATCTGCCCTTTCTTCGGTGTGACTTTCAGAAGTGATTTGCATATCTGCTGTAAAAATCAACACAGGTTCAACAGCTGAAATAAGACACGCGAGGCGAGACGAGCGGGTCGACGCTTGCGGGCTGGTATCCATGAATCGCAGATTGCTAATCTTCTTACTCAGTCGGTTCCATTTCTTTTAACTTAGAAGAGGAGGGAGAGAAAAAAAAAACTCACTTTAATGCTCTCTAAACCACACATTGAATTTTACTGGCATGTAGATTCATGACATAATCGACCCAACAGCGGAAAGCATCAGCGGGAGAAAGGCGGGGAATTCTTGGCATTGATCTCCCATTGAAAAAGCGATGGTTTCTCAAGGCTGCTCGGCTTCGACTTGATCCCCTTACAGAGATAGCCTCTTCTGGCTTTCCACCCTTTTCATTTTCTACTTGAAAGCGGCGCACTTATGACACTACTTTGATCCCTTACAATTGAGAGGGACTTCCATTTGTACAGAATCAGCAATAAGCCCCCTGGAATCCTTGAAGGTATCCATTATGTCTTTGCAATCACACCGCAAAAAAAAGGTTAGATTAGTGTGTTCTCTAATAATTGTGCTTTTACACAGTTTGATACTAATTTATTGCTGCAATAATTGAAAATCATAGTGACTCATTGGAAGTGGCATGAGGCATTTATGCACGATGCCACTTCCAATGAGTCACTATGATTTTCAATTATTGTTTACTTCTCGTTTACTTCTGTTTACTTCTCGTTCCAATGATGGTCCGAAGAGCAGAATTTATGTCCGACAACGCGCCTGTCGGTGTAACCGCAGCGGCTTGTTGACCCGGAGCCAGAGGCGTAGGACTGAACCAGACTCCGTGCTGTCTTGCCTGTCTGGAGATGGGCCTGGCTCGGAGGAAATGAGTCTGCGATGCAAAGGCATTTCTCAAATTCCTCCCCTTGTGTCATCACCGCTAAAGCAAATAGCGGCTTAGGGGGAAAGGATTCTGCCACTGAATCAACAGATTGTTTGTGTCTTCACAGGCTCAAAGGGAGCAGAATTGTGGAAAGGTAGGAATTTGCAGCGCGGTTCCATTCTAGTCGCCGCGTGTAGCGAGCGACCCGTGTTTTTGTTGACCGTTTTCACAAAAAAAGTTTTCCACGGTGTGCTGATTAATCCAGTGACTCTAGTCTCAGCCTGTTGTCGGTTCCAACAAAGTAACTCAAAATCGGGTGTTTGAGTTCAGATAAAAACAACAAACTCTTCACAAGTTGATGTATAAAACTAGGGACTACAAGTGATTTGTGCTAGAGGGGAATTATCTGTCAGATGGTATATGTGAATTAATCGGGGTCAAGCAGGGTCTTCCTGGAACTCATCCGGCATGGAGGTCTGGGTTTCTCTCCACCCAAACACGCCATTGTCACATGTTCAGAGTGAAACTGCAACAATCCGTTACCAACGATTCATCCAGGTTTTGTTTTTTTTTTTTTCATGTAATTCATCCCTCATGTAAGTACTTCCTCCCTCCTCCCTCTATTTATACAAGATCCATAAGATAGCCATTATGCTACGACGTCTCTTCATGGATGAAAACGTGTGAGTGAAACAATGGCCTTAGAAAACACGTGTGCTTGCCAAGATATTGATTCAGCAGCAGTCATTGTTGTTTGTCATTGTTTTCTTAGAACCTGATTTTGTGCCTTGCCACCAATTAATAACAAGCCCTTCCATTTCTTATAATGACCCACACGGGACACGCAGTAAACTATGGTTATTCCAAGAGGAGGAAAACGGGGAACGTGTTCTTGATTAAAAAGTTATTTCTGGCTTTTGTTTCTCTCTCCGGGCAGTTCCCAGTGTCACGTTGTAAATAGCAGCGCTACCGTCTTAGACCAGGAGGC
This sequence comes from Mullus surmuletus, assembly GCA_903171835.1. Taxonomy (NCBI): domain Eukaryota; kingdom Metazoa; phylum Chordata; class Actinopteri; order Syngnathiformes; family Mullidae; genus Mullus; species Mullus surmuletus. Next base: position 512,312 of record CAESWR010000431.1, on the reverse strand, counting down.
TCGGGAGGAACTGGGCCATCTCGCAGGGTTAAATAGGTCCGGCTGACCTGAGGTTGTTACTCTAAATTGGCTAAAAGTCCCTCCTCTCCTCATCCATCCACGTTTAGACTCCCTTTGTGGCTACCACTCTCTTCATCTTCCTCCTATCGAAACACACCTCGGTAATTGGTGATGTGGACCATATGTTGGTGTTGAATAGCCTTCTGTTCCACCCAGCCGGTAGACACAGGCGTCTGAGTATCGGGACTCTGTGTGGAGGCAACCTGTCCTTCCTGGCCTGGTGTCACATGCACGAGAAATGGTCTCCTTGTTCTTCCACCTCCTCTTCACCACAGTTGTGTCCTCAAGTCTCGGCTACTTAAAACCCGTCAAAAGTTAGTGACTGGTTTGCCAGTCTCTATGATTGACCTGCTTGGACCATTTTAGCGGACCCAGGGAGCCGGTTGGTGGTTGACCTCTCGGCTGCAGGGTCAAAGTGTTTTAAAAGGAGTGTTGGTGGGGGGTGGGTGTTGGAGGAAAAGACTTGCAGGTATAGTGAACATGTTTCTGTCTGGTTTTCAGTGATGTTATTTTGAAAATGTGTCGCCCTCTTGGCTCTGTGGTTTCCAGGCGCTACCCGTGGACACGCTCTTCTTTCTCTTACTGCCTGCCAAACGAAGCTGCTTCTTTTTTTCCCCCTGTCTGTTTGGATTTTCCATCATTCACATGGAAAGGTGGTTCAAGATATTGCCTCATTTGCGGTAGAGCAGCCATTTTGAGAGCTTTACTCTGAGGGGTGGCTTTGATGCTTGAGTCGGGTACATGTCCGGGTCCAGGGTCACAGAGGGTCAAATTAGAATATAGAGTGATGTAAATCCTCAGGGTTGTCACCAGTCTTTTTGAAGTAATAGTTTTTGTATTTCATCACTCATCAGGGTCTTGATTGTGAGTCTATTTTGGTCAAATGATCCTCTAAAATATACGAGTAACTGATGGGTATTGTTTATTATGTATCTTCACAGATGTATCCGTTTCTGCAAGGGGTTTGAGAGTCTTGATGCATGAAAAGACACAGAGCATGGTCCATTGTCATCCTACAGGTAAGAATGGTTTCAAAGATCAAATATACTCTGTCACATGGTTTGCGCCAAAACTGGCGTCTCTGCTTCTCTCAGATAAACGTTATAAACATTATGTGCAATCCTCTGTGATGATTCTCCTGAATCAGGTGTTGTTTGGAACATGGAGAACACATTTTGATTTCTAAAACAAGAACACATCAGGAGAGGAAATGCTAATCACTTGAAAAATACTTACTTTGAAGGAGGAAAATCTTCTTGACACGAAAGAAATGAAAAATAAAACCGAACGACTGAAACAATAGTTGAGAATAATAAATAGTGTGTGCTACCTGAAAGGCTGTCATCCTGGTGCATATTGAACCAAAGTAGAAGCGGCACAGTGAGTCAGCCCCCATGGCTTCACCTCTCATTAAAAGGAAAAAAAGGTTTTGTCACACTAATGCAAACTGGCAGGTCGAACTAATGGGCAGACTGCTGTTTCAGCCTTTACCGGAACATCACAGTGCAGTGGACAGCAAGACATTGTAAGTCTCCATGTCGCCAGGTGCCATATGCATGATTTTGGACTAAAATTCAGGTTACAGAAAAAAATTCAGAAAGTACAAGTTTATGGTTTTAAATTATGGAAAACTTAGATCATCTTTGAAAAGTAACCAGTTATTTTCCTAATGTTCAAAATCAGTATTGATATGTCACTTCACCAGTAGCCGTGATCCATGATGGTAACTAGGCTGTTATTATGCCAAACATCACTGATTCGGGGAGTAGCCTGTATAAGGTTACAAACTAATGATTGCCTTCTACCAGTCAAACAATTGCCCCCCGGGTCATCACTGGGTAAATACACTCCACCCCTGTTGACCTATTAGAGCTCAGCTATGCACGGCAACTCCCCACAACAAAGCCGTGATGTAGCGTTTGGACAGTGTTTCTCATTAGTTAGATCTTTAATTCACCGTGATCATCAGCAACCTCCTGATCTAAACGATACAGTCTGATGTCATGTGAAGGAGCCTTTGAAGGAAGCTCTGATGGTAGACTCGATCTAAAGCCCTCCCTGGTAACGGTCCAGTGCTGCACGGACAGTTCCTCCAATCAAGATGGCCGACAAAAAGGGGATTCCTCAGTGAGCGTCCCGCAATCACAAACACTCTAATAAAGAAAACATGCAAGAGGTTTAGGAAGCAGAGAGCAGTAAAGCTGCTGACGCTGCGCCCCTCCCTGCCTCCTTGGTCTGGCATGTTGAGACTGGCCTCCGGTAAAGGCTGAGGAGGATGTTTGTTTTTTGCCTCGCTACAACTTTGGGTCAGTGAGAAAGGTAAAGGTGTTTGTCTGCAGTGCCCTCATAGACGTGTGGTAGGACTCATGCTCCGGGAAATAACAAAACATTCACTGATTTTGTTGCTATTTTGCATTTTTTCCGCTCATTCAAATATACAAAGTTCTTCTAAATCCTGCTTGAGTTGTTGCTACAGGAGATCCGAAACATGAAAATATGTTAAAAGTATTTACCCTTTCACTGTCTAACTTCAGGTAGACGCATAGATCTGAGCGCACTATCTAACTTTCTCTTCTCGCTAACCCAACAGTCCTTTGACTGTTTTTTTTCTAACACACACATAGACATTTCTCTCTCACACTCACTTTTTTCCTCCTGGTTTGCCCTGTCCTGACCTGCTGAGCCAACAACTCTCTCTGTCCGCAGTCTGGGCAGGTTCAAGTTGGACGCCAGTCTGTCCTCCCGCCTCATTCCTCCCGCGGGCTGCCCTGTCACGTTCAGATGACGTTTCGATGACCTGTGAGAGTGTGTATGTGTGTGTGTGTGTATGTTTGTACAACGTGTAAAACACAAGTGCATTTCATGTACGTTTTCCTCAATATGCGAATGTGTCAAGGCGTGACTGCATTGAAAGTGCGTGCCTTTATTCATTTATGATTGTGTGTGTGTGAGGGTGTGCGTGTGTTTAATCACGGGTGAATTTGGAGCGGAGCTGGAAAGGAGCAGCTGTGGCTGCTTTGTAACATGGACAGCGTCTGTTGTTGATTGTGCCGGACTGGCGGCTTGAGTGCTGCCCAGCTCCTCGTGCCTGCAGCTGCTTGGACTCTAATAGACTTCAATGCCTTTGAAAAACTTTTCAGAGCCCCAGAGGAAGTAAACACGCACTCCGTCCCATGCCGTAAAGTGGAAACCTGTAAATAATAATCCTTAATTACTTCATATTTTTTGATGACATGCACAGCCTTTTCTTTCCCCTGAAATTTGGCCTGTTTAGACATAGTTTTATTTTATGTATTAAATTTTAATAATTCTCCTCGGCATGTCCTCTCGTGCCTTCACTTCTTGCAGGAAGTTTTGATCATAATAATGTGGACCAAAATCACAGCAACTGACATAGTCATAATAACAAGTAATTTTAGGTAGGAGGTAAAAGTGCTGAAAACAAATGTGTTTTTGACTGGATAATTGCAGATTATTTTTTTAAGGGACGCCAGGTTGCACCATAACCATAACAACATGATCGGCTACTGGCACCATTGGAGTCATTACTTTTTATTTACAGTGTTTTCATCAATATAGTCATAAAATACTAGTTTCTGCTCGTTGTCATTCAGTCCGCCTTGGTGGACTGCCAGACCTCTGCATTGCTATGGCAGGAACCAGCCCGATGTAACCTCTTGTACATGTTAGAAAAGAGGAGACCATCTCTACTCAATTAAGCGGAATATGAAAACCACATGATGTGAAAGATAAGCTTGTTGTCTCTGGTCACTGCAGTGAAATTATCAAGTGCGTGAGTAGCTACTTGAAGTGCTTGGTGCTACCTCAAGGTGGATGGGCTGAATTTTTACAGCACTTTTATACCTGATAGGTACTCGATGTGCTTTTACATGCTGGGTTATCTCAGACACACACTGATGGACGAGGCCGCAGTTCATCAGGAGCAATAGTGGTTCAGTGTCATAAGGCAGTGTTGGAGGCATCATTTTTGAGTTTGTCTGTTCAGGAGGAACGTACCATTTGGCGCCCACTTTTCCTTGAACTGAAAAAGCTGTCTCAACATCATGATTTTCTGCAAGAACATTTTTACACCCAGTTCCGAAGCATGTGCCCATTAGATGCTAATTCTAGTTTTAGCCTTTTAGATTCTCATAAAGCGCAAGAATCCACCGCTTGTTAAATCAGTGTGTTAACCTCTCGTGAGCCAAACAGCAGCTGCAATAGGTTTTCGATGGGTTTTAAATTCACACACTTCAACGGGAGCAGTGGAAGTGATGGTGTCAACAAAGACGCAAACGCACACACAGATAGGTCGAGAAGAAGGCAGCGTTTTAGGGAGACTGTCTATATTCTGTCCTCTTAATGTCTCTTAGCATGCTGACTCTTGCTGCCAGTAAAAGCCAGCGATCCACCCTCCATGTGCCGCCAGCAGCTGTGTTGACTGTCTGCTGCATGGGAACCCTTGATTACTAGGCTGACTGTACAGTCGAGCCAGGCCAGGCAGCCAGCTCATTGTGCCTCCCCCGCCAACACGCACACAAAGCCAGCCAGCCTTCTTAACTTTGATTGCGGAGAGCTGTTAACGAGTGCGGCTCCATCATCCAAGGCCCCGAGTCATCCACCAGGCTTTATTAGCCTAATGAACAGGTTGGGATCCTTCTCCATATGACAGTGCGTCTCTCTGAAGACGCCTCGGGCAGCCTTTTCATGTCCAACAGCCTCATGTCGAGGGGCAGACTCACGCTGTTCGCTTCATTAGAAGTTTCAGCTGCGATGGCTCGGGACGATGTCTTCATTAAAGTTTATGATATGTTGATTTTCATAATCTGTTGTTTTTCTTCCTGAGATTGTTAAGGAGGCGTTAGGAAAACACCAGTCCTTGATATTAACAAGATACAGGTGTAGCACAATGACATCAGTGCGTGCACTCTGTCGGAGGTGTTTTTTTTCCAGCCAAAATATGATTTTACTTGAAATGCATGTGCAACGTGATTTATGATCATCCGTGCTTGGAGTAATGAAACCAGATATTAATGTCAGGGGACAATAAGCGAGAAGAGAAAGTGCTAATGTCAAAATATTTTCTGAATGGATTCCTGGTCAGTGATCAATAACAGATGCTTTGAGTTAACTTAAAAAAAACTGTGGGCTGCTTTCGAGGGGATACATGGTCAACACAACAAGGTGGTTTAGCTATTCAAAAGCAGTGAGATTTTGGCCCCTCTCGCATTCAAGACCTCAAAAGTGATGTAATCAATGGACCCCTGAAAGCAGAGTGTTTGTCCCATTGGTTGGATCCATGATATGTCGAAAGAGAAACTGACCAAACCCAAAACTAAATATTAGTAGTGTATTACAAGCATTTCAGTGCATTCTGTGTGCTACGCAAAAGTACAAGACATAATCCATCTGGCTCGACGGTCAGGAGGCTATAGGTGGAAGGGGTGCACAGCTTTAACGTCTGCTCCAAATCAAATGTATCGAACTTACAACCATAAAGGAAACTTCATTTGTAATACAGCTTGAATGCCATCAAATACTTTTCAGCTGTTCACCTGTTCATTATAGCTGGGTCATGTCAGATCTGAACAAAGCATTGGCTCCCGGTTGGAATACAGTCTTTGTCATATTACCGGTGTTTAATAAAGTTCTGTGTCACAGTAACTCCTTTAAACACGCTATCTCCATAGCATCGACCCAAATCTGCAAACCAATACCAAGCTGCAGCTCCGTCTTCCCTCACCGAGCCGTGTTTTCGTAGCTCCTCATGAATAATTCAGCTTGCACCTTGAGAGACCTCTCAGACAGGAAACAGATCTCCTGACCAGAGAACGGCAGAGGAAATGATAAATGAAGGAGAGGCACGGACGTGGGCCTTCAGATCAATGCAGATCTCCGCTCTGTTTATTGTTGGAGGTTTTGTCGAAGGATGGCTGGCCTTGATCACAGAAATAGGAAGCGCCGACCTCTACATACATACATGTGTGTGTTTGACACCTGGCCGAGTGGCTCTACACGTCAGTGTGAGAATGATTGATTGTTTTCACTGTAACAGATATCCAAACACCCCCCCCAACCCCACCCGTGATTAAAGTGCCTTTTTTATACCGTCTGACATTGAACGGGGAGCTTGTGTCTTTGTTTCTCCACCCCACTGGGACGGCGACGACACTTGGGGCGTTTGTGCTTACAGTCGAAGTCCGGAGCTTTAACCTTAAGGCCCGGGCTCTGCAAGACTTACTCATGTTCTTTCTCACTGGATTCTCACAGACTTGGGCCAGCAGCCATTCCCTTTCCCCTCATTTAAAGAACTGAAACTAAACAAATATTGTTGCTTTGACATAGACAATTTAAATGTGACTGCCCCTGGAAAGCCTTGTTTTGTTCTGCCTCTGAAAAATGACTATTGGGTTTCTTTTGTCGGGACGTGGGTAAGTGGGGAGATGAAGCCTGGAGGGACATGTGTATTCATAACACCAGTGCCTCTTTTCTTTTTGTCCGCATTGTCTGCTGTTGTGAATCCTCTTTGCCCTATTGTCTCGTGAGTTCCGCTGGTGGTCTGTCATGTAAACAGCTCTCAAAGGGGAACCGCTCTCCTTTTCAAAAGCATTTCTTCTTTTTTTTTTGTTTCCCCCAGGCTGGTGTCTTTCTGTGGTCATCTTCATGCCTGTCTGCCTATGTTCATCTCTTCCCTGCATCTCCAGCTACAACCCACACACACACGTGCACGAGAATCTACCCACTCTAGCCGTCGCTGGCACTAGATGCATCCCAGTGCTCAGCCAATCGTGTATTAGGGGCTTTAGGTGCCAGTGGGGAAGGAAGGATCCTGCTGGCTTGTCAGTGTCTCTGACCCCTCCGTCACAATGGCTCCCTCTCTCCTCCCACTCATTTCCCTGCCAAGCTGGGAAGAGTAAATATTTATCAGCCCACACAACAATGGCCAGCTCAGAGGAGAAAGAGACTTTGACCAGAGCTCATGCAAGGCTGGTGTCATTCGGGGCCTAAAGATGGGCCGTTGGAAGATTTTGACGAAGCCTCTGAGTGATTTTGAAGCCATATGTTCTCCTTAGCGGGTGTAGTTAGACTCTCAGAAAATCTGAATGGATTCTTCAGTGTGTGGGTTCATTAACACCAACACACATACTTACATGCATATGTTTTTATTTGGTACAGTATCATGTTTAGAGGTCCCTGAAAGCATCCAATCTCAGTCCAATCACCATTCAGGTGCCCACATACAGTCTGGTTAATCATAGTGGAAGGAGGAACTGCAATAAAAGCAAGTATTTCTTTGCTTGGATGAACTGAAATCAGAGTTGGAGCATCTCTTTGGTCCTAAAAAGTCAACATCATGTCACCATACCCGCTTACCATGAATTTCACTGGCATTTATTCAGTTTGTTTGGGCAGTAGATACTCTTTTTTTATGATAACTTATTGGAACAAAACTAACTTGATTGATTCAGCCCCTTCTCGTTAGACACATTCTCTTTTTGCTGAGTGAGGTCAGGATCTCTTGATGGCAACTTGTTTATTGAGCTGTTTGGGACCAGGCAATGCCAAGGGGAGGGCAGTGCCAAAGCTTTACCAATGGTAGTTAGGCTTCATACCCCCGACAACAGGAGGCAGATGGATGGATGGTAGCTTACTGAATGAAAAACCTGATGCCTATTGAGAAAGTTGAAGATGAAATGAAAGGATGGCATAAAAAAAGTATTTGATTTCCAGTTATATTGGGCTGAACTCGGCATAGGTCTGCAGTAAAGTTGCAGCTGCAGAGATGAAGCAGAAATTCTTCAGATAAATTCATGCCATGCTATTATGGACACAGCTGCTTGAATAACTAATGGACGGTATATTACATGCAGGTGCCTCCACATATGGTTTTCGAGATAATTGGGCGGTTTAACATGACTTATTGTTGTGTACTTCAAATAGAAGTTAGCCAGATCTTAGCGTATTTAGTCTCTTGTGGCTTGAAGAGGACTTTGCTTCACCTCGGTTGCTCAGAGTAAACAGAATCAAGATAGTTGAAATGAAAGACCAAAAACACGGAATTACAAATCAATTACGGTGATTGCAGCGAGGCTTTGGCCAGGTGTGCTACCGTGTCATAGACTTATTAAATATGTGGATTTGGACTTGTTAATGTCAGTTATTGATCTGCAATGGACCAAATCAAAGACACTGGCTCGCTGGCACATTCCGCTGTTCCATCCATAGGCCTGAATAATTGGTCCAATAAAGTTTGCTTTGGCGGTGATCCATAACGAGACACTAATATGTCAGATATAGTGTGAAATGGCGGGGGGTGGAGAGTTGGCATTGGTGAGCTCAGCGCCTGCCAAAGTACCACATTTTATGAGAAACTGGATTTCTCCTCTGCAAGTGTGGAGGGCATGTGAATTTGAATGAGGTTAAATATTTTTGAACATTTTATGCTCCGATGTGTTCATATGCCTGGCACAGACCAACCTAGCCTGTTGTCTCGAACTGAACCAGCTGATAATGAAAAGTTGAGGTTTTGAGTTGCTGATTATTTGAAAACTCCAGTAATACAAGGGAGATATTATCACAGACCAGTGTCAGAACTTTCTGCATTAGAGATTATTGCGTATTGTGGCTCACGTTTTTACATAGATTTATTAGTAAAAAAACACATACCTTTAGACCTTTATTGAACTTGAGGTCTTTTCAATTTTAAGGCGTTCATAACTAAGTTTTTCTGCGCTTCAAAGCTTTCAGATGTAAATGGTAGAAAATTTCAGATGCACTAAATTGTACCCCTGAGAAACTTCTTATTTTGTACCAAAATAAGTTACAAATCTGTAATAAATAAGACTTGGCTATACCACCATATGATTAGAAAGTTGTGTTGTAGCTAAGACCGCACAAACCGAGACCAAGACTTAACCAAGACCACAGGACACCAAGACCAAGACATGTAGGGTTTAAAACCAGGACAAGACCAAGAATGATTCATCAAAGATAGATGATCACAAAACAAAAGAGAAAGAGAGTTAGCTTTTTTAATTTTAAAATCCATCCACAAAGGTGTTTTAGGTCTACTTCCTAGAACATAGGTCTTAGTCTTGACTTGAGAAAGCTGAGTCCATGTAGCTTGGTGCATAGGCAGCTATCTCCACTCATTTCCAGCATTTGAGGCTTGTTTGTTTCTATAGCAACATCAGATGTGGAAGTCATTGATTGTTGGGGTCCAAAGGCCTGGTAGTGGTGGTCTCCATGAAACATGATCCAATGATCAAAAATAATCGAGCAAGGCTTCACCCATCCATCACAGTTACTCGTTACCAAAGCTAGATTTGTGATCAGGGTCTTATAGGCGCCGGCCTGGTTCCTTTTTTGGTTGTTCTGTCATGAGTCAGTACATGTACGGATGTGAAAAAATCAGACCAACAAATGAGATAATCGTTCCTCCGTGTACACGAAGGCTCGCAGGTATCTTTGGCCATTATCCGCAATTTAGCGTGGATGGAACAGGGCAATCACCATGCGCGGCAGGAAAAGGTTTCTTGGCTTGTCCTGAATTAAATTGAAGCGATGCAATGTGGAAAACATCAACAACAACACAAGTCTTGGCAGATGCTCGTGCGTTGGGAGGGTATATTTCTTTCCAAGGCTCCTGGAAATGATTCATGTTGACGTCCAATCGCTGTGGAAATAATACACTCCAGGTAATCTGGAAATGTGCAGCAATTCCTGATGTAAAAACCCCATTGAGTCGTGTGCTGGAGTCGTGTGCTCATCCAATCATCTTCAAGTATATTTTGTGCTCAGAGGAGTAAGAACGATGTGACGCCATCTAGTCAAAACGTGGTGTGTGCGGTACACTCAGTTCAAGACTGCTGAGCTGGATCAACACCAGTTTCCAAACCTGCGATAGCACTGGTACCTCTGCTCCCTCCATTATTGTGCCCACTGGGGGTCGGGCCGCTGACCCCGCGCATGATGTAATTCAATAAGCCTGTCACTAATAATTTCCCTCTCATTTTTAATGACTCTGAGATTAACGCCAGACCCAGACTGGGCCCCCTTCACTCGCAGGGCGTGGGGTTCTTTTTCCCCCTCAGCTGCTTTTACAGCAATTTTACACTGTTTATAAATATTTATGGAAATATACAGACAGCTAATAAAGTCAGCGTTGGCGAAAGAAAACTGGACATTTTTCCACATATTTTTCGAGCATTGCCGTTCCGCCCTGCCACGCCGCAGAGCCGTACCCGCCGTTTGAGTCATAATAATAACAACTTGTTTGTTGCCACAAGAAAGAGGAGAGAAACTACTCACACACCTGCTGTGTGTGTGTGTGTGTGTGTGTGTGTGTGTGTGTGTGTGTGTGTGTGTGCTCGAGTGCGTTCGCGTGCGTGCATCTGTGCGCCGTAGGCAGACTAATGCACCCACATGCGTCCGCCACTCACGTCTGCTCTGCAAGTGATGGCACGGGCGGGCGGACAGGGCTGCATGGAGGGCAGTCGCGCAGACAAACGTACACACACCTGTGCTTACCCGCAGGCTCAGACACACACACGGTTCTGCGTCACAAACACCTGTACACACAAAGGCACCTGCAGACCCCCTCGTCCCGCTGCTGTACTGTATCGGTTTACTTTTTGATGTACGGTTTGTTTCCAGTTGTCAGGCCTCAGCGCCCGCCGAGGAGTCACAGGTTGTGTGAAGTGGAAGAGAAGAGACAGAGGCGCCACTATCGTTTGTCAACGAATGTGTTTGTCCACGAGTGTTTGTCCTCGAAGGCGGCATCTTTGATGGTTAGGACACAACCGTTAACCGTTTCCTGACCGTAAGACCTTTGACTTTTTGATTATTTTGGTTAAAACGTTTATCTGGAAAAGTCTCACAGCATCACCATGACAGATTTCCATGCATGAATACACAACAGATTAGGCTAATACACTCGCACTTGGCTCCACTGCGGTCAAAAGGGTTCTTACGCATGCTTTGAATCCTTGAAAACGGTTGGGGAAAAAAAAGGGCTTGGATATTTTTGGATAAGGTGCTTGATATTGTTATAATTTATTGTTATAATAATTTGGATTTTTAGCCAAGTGATAAAGTGCTTTAAGTATTTGAAATACCCTTTAATTTGCTTGAAAAGCTTTTTTTTATTTGACTTTTGAAGTGCGTGAGAACCCTGGCTGTGATACAATTTAGGTGCTATAATTTTATTATTTGGATTGAGATTGTGGTACCAACTTCATTTGCTGCCGTCACTTGTGATGTCACCAGCTCCCAAAATGCGTAGCTTGACCACAGTTGACTGGTGAAAACTCGTCAGATATGTTGATTTGTAGCTGTTTTTTAGTGTGTTGTCCATCTGGTAATTAACCACCTCCTCTAAATCCTATAAATTACCATGAATTGACTGTCAAAGGTTGCCAGTCCCACACAGCTGCACCAGTACTGATAGTTTTAATGATAACTGGCTGATGTTTATACCAGACTATAGCGGATTATTGGAGAATTCACACATTCAGTGCTTTCAAATAGCCACAGTGGAGTGGTTTGTGTTGAACATTTGTCTATTTGGGATCACCCCTCTTCTTTTACTCTTTATTCTTTATTAGGATCCCCTTCCACACAGTGGTCTCTAGTCTTTCTGAGGTCCATACAACAAATTCAACAATAAAAACAAACAAAAGTAACAAAAAAATTGTACTATATAATAAGTAAAACAGAAAAACATAACAGACAAAATATAATAATCAGCAAAAGGTCGCTACATATAATTTGGAAAACAATGGCCAATTTGGTCATGGAGTATGGTATGGAGTAAAAAATAGAATAGGATCAAATGTTACTTTCCAACTCTCCAATGGCTTTGACAAAAACTGAAAGCCAGTTTTACATTTTCTGCATTGGCCTTCTGACTTTTTACAGCCCGTCCTGAGAGTGTATATAAAACAGGTGGATGGAAACACACTTAACGTCAGCCTGCCCCCCCCAACACACAGACACACACACACACACACGTGCTTCCATGCTCATTCACTTTTCTTTATCCATCTCTATATTGGAGCCATCTGTGTGTGTGAGCGCCTGCTTTAGTGTGTGTGTACGAGTGCAGTGCATATACAGTATATATATCTACACAGTGTAAATGGGATTATTCCTCGGCCCCATTTGTCAAAACGCACATTCATCATGGCACCCGCCACAGTCAGACGTGCTGCTTTCCCACCGTGTCTCTATTACACTCTGCTGGTACTCGCTTCGACACTCAACACCTGACATGACACACACACACACACACACACACACACACACACACACAAAATGCACAAACACACGTATTATACTCTCCAGTGCACAAACCCCAAACATGAAAGATTCTCCCAAATGACTCTCAGTGAGAGAAAGTTCACAGAGGTCCTCCTATTTCAAGGCACTTTTCTTGACTGCTTTCCCATGATTCTTCGCTCTGCCTCAGTAAACTGCCCTATGAATCCTCAACACGTTTAGGGGGAAGATTCATCTCCGCTCAAGTGTCCTTGGGCAACTTCACGTCCCGGCAGACCGGCAGGAACGCGGGCGCCCTCCTGCAGTCCAGCATTTCGTTTCTCCTGTGCCGCTCTCTTTCTCGGTTTTCTCATCCAGACGAGATGGAAAATGTATCAGAGGCTTGTTTCGTTTCCTCTGGAGAGCTCATAACCTTAAACAGAAATGAAAAGCTGCTCCTGACAAACTAATTAAAAGAGCTTTTCTTGTGGCGAAGATGGTGCTCTGCATGTCTATGCACGCACACCGCAACTCCCTTTACACCACCTCAGCCTGCTCGCTTCTGCTTCAATCTTATTTTTTCTCTCCTTCCCTGTTATTTCCATTCAAATGAAATAAAATGGGGGGGGGCGCGAAGAGAGGTGAAACGTTCATTGTGTTAGAATGTCAAGTGTGCGGAGGGGAGAGCAGCTGCAGAGGCCCTGGTTTTCGTCTGGCTGGCGCTCACCTCTCCGCAGGGAGTGGGACGGACTCCAAGTGCCCCGAGCTCGGCTCTAACTGCCCCCAGAACCAGAAACATGCCGTCCAAACACACACACGGACACACACACACACACGCATAAATAGCCTTGGTTACATGCATGCATTTGTGATGTACGTTAGCTTGTCGCCTGACTTGTATTGTCTATTTTAGCTTCTTACGCAAACTTTTAGAGGGATAGTGCACTTTATGTGGGAGTGGAGTCTAAATAGACGACATTGTTGTGCCGTACGTGCCTGCAAAGCAGCTTCCTGGAGCCAGGAGTGAGTCCAATCCCCCCCCCCCC
>CAESWR010000431.1:448487-461193 GCA_903171835.1 Mullus surmuletus | reverse complement strand
CCCCCCCCCCCGGCCGACGAGCAGCGCTCTCCCCATTGGCTGAAACTATAGGTGTGTCGCGGGGGAAGGCGCATGGCGCTTCTCCCGCCAGCTGTCAGTCACCGCGTCACTTCCGGCGGGGTGTGCGCTCCGCGGCTCCGCTTTGTATGGACGTGGTGGGGGATTTTTGACAGCGGCAGCGCTGTGGGGGAAACAAACAAGGACGTGCCCGGGTTCCTCAGCTGGAGGGGAGGGAAACTGTGTTCTTATTTCACCCCCCCCCGTCCCCCGTCCTCCCCGCGACCACCGCCTCTCAGCCCAGCAGAAGCTTCGGACGATGGTGGCTTCGGATCGGGCCGTTTATTCTAAGGTAGATATCTTCATTTTCGGGGTGTTTTAAACGGGGGAGCTGCAGCCCCACGCCGCAGCAGCAGCAGGATATGCGTGGGAATTAGTTTTTTTTTTTATGGTAAACAAGCGCAAACCCCCTCCCCAATATTTGCACAGTTTCTGGAAAGTTTGCACCCTAAACGCCTGCAGAGGATGTTTCTCAGCGTGGATAAATCCCTGCATTGCACGGCTATTGTCAGGGTAGCTATGGAGGGGAGCTAATCTGATTTCAGTTGACACGCCTGCGCAGCAACACCGTGTGTGTGATTGTAAAAAGAATCTTTTTGTCTCCATCAGGGAGCCACGCGTTCATGCACGTCCGAATGTTTTATGCACCGGATTGATGATGTGATCGGGGCTCGTGTTGTGCAGCAGCAGTGTGAGCTGCTGACTGGACGCCACGGTTGTTAATATTTAGCTGCAGGTGGTGTTAAGTAACTGCTGAAGTAACCCAGAGACATATGCGGCTCTCAGGTCTGTGCATGGACATCTACAAACAACCAAAGAAGCATATTGGTGGAACATCTGTGATCAATGACCTGCATGCTTCTGCAATCTCCAAAGATCCAACCACTTCTCCTGCACACCACTGTTCTCTCTGTGAGATCTCAATTTGACCCTGATTCCACCTGTGAAGTTCCAAGGAGCAATGAAAAGAAATAGAAAAGAGCAGAGGCAGGGTTTGCGATGCGATCAGCTGCTCTGCACATCCTCAGGGCTCGTGCACTTACCAGTGCTTGTTGTTTACACTTGCTCAAACACCAAAACCCAGAACCTCCCTCTGCATCGTGCCAGCTCACCTAATTGTAGCCTTTCGCTTAGACGACCGCTCCAAAAAAAAGGTTTTCGATCTCTGGACTGACACAATTCCCACCCCAAAAATGTCAACTTTGCAGGTGCTGTGAAGAGCCAAGCTTTGAATACATTAAAAGGCCCTCTGTGTGCCGTGCTTTTTACATAAGTCAATTTGCAGAGGACATCTCCACACTGACACAAAATTCCCCCTCGGGATCAAAGGTCCTGTCATTTACAACTCCTTTATGAACCTTTATCATTGCGCTTGTCAGCAATCAGAAATCAATCAGTGTATGTGAAAGGTTTTGCCGCAAGTGGCGGCGCCTTTTATTGTACAACAGAGTCGGAGCGATTAAAAACCATAACATGCCACAAAGATAACATCTACATGTGCTGCACTGCACCCCGAACATATCCTGGGTGAGAGCTGGTGGGAAGGATGGGGACGTAATTGGATGGCGTGTTAAATCTTAGCCATTAAAGAGTTGTATTGATTAGCTATGCTTTTGTTTGTTTAAAAAGTGTGTCACACAGACCTTAAGTGGACACTCTGTAACAGGAGGAGCTCACTTTGTGGTCATAACAAGCGATATGGCCGCCATATTTTGTTTGTCAAAGGTTTAACAGGTTGTGTTTTGTAATTAATCACAGAACTTCACTGTTGCCGTCAGCGTCCCACAATGCACCTGAGATACTCTTATCTCTCATTCGCGACGCATGCCAGAGTCTGTACCCGCGCCTCTCCGTCAGCCCAAGGCAAAGTTGCACTGCTTGTCTTCACAGAATAAGTTTCCGTCTCGCTGCACTCTGACAGTTTTGTCAGAGTTTGGAACCCGAGACCTATAATCAGCTTCTGCACGGTTGCGCTCGCAGCCCGGAGAGACTGGAGATACCGAGAGGAGGAGGTGGAGGAGGAGAGTGAGAGGCAGGGCTTTCTCTTCTCCTCGCAAACAGGACTTACAGGTTCTCTCTCAACTGAACTCAAAAGTTTATCCTCAGCATGCAGAGCAACGCCGATATTGTTTCACTGACCTGTTTTGCAAGACGTGTTAGCAGAGGTGCACTTGTGGAGGACATGTGTGAGACGTGTCAGCGCCTCAGAGCCCAACGTCTTTTTCATGTTGTTTCTTTTTTTCCTTAAACAGACATATGCACAGCAGAGTTGCCGGTGGTGAGATTAGCGATTACAAAGATATGTAAGGGCACTTTCCTTGACCTCAGGGAAGCGACTTTGCAGGAAATGGGTCCGGCGCAGGGCGACTTAGCCAGTGGTGAAACAATGCAGCCCTGTTTTTTGTCAAATAAAGGGGAAAAAAGTTTGTGCAGGACAGTGGCACCGGCATGCGTCGGAGCAAAGTGCACATTCCAGGCGATTATTTTATAACTGTGTTTCTGATGAAAAATGCCACATTATTGGGTTTCCAGAGCAGTAAACCGCTGCACTGTAGTTGCATCTGCTCGTATTCTTTTGTCTCGCCGCCGCCTGGAGCGAGATCTCATCAATGCTTGAGTCTTTGTAGGACGCTTTGTCAAAACGTCCTGCATCCTCCACCGGTAGAGCCGCATGGTTCCCACTGATGGGCCCATAAAGCAAAGGCCCCCTGGGGGGCGGGGGGGGGCGTCACATTAGTGAAATGTGGCTCATCTACCTTTAGGTGCACGTTTTCTGCGCGCCGCTTCTGTAACGTGAACCTGCTGTTACGCTACACGACTGTCTTGAGATGTAAAATCAGGTCGAACGCCAGTGTAAACGGAGCATCCTGGGAAAGATTTCACATTTTGAGATGGTCAAATTTCAGTTTTTCTGAGCAAAATAAGGGGCAGCGCTGTTTATTTGTTTTGCAACACGTGCCCTACACCGTCCAGAGATGACCTTCATCTCAACCCGGGCTCTTCCTCCTTGAGCCAGCCTTATGGTTTAGACCCTCTGTGTCTGAATAGGATTGGGGGCCTCCAGCTTGACTTACAGTAAGCAGCTCTTGAGGAGATTGTCTGTGCTAATGATGAGGGTGTGTGTCAATGTTCAAAAGCTGAATTTGAATTTGCGGCCAAGACTCATGGGGAGGCTTTCACACCAGACGTGGCTTCGTTCTCCACCTGCTGTGTTTTTGCAGTGATTTTGTTTTTGATACACCATTTTTTTTTTCTCGCTGATCTTTGGAAAGCCTCTTCTTTTCTTGAAGTTAAAGCAAAAGTTACATCTGATCTTCATCCACATGAGCGCCTGCATATAGAAATCCTCATCGAAAACCCAGAATTGTTCTTACCGCCGTTTGCTTTGTAATTGTATTACCGATAAAGCCTGGCCCAGCCTTTAAGGTCACCGGCTCAGACAGAAGCATTTTTCACCAGCTCTGACCTCGGTTTTTCTGTCTTTTTTCTTTTTATAGACGAACAAAGAAAAGGGCCTCTTCTTTATCACCTGATGTCATTTTTGTGTGTTTTGGCACAGCTGAGGTTTTCAACTTCTATGAAACGTTTACCATGATGGCGGCGGGCCATGCTAAAGTTCAGGACAGGACACTGATTTTTTTGGGGAGTGAAGGATGCTATTTCTGTCAGTTAAAGTAGCCCTTTCAGCCCCTCAATCCTTCCAAATGTCAGCTGAGCAGGAGCAGCTTTTTGGCCCTTGGAATTGCTTTTTGAAGATTTTCACAAATGGAAATTGCCAGGTGTTTTGGGTTTTTTTTTTGTAGCATGCAAGCTATTGACGTGCACTCAGTAATCCCACAACAGTAGCAGATAAATGTTGTTTTGTCACTGGGCCTGTGTGCTGCATGCCTCCCCACAAACATTTAGGCTGGTTTGGCAGCCTTAAAGGGGGAACTCAGGACTCCAGTGTCATGCTGGAAAATGTAATAAGAGACACACAGCTGTCTGAGCAAAGAGAAAAGCTCTAGGTCTCGTGTCGTTCACATTTCAATTTTGGGAGATTTCTGGACTTATCACTTCTTTGAAATAATTTTCGGACAGGTGGAGAAACATCAGAACAGAAGTTAGTTGTGTTACAAGCCAGAATGCATCCCACATTCACAAAGCTATTTCACACTCCTGAGAAGTTGCAATAAAAGTGTTAATTGCTCATGGTTTCTGCACTTCATTTGTAATTGCTGCGGGAATCTCTCCCATTCCCAGTCAGGAAACACATGTAGAATCCCGTGGCAGCAGAACGCTCAAGGTGGTCACAGACAATTCTTTGTCTCCCGTCCAGAGGATGAGGGTATTGTATCTTGGCAGCGCCTCAGGGGACAGAGCAGCTGGTGGTGTAACAAACTCACTCGAACATTCCCTTCTCTTTGGCTCAAGCCATGATGTCTAAATTGTCTTGGTCACACGTGCAGTGTATTTGATTTCTGCAGCGGACGTGTCAAGAAATAGCAACACTTTGCATAATACTTACCAGTTTTCAATATGCAAGAAAACTGCGTCTGTCATTGAGTCGGGTTCTCCAAGGTGTACCCAGGATAGCTGAGTGCTGTAGACCCCCGTTGTTCTGGCTCCACCCGGGGGTCTTTTTACCTGTCCAAAACACCTCTCTTGGGAGCTGTGCTGGAAAAGCACAATCACCGTGTGCTATTGTTGCCATCCTAATTGTAGCACTCGGTGGACAATTCCAATCGTTGCTCTGTCTTTGGACAGTATCGTGCATTGCACATCCACAGCCCAGCAGTTGCTATATCAGTACCAGAAGAAAACAGGGCAATGGTGTCAGCAGTCTTAAAAATGTTACATTGTTATGTTAAGTTATGAGTCGTTGTTGGCATGCTTGACACGCTTTTGAATGTGGCCGAGATTGTTGTCTTTGCTCACTGGGAACACAAAATCACAGGTGAAGGAGTACACTGTAAATATGTGGCAGTTAGGAATGTTAGAGGTAAGATGAGTTCATCGAGAGGCAGGTTTCCTCCCCTGCTATAATAGCTTTTGGTAACTCATTCCATCATCAAGGAAGGACAAAATACAGTCTGAACTCAGATTGTCTTGTGTGACAACACTGCCAGACACCATTCCCCAGAGGAATGCAGAAGGAGCCTAGGCCTGCACCTCATGAGTGATAAAAACAGATGTACATGATTGCTGCAATTGGCACCTCTTCTGTAATGTATAGTTTGGATGCACTGCAAGGTTTTGTAATGATGTTCATGCTTGATCCCTGTTACTGGTTTGGAAATAAGTGCTAAATGGTAGCCAGGAGTTGGTATTTGGCACAGAAAGGACATGTTGCTTAAAGTTCACGGTGAGGGCCGATTTTAGTGTTTTTAATCGCTGGGGACGGTGGGGATGGAGTCTGGAACTAACAAACTAGCCATGGCTGTCCTTCCAATCATGCTTGCATAGCAACAGTGTCATTTCTGCATTTGACCTTGGTGTTACCGACCCATCTGTCTCACACCGAAGCAACAGCTTGCATAAAATCAGTCATTATTGCATCATGACCAGTACACAGCATTTTGGAAAAAATGACATTTGACATTTTATTTTCAAGCTTAAGCAATACTTACAAGGATCCTTAGGAGTACAAATGCTGAACACCTGAATATCTCCAAGTGCACACATTCTGGGCTTTCCATCTCACACGATACTCAAGACAGTTTTTGTTCTTATGCTAAATGTCTCTCAACTTGTTGTGAGTCCACAGCTGCTCACATGCAGGCACACTTTCCACCACATTAGGGTGAGCTATAAACAGCAGGACTGACGCTCAGAGGTCATTGTAGTCCTGACCTAAGGTAACGTGACACACCGTCACTTTGCACTTTCGGTCTGGTTTTATGTTCATATTGGGCAGGTTTGGGTGGGTTTTAAAGCTGGTCATTGTTATTTTTTAACACTGGACACGCTGTCAATTCAGAGGTTAAAGTCCAACAGGCTTTATGTAACTCAGTGTTTTGTCCCGTATGAAAAGTAATTTGGAAACCATAATCATTGAGAGCTGTAAAAGACTAATGAAGATGGAATGGCTTTATTAAGATGAAGTTAATCTCTGTTAGCTGAACAATATTGACTTTATGATCCTGTAATTAAATACAACTCAAATATGTAGAATAACGGAACAAAATTATGGTGGAAAAGCAAATACAAATACACATAAATCTGTACATATTTACAGCATATTTCTCAATTTCTCATTCACTACATCTAATCTAGACACCAAGATCTGCAGAAAGCAGAAATATGGCGTGCCCTTGTCATGCTTAAAAATAGCATCCAAAATTATCTTTGTGTTGTACATTAAACAGTCACCTGCCCCTAAATGGTAAGGCGAGTAATCTGATAACAGGATGATTGAACTGTTGGCTATCATATGGCTCATCTGTCACAAGCTAACCACAGCTAAAGTCCAATGTCAATCACTTCCTGGCCTGTACTTTGGTCAACTGCCATAATGATAAGAGGGCTCCAGCCAGCATATCACCTCGGAGTGATAAGGTTCACATGAGTGTTTACTCTTTGGGCACGGTTTGCACTGAGCTCACAGGACTCTTCAAACAAGTGGAAGGCAGGGCTATCGGGACAGCCCCATCAGCCCATACTGCTGCCCTAAGACCACCATTATTTCCCCGCAGACCCTTCTTCTTACAGGCCTGACAGCACTCTGACCACAGGAGGGCCGGGTTGAACATTAACCTGTGGTCAGGTCTGTCTGGCACACGCATGCATGAACACGCTCAATGATCATACAAACTCTCGGAAGGTGCCGCATGTCATGTTGTCAGAGTCCAAAGTGAAGATACCAAGTTTTTGGATGAGGAAGGTAGGGCCACAGTGACTTGTTTACTTTAGCAATTATTGGTTTTTCCATGACCTATACTTAGCCGTCTATGTTTTGATGGCAATATTTATTTCTTTTGAAACAAACCACTCATGTTCTTGATATTTATCTGCTTTCCCTGACACGGTATGCACTCCAAAGACTGGTACTACCACTTTTGTTTCTTTAATGCTCCTCTTTTACCACAACTTGATGAGACAAGCCCATGCACACATCTGTTGTCTTGGTCTGCTGCCAGTTTTATCTATGTCTTTTATTATATTGCAACCAAAGTCTTTGCAAATTTTTCCTCCATTCTTGAAAGATTTTGGATGGGTGTCATGGATCAGGGCAATAAATCTTGCCGGTCTTTGTGGACGAGTCGCCATGATGGATGGCCCGTTTCCTTTTAAAGTTGCATTGCCACCTGGGTGATGAACACCACTTCTGAGGCTGAGAAGGACAACAGTGCAGGTGATTTGTGGATCATTCTCTCAAAGGCTGCAGACGGCTGTGTAAACTAACTTCACGCTGCTCTGTGTCCTTTCCTGCGGGGAGTGTAGGAGGTTGTCTGCGTGCCTGGGTCATGTTCAGAGCATGTTTATCTGCCTCGACTGGAGCTCGCTAGTTGCTCCGCGGCCCTTCAGTGGATGAGCCATAACATGGGGGTTGGGTGACGAAATGTACATAAATCCATCGGACTCTATGGATTATTTATGGTTCGCCACCGCTTCCACCTAATGATCACTGCTGCAGACATGCTAATACATGTTTAACCTATTTTACAACAAACCGTGATGGAATTTATTGATCTCGTCGAAAGACTGAATTCCATCAGTGGTGGTGTTCCTAAAATGCCCACAGCCCGCCTCTTCACTGCTGGTTTGCATTGCCGTGACATTGTCATGGCGACCCTGGTGGGTGTTTTTCGCCCCTTTGTCAGCGTAACCCCCGTTCTCTCCTCTTGCACTCCAACTCCAGCTCGAACGCGCACACACAAACACGTATGACCTTGCTCATCTTCCGCTCAGTGTGCGCAGTGCCCTCAGCAGGCTTGGTTGAGTGAGCACAAGAGGGCTTGACCTACTGGACAAAGGCCCGCTGTTACCGTAGGAACCGCATTTTTCTTTCTCTCCGTCAAGCTTATTGCCGATGAAGAACCTGTAATGTAGCCTAACTGACATTCCTCGTAGCATACTGCAAAGCGTGTGCGCATGTAGTCAACTCTAGATGGATTGGTTCATCAGTTCATTGCTGCTGGCAGGGGGTCAGAGGGTCAGAAAGGAATAGTGCCCTGTTTGTATTTTAAGTGGGATGTCATGGATGCTGATTAGAGTGTCTATTGAAATCAAGTCAACCTTACAACAATCGATATCTGCGCCATGTCAGAATACAAAGTGAACCGTTACGATTTGTCCCCGTTTTTGGAACAGCATGCACAAATGTATCTCATCTTGCCACTGGATAAAAACACGTCTGGTTCGGTGGAGTGTCATCTGAACAGACAGCATGGATGTTAGTCAGGCTGCAGCCAAGAAGCCTCTTTATTTAGCCCCTTGAAGCAGTATTATAATGAGGCAGCGCTGAGTGAAGTGAGTGTATGAAACAGGATGTCCTCTAAAAGAAAACCTGAGGGACACGAGCTCGAGGCAGAATACTAAAGGGGTTTACTTCATCCTCACGGCTCTAATGCTGCCTGCTTCGGGTATAAGTACACTGTGGAGTAAGTTGCCTCATCAAACCAACTGCTCTCGTGTCAGGTTCCTCTTATAATGTTTTGAATGGGTGGGTATCTTTAGAATCTTTCAAATTTAGCCCAATTTCTTTGCAGCACAGCGCATGGTAAACACTAGTGCTGTCGCTCAATGGCTTCAACCTTTTCAAGAATACATTTGTAACAAAAATGTTGTTTCACAGAGATTTCTAAGTGGGCAGGTCCGCTCTTTACAAGCGATGATAGAGTATAAAATCCGAACGCAGCGTGCTGTCACAGTAGCAACCTATCACTGCTCGGCTTATGAAAGCAGCTGTTTTTCATGCTCCAACAGTTCTGGTTGAGTTGTCCAATTTGTTCTGGTTTGTCTTGGCTTCAGCTCAACAACAGAGATCCTACATGACTGACTTTTGAGTGCCTGGAGAGGAACCAAAATTTCCAGATAGGTCAGATTTTCTATACACTGACTCTTGCTAGTCTGGTTTTGTCTATCTCACAGCTTGACAGAGTTCACATACTCTGTAAAAGTCAGAATTTCTCAGCAGATCCAAAGTGCATGTTTCAAATTATTACTTGAGAGTAATAGTTGTTCCACTGGTGCCATTTAATGCTATGATTTATATCTCCATTATACATATATATATATATATATGAACTTGCTATGTGTATATATATCTCCATTTTTTAGGATCATAAAAGGATTAAAGGCCATCTGATAGTATCCACGTGCAAAAAATAATGTGATTTTTTGGACTTTGAGCAGTGTTTTGCTATTTTGCTGTTTTCACCATTATATGTGATTTGTCAGACAGGAAGGATTTCCTTCTTGTAGAGCCTTTTTTTTACCAGTAGTTTTGATGTGTCGTTGTGTTCAAAGAGCTTCTATACTGGAAACGAAGAGTCTTCATGCTGTACATTCAGACACTGCTACAATGGAATAGCATCCATTTCTGTCATCGAATCTTTCAAATAGAACCACTGTGTGCCATGCCTGAAACCCTCTCAGGCATGCGGTCACTCTCTCCTCTCAAATAGCCTACAGCACATTGCACTGTAAGGGCCAAGTTAAGGTTAAACTTAAGGCGAGCATGTGCGGAAGGTGCAGAGAAGAACCGGCAGCTACGTACCACCGGCCTTCGCCTGCTCCCACCCCCACTCGTCCCCCCCATGTTTGATGTTCTTAGCGGAGCCTGATGGGGATGGCTTAACCGAGGATTGACCTAGTTTGCATGTGAATGTGTGAAGTTTGAATATGTGATGTAAGTCGCTGCGAGTCATAGCCTGGTAGCTCCACCCAGTTTCTGCAATTCAGCAAAATTTCACCCAGCTACAATCCAGTCTGTCATGTCTATTAGTGGCCGAGCCTCCACAACCGTAGCCCGAGCCAGCCCAGTGACCTACATTCATCTCTCCACATGTCTCTTTAATTCACTGGCTCACTGTCTTTAGTTTCTCTATCTGCAGCACTCGGTTACTGTGTTTGGATTGAAGAGCCCAGAGGATTTGAGGGGCATGTGTTGTGTCATAAGATACTCTCATGTCCTTCGGTCCGGCATCGCCCGCTGACCCTTTATAGAAACGTGCGTCACCTTGTTTGTGGACGGACACTTGTTGCATCAGAGCCCCCCTCTCGTTCAGAGAGTTTCTCAAGCAATCAAAAGAACTGTGACCTCAGAAATTGATTATCATCTAGTTCACTGTCTGTCCGCTGCCTTTTGTGTCTCCGTCACCTCTCTGACCTCTCGCCCCCCTCCCCTCTTGTCTCCAGTCTGATGAGTGAGAGTGCCGGCGACCCGCTCCTGCACCGTTATGGTCGACATGGAGAGTCACTACAACCCCCCTTCGCCCTTGGAGGACCCGGTGCTGGGCAGCCCCCTGTGCGCCTCGGAAGACATCTTCATCGGCGGCATGGAGGAGCTCCAGGACATCTCCCAGTCCATCGACGGCGGCACCCTCTGCTCCTTTGACGCCCCCGAGTACCAGTCCTCCAGCAACGGCTCCGAGGGCTCCTCCATCCTAGGTGAAGACATGAGTCCGAACCACGTTGAGGCGCTTCGCGGCCACTTTAGTCATTTTATGGTTTCAAAGTGTCCCCGGCAGCTCAGTGTAATCTCCTGGACATTGTTGTTGTTTCTAGAGCAGCCCCCCCCCCCCGCATTAGCCCCTTAATACCTAATTTGCTCCGACGGCATGTTCAGAAAAGTCGTACACTTTGGCTTATTTAACCTTTTGCCTTCACTCACAATAAGATTGCAAGCCTTTGACAGCTCCCCCCCCCTGTAAAAACTTTTTGATTGGATTGTCTGACTGACACACTTTGTCACCCCTTCAGGCACTCGGGCCCTTCTGTCTGTCTTTCTCCAACTATCCTGACACACTTTTCCTGCCGGTTTCCTTACTATTAATTTAGCCTCACACACGTCTCTTCGTAGCTCTCTCCCCCGTCCTCCTCTACCCCTTCTCCTCGCCCCACAGCCAATAAGGAATTCACACATTCCTCAGCCGCCACGCACCACCTCTCAGGAAACATCCACTTTACTGGTGTGTTTCCTGAATAGAGTTCACATGGACATGCGGGGGGAATCTATGTTACTAGCAAATTATGCAACAAGCAGAGACATCGTGAATGAGTCTAGAGAGGCAGTGGCTTTGGAGGAGAATAGAAAGTGCCGGCAAAGGAGGGAGAGGACGTGTCGGAGAAGGCACCGCGGAAACATTTGATGATGTCATGGAAAAGCCAGCAATGTTGTGTTGGATTTATGGGTGTTTCAGAGCGCAAAGGCAGAGAGACAAGTGCAGGAGAAGCTTGACTTTTACCGTCCTCTCTCGGTGGAGCACGTTTACTTGCACCGGTAGCACAGCTCAAGGTTACGCTGCCAAAAAGTTGTTTACCTTCATCCTGGCATCTCTCACCCGACTCATGCGGATTGACTTAGTGTCACTGTTTTGAACTATTTCTCCTTCGCTATTTGTGGACCGAGTGAGTTCTACCAGGTATAGCCACTTCACATGATGGAAAAAGGAAACTAGCTGGCATCCATTAGGAATGACAGTAATACAACGCTGTTACACTTGCAGCCAACAAACGGTGCACTGATATCTCTGGTTGGATAGGACATCTTTGTCAAGACAAAGAGAGGGCTAACTAAAACACACCAAGCTCGTTCCCAGGCAAAGCTGATTCTGGAAAGATACAATTGAGTCAACAAAGGACACACCGCGTTCAGGAGTCGGTGTGCGTCAAATGGCCCAGAGAGCAGATCCCTCCTCCTTCCCTGCACCTTTTTGTTGCAACTTTACAAGACAACAATTTGTTAAATATGAGAACATTAAAAAGAAATCTGCTAGGTGTGCAGAGGTGAGAGAGTCAAAGCATCAATCCAACTCCAAAAGCTCCCAACAACAACTCCCTTAAGATTAAGTAAAACAACAAAAGCTGGTTGTTTTCATCCATCCCCTCCCCCGCCACCTTGAGGAAAATCCACAATCATCCAAAGTACAAATACAGAGTTCACTTTGCGTAAATAAACACAAGGGATTTGGGCCAACAGCCCATTGTTCCTGCTCTCAAATTAGACATTACAATCTTAGCATGAGTGTACGGCTTATCAGGGGCCTGATAATAATGATGATTTAAAGGGCAGGGAAGTTTGATATATTTTACAAAACAACCTTAAAAACACAAGAAAATATGGATTTGTTTGCTATTTTTTTGCAGCGAGGCTTGCAGAATGTTTCCTTCCATTAACAAGCTGGCTATTTGTGTGGTCATCTCTTCTGAAATACCCACACGCGTCACAGGAATGGCACAATGTTTAATCCCCACTGTGTGCCTGTGGTCCGCAGATGCGCTGACCCCGGCGTCCAGCCCGTCCTCAGTCGTTTACGGGGTGGCGGCGGGCCAGGAGGACTTCTCAACTTCCACTTCATCGCTCAGCCTGGAGTGTCGAGTGTGTGCTGACCGTGCCTCGGGCTACCACTACGGAGTCCACGCCTGCGAGGGCTGCAAGGTGAGCCAGGGACAACGCTCATAAATTTAACATTCAAACAAGTGGCTTGGTCCTTTTGAGCTGCGC
>CAESWR010000431.1:311334-327977 GCA_903171835.1 Mullus surmuletus | reverse complement strand
TTTAAGGGCCTTTGGAAGTGGTCACAAACCTTCATGCAGTAAATCATATCGTACAAGGATAAATATAGCAAAAACACTTTATAGCAAAACACTTTAGACTGTTTTTAAAAATGCACTCTTAATCCTTCCACTCTTTCCTGGGCAGCAGCCGGGAACTGTCAGCTCGCAGCTTTTTTTCTACAATGAATTACAAGAAATATCTGTTTCTTTTGAAACTGAATTATGTTTTTTTTCCGGATTTGTGAGCATTTCTGCAAACAAACAGCAACACTTTTCACCTGACAAAATTGTGTATTTCCCCCCCACGTCCGATTTGCAACCAGGCTCCCCCGGCCGTTTACACTTTGAAACACAGGCATGTATGTGATGAGTGGATCTGTGGTTTTCAAATCCCGAAGAAGGCATAATTTGGGTGGAGGAGGAGAGCGAATGAGTAACACTTTCCCTACTTTGAGCAAGGTGCTTTGCCCGCAGCTGCTCGAGTGGAGAAAAGTACGGTGGCGGAGAGCGTAACTGCTGCGGTCGCGCTGGGCAGCCTCCTGAGTGTGAACGTGTGTGTTTTGAATGGATGAGAGGAGCATGTGTTCCCAGTAAAAAGCTCCTAAGGCAGACGTTTGAAATTGAAAAACAACACTTCCTCGGGGATTGGAGACGAAAAGCTATTATTGAAACAGTGAGTGTTATTATTATTATCATTATACAGGTTGGTGGGGGGGGNGGGGGGGGGGGTTGGCAGCCAGAGCCTTAATCAAAAAGACTTTGATATAATATTAATGAGGATCTTGAGTCACATGGATCACTATCTCTGGCTCCCAGCTGTGTGTATGTATGTGTGTGCGTGCGTGTGTGTGTGTGTGTTAGCTGCAAGTATGCAGGCCTATTCTGGCTGGTACTGTTTGCCTCCCTGTTTTCCTCCCTTCCAAAAGATTAATCACCCAGATGTTTCCTTGTTTTGCTGTTGGCTCTTTCTCACATTATATATCAAACAGAAACATCTCTCTCTCTCTTTCTCTCTCCCTCTCTCTCTCTCTCTCTCTCTCTTTCGTTTAACCTCCGTCCCTCCCCCCACCCGTAAGGCAATGTGTTTTTTGTTAATGATGGTGTAGCGAGTGGAGGAGGCCCAGCAAGAGTAGGATTTCTTTTCCACTTGCAGTGATTTCAAACAGACAAATTTAATTAAATTACAATGCGTTTGCGAAGATTTGTCCTTTTCAAGACGTTAAGAGCGCAGCACAAAAAGGCAGCTCGACTGTTTACTCCTGTACGTACTGTTCTTTTGTTTACGAGAAAGAAAGAAAAAAAACAAAACGGGGTCCTGATTCTCGGTTTCTGGCTCGCAGGTGTCTGATCATGTGCACTGATTGGCTGTCAAAGGAAGATGTGTTGTGGTTTTGGCAGCTGCACGCACGCATGCACGCACACACATTCACGCACGAACACACACACACGCGCACACACTTGCACTGCCCAATAGCTATACAGTATATTGAAAGTTCTAATCTAAACCATCTCAAAAGTAAGACATAGATTTTGTAAAGTTATTACTGCTGTGCTGTTAAAAAAGCCACCAGCCTCTAGTCAACTGATTTCAATTTTCCATCTTTGTTGAGGGGGTTATGCATAGTTTGTTTTTTGTCCCAGTAGCAAACATGCATGAGACAGCTGGGCTCAAACCATGACATGTCTAAGAATAGCAGCTAAACAAAGAAGCCACGTTCAAGTGCAGGCTAATCAAAACACACCTGCACCGATTAAGCAACATATTGTCTTCTTGTATTCAGAAGATTAACGAGATGATTAGGTGGGGGGGAAAAAAACTAAATGCAGTGGTGATGACAGGCGTGTGTTTTCATAGACTTCATTTGAAATTGCACTTCAATTACAATATAATCAAATATTACCCCTGTAAGTGTGTTGAGTGATGGAAAACCAGAGGCAAATCCTTTGTTTGTACGCCATTATAAATGTCCTCTACTTGCTGTACATTTGCCCATAACTGGCCTTGAAGTGTCAGAGAGCAACTGTCTCTCTGCCTCAGAGGAGATGGTGTGTAGATTGAAATGAGGACAATGCTGAGCTTCCAACCATTGAGCCTCATGAAAGCTTCAGCTAAACTCAGACGTGGACAAAGGTGCAGCCTCCTGGCCAGTATAGATGGGAGGAATGATTACAATGACAGTAAGTAAAACTACATATGCATACAATACTGAATCAAGCTATTAACTCTAACAGCTATGCCCAATTCAAATCTCTAAGACAATGTCTGAAATGAGAATTCACACACCTGCACTGCCTGACACCAGTCCTCACTAAGATAGACATACAGGAGTGTACAAACACACACAGGTATAACTCAATCCCGTAACTCTATCCTGACCTCTTGACACTTTGGCCGCCCTGTAACACAAGCCATACCTATTACGGTATTGCTCATAGCACACACCCATGCATGCACAAAGACACACACCATTTGCAGAGCATCTCTGCTGGCTGGCTTGCAGCATATGCAGGGCTGGTGCTGTGAAGTGAGCAGGCTCCTTTCCTATACAGCCACCGGCCATATGGTGGCCAGGGGCTGGCTTTGGTAATTGATGGTATCTGTCGGTCTGTCCATGAAGAGGGGCCCGGGGGCCCCGAGATGGCCGACCTAAAACATACAGAGATCCAGCATGGGGGGTGGGTTGGGGGGTGCTAGTGTTTCAGCCCTCCTCTTCTATTCATCCATTCATCTATACAAAGAGTTAACTCCCCCAACTCCCACACTGCACACCACAATTGTGCTCGGACTTGCTGATAAAGGCCCTTCTCTCACTTTCTCTCCCTGGCTCTGGCTGGTTGGCCCAGACCCCTGTCTGTGGGCTAGGGTGAGGGGCTTCAAAGCCCCCTGGCCTGGGTATGGTCTGGCTGCCTGCTTCTGTGCTCTACACCCTCCCCTGTCTCTCTACTGCTGTTGAGTTAACCCCAGAGTGAGCTCTTTGATTGGGGCACAGCCAGCCAGATGGCACGCACTGGATGGGGATCATTGGGTACTGGCAGATTGAGTCCAGGAGAAAAAATAAGACACTGGCAGGGCTTTCGTGTGAGGTGGGTACCATGCAAGCTCAGGCGCACCCGTTGGACTTTGATGCCGGTCAATCACTAATGACCTCAGAGTCCATGAACGACTCAGACAGGAGAAGTCAGAGGTGCGCATCATTCGTCCTGTGATCCGATTAGCACCTTTTGACATGTTGTATATAGAAACAGCCATAAGACCTTGAATTGGCCAAAATTGGAACAAGGATTGGCACGAATACAATCCCATTCATGCCCTTCCTCTAAGGCTCCAACCACTATTCCCAGTCAGGTTGAAAGCCTAGCATAGTGTGTGAGAGTTTGTCCGTAGCGGTGCTCCCTATGAGCCACCTTCCTATCACCGGGGATGAGGCAGAGGTGCACGGGATGGGATGAGCGTGGAAGCGTGGGAGAGAGAGGAGAGAAGCTGGGCTTGTTCCCACAGGCCTGACTCATGGCTCGGCGCTCACAACAAAGACCTCTGCACAGGGGCATGGCACCCCGGAGGGTGGAGCAGACACATACACACATGAATACAAATGTATGACAGACACACATACACAATCAAAGTCACTCCAACATACATAGAGATGGCTAGGAGAAATTCCACATTTGTGAATTAACTAGTTCGTGCTGCAGAGGACCACTTAAGAAAAGACAACAAAGAAGCAGCCACACCAAGAAGGTTAAATATTTTGGTCAACAACTAACAGAGTTCACAAAGGTATCAAGAGTACGGAATAAAAGGAGCAATAAGAAAGTGTTAAGACAAATGAATCACAATTTTGTTTACCAAAGCACTGTTATTGTGAAAAAAGCAGATGTATTCTCTTTATTCAACTCCCTGTCAGTTGTATCAATTTACACTTAGACACTTTTTTCAATAATCTTTTGTTACCCAGTAAGCCACAGTAACTCCTACATGCATTATTGTGAGTTTTGGTCTGAGAATGTTATGGCTGCGGGAACGTCGTAATGTTTTGTGCACTTGGACATGAACTTGCAGGACCCAGTGATGAGCTTGAACTTCTAAGGATTGGTGAGTGTGTGATTGCTGCCTGTCCTCAAGTCACGTACCTTGCCATTGTTACCACGGATGTCAGAACAATCTGATACATTTTCTGTGACTTTTATTCACACATGAGAGGCACAAAGAGTGTTCTTTTGTTCAATCTCATTCCTGTTAAAGACCGCTATCTGATTTTACCTTTCAAATCTTTCAAGTTCCTTTCAAACCTGATATGAAAATGCTTCTCAGAAAAGGATCTGGAGTGGAAAACTGTGAACTGTGATCCTGGTATATGCTGTCTTCTCAAATATCATATGTTGGAATAGGCTCACATAGATTCAATTTCATTCACTTAACTCATTTTGAATCAAAAGCGCACTCACTCACACACTCACATTCAGATGTTTTAAAAACACGTGTAGATTTCAGTTGCTTGCAATTTATTTCTTCACTTGAAGTGGCAGTGGCACCGTAACAGCGGCTTCCGGGAGATGAGATTCAAATCACTAAAGATGTTTAACACACTTGCAATATATTTCTATGGGGTCTTTTAGACACTGTAATAATGCCGTCAGCGTGTGATTGACTGCATACGGTATTTCCATTCACAGTTTAGAAGTTTGGCCTTTAATGTGGCCCATGCCACATTTGCATTTGTTCTGTACTGTTGAATGTTGCCACATGTGGGCCAGACCGCAGGGGGATCGAAGCAATCACATCTCAATGCATTTTGGGTACTGCCCCATATTTAGAGCCGTCTACATGTGATCAGATCACCAAAGATGCATGTTAATGCCAGGACTGAGGAGGGTCATTGTGCCTTTGAGGATTTCCAGCCAGGGATTACAAAGAGCCAGAGCCAACACTGGTAAAAGACCTCCTGTTGACATAATATCCACTTGTGAGCTTATTGTGTGTTTTAATGATGACCAAGAATGATATTACAGAGAAAAAAAATATACAGACATGCAAAAAATTGTGCCAGAGTTCCACGAGGTTCACGGTTTGAGCCATTATTATTATTGCTGAGTTTTCTACTCAAATGTCCATCTTTTACTTCGATGACTACAAAAAACATTTCATCACATGAAATACTTTAGCAGACCTTCCACTCGTAGGAGTTGTGACCTGTGTTCTACAAAATGTGATAGAGTTGATGCCTTTAACAGCAAACAAAGCTCAACCTTGAAAAGAAACATCTTGACCTGTGAATTACGAAGAAAAAAATCCACCGTGTGCAAAAAGCCCCTTCCTGGTTAAACTGATATGGTGCGTCTGGCAGCAGACACACGCAGCGAGGACAAACAGTCTCCTGTGAGCTTTGATTCCATATGGCACTGCACCGGCTCTCTTTGTTTCATTTGGTGTTTCCTTCATTCTTTCATTCTTCCTGTAAGAGCTCCTGCCCCCTCCCATGTCTTTCTCTGTGTGTTACAGGTCTGTCTCTGGCCTGGGCAAACAAAGATGACTATAGTGAATGGCTAGCTGCTTGGCTGAATGGCTGCTCTTATCTGCAGTATGCAGACCATGGGATGGCAGCAGCACATGTGCTGATGACAGCCTAACACTAGACAGCCTCTGGCGCCATACAATATCTCCCACTGTACACCTGTCCCCTTATTAGAGGTCTGCAAAGTCTGGGGGTAATCCACAATAAACTGCGCTGCTTTGTTAGGGTGCGTTCCAAACTGTGGCTTTTGGGGGCATTTTGGTCCTAGAGCAAGATGTGCGGTGGATGGCACAAAGTAAGATCATCAGCTTAAGTGAGATTTAGTGCTGCTGACCTTGGAAGAGTCATGGAAAACTTCAGCCACCTGCCCCAACCTCCAGACTGAGCCACTGCCTTTGTTGAGTCCATGTTTGCCCTGAGCTGACCTGGGCCAAACCTGTTTGCTCTTGGGGATGGAGAGAGCGATAAAGGGATGGAGGGATGGAGAGAGATGGAAAGCCAAGGAGACTCTTCATTTGTATAAGGTCTCTGGCACCATTCAGACCTACAGGCTTTGACAAATGGAGGCAATAAAGGGGCGAGGCCTGGCAGGGGCTCAATTAACCACTAGTGGGGCAGGAGAAGAAGGGGACACGGACCAGGACCCCCACTTCTATAGAGAGGGAACAAGTGAACGGCAGGGAGGGGGAGGTCTGGCAATTTGTTCAGCTGTCTGTCTATCAGGGCAGACTTGGCCAGTCTGTCTCACTGTCTTTCGATCTCCCATTTGGACGTATTGACTCGGCCTTTATGCTAGATCTTCTCATAAAGTGTCCATAAAGATACCCGTAATGAAAAGCCATAGGTAGTTGACAAGAACATGACAATTCATTTTCAGAATTTTGAGCTTCAGAGCATTTGTTTCATATTTCATTGTGCTGTGGTCCATTTCTGACGGTATGTTGAGATGTTGCCAAAGTGCGAGGCACAACCTAGCCCCTTCAAAACAAAGCCAAAGAGAAATCCATTTGAAAAAATGTCCACCCCAAAACATCTCCTATTCAGTCCTGATACTCCTTCAGCCAAGCGTGCATCAATATGGTGCTTATGCTAGTGCAAACACGCCGTAACTTATGCAGAGCCAAAAGGCCAACAGTGCTTCTGTAGGGGACAAGTTCACAATCCCTGTAGCACTGCTATCCATTCCCAGTGACAGTCATTTGTGTACCTTACACTCTCAGCACCAGCTAGCTACCTCCATTCAAATTCAAATTGAAACCCAGTGGGGGACAATGGTTGGGGATTCGCTAAGAGCAATTAGTAGTGGACTCCTCCAGTGTCTAGCCCAAAGACTTTTAGCCCTGTGGTTCCATCATGCAGAGGCATTGACCCCTTTCAGATGCACGAAAGGAGGAAGAGAAAGAGGGTGCAAAAAAAGAGGGCTGCCTAGCGACGCTGAAACGAGAGGAGGGGAGTCGATTGGCAGCGTTTGGACGGTGTGTTGGTTTTCCTCTCCCGACTTTACACTAAGAGACAAGAGCTGGAGTGTGATGGAGGGGTGGATGACTGTTGTGTCAACAGCGAATGCAATGAAGTCAATATTATTGTCAAGTCAAGACATATAAAGCCACACTTACAGTGCGCCAAAAACAAGAGGAGGCACAAATCTTATCTAAAAATTCTCAAGAATTTTTTTTACTGTAAAAAATCTTTTGGAAGATTAGTCTATTCTGACTTTTCATTACTCTTCTCCTCAGAGGCACCAATCATGTTTCTTTGCTTTCATTCTATTGTGTTTTGTGTGTATGAGTGTATGAGTGTTGTGTTCAAATATGGAGGGATGGGAAGCGTGTGTATGAAGGTGGGTCTTTGTTTTTAATATGTTGAATTTTAAGTTGCTCTCATTGTATGAAAAGTGCTACATAAATTGATTTCATTCAATTCAAGGCGAGTTTCACGTGCAGGCATCTGTTAAAAATTATACTGTACAAAGTGAATGATGTAAAAAAAAAAAAAAAAGCAGAGGTGGGTGTTCAGGAAACGTCTCTTTATGTTCCAGAAATGTGGACAGATGAACTGAACACAGACTGTTTGATGTGGCAGATTTTTTTGTATACAGAAACCATACTGCTGCTGTACACTTCCTGTTTTAGAGACAATCTGCAAATGTAACCTGTAACCTACTTATCTGCTCAGCTGGATAACATATATGCACGTACAGTAGACACACACACGGACACAAACTATGAGCAGAGATCTGCCCTTCTTGTGAACTGTGTTGAGTGCAACAATTGATGAAAAAATTGGTTACAAAAATGGGAAATAATAGATGTGATTGTACGAATAGAAATGACAACATGGTGGAGGATCATAAAGGTGTTTTTTCCCCTTCTTTTCTAAGTAAATGAAAGGTCTTTATAGGACATATACATTAAGACTCTAGAGATATGATGTGTAAAAGTCGAACAGCTGCGATAGGCCACCTGTCTTCCTGATTGGCGGGTACACTTCATTTCTTGCAGGATAAACCTGACAGCTCTGGGCAGCCGCTGATCAAAGCAGCTAAACGGCTCGGTGGAGATCAAACGACGCACCGAGCACGAAGCTACCTGATCACAAAGGACGGCTAACAAGTTTAAACGCTAAGTGATGAGAACGCGGCCAATGAGAAGACGTCCGTCTGTGTGTCAGGGGCTTCTGTGTGGGCCCAAAGTGCGTGTATCCATATGCCGCGTGCGCACATGATGTGACTGTAAATGTTTTCCACCCCTCTGACTGACGGCGGGTCCGGCCCACCCTCGGACGGATGTGGAATGTTTCTGTAGTATGAACATCGGCGGTGACCGAGGCCCGGGGAGCTGCTGCTTAATCTGTTCCGACACCAGTGGAAATCAAACAAGAGTGTTTCCCTTATGAGGGGGGCTTACTGCACGCGCGTGTGTGTGTGTGTGTGAGAGAGAG
Organism: Mullus surmuletus; assembly: GCA_903171835.1. Taxonomy (NCBI): domain Eukaryota; kingdom Metazoa; phylum Chordata; class Actinopteri; order Syngnathiformes; family Mullidae; genus Mullus; species Mullus surmuletus. Next base: position 319,524 of record CAESWR010000431.1, on the reverse strand, counting down.
TAAGCTGGGTGTGGTGGAGTTCTTGCCTATGGAAGAAAAACACTTCATAATACAGGGGTTAGGTTGGGAGCTGTGTAAATGGCGCTGACAAAAGAAATTAGTGGTTGGACAGATGACAGCTAAAATGATAATGGTGTAAAGATGATAATGGCCCGGATGGGAATGCTGGGTTTGTGTGCAGATACAGAAATAGAAAAGAAATAATAGGTTATCAATTTGTTACGGATGTATGCATCTGACTATGATATTTTATAACTGAATGTAACTTCAAACAACTATTAGTTATCTAAAGGTGCAGATGAGTCATATCTGAGCTTTCTTGTTCTGTGTTTTGGTGGCGAACCTGTCTGCTTTGCAAACAAACACAAACTATTTTCTTCACTAAACACATTCACACCACTGTTCTAAGTCAATACTGACGCATTGAGACCATTAAAGATGTAATCATGTGTTTCATTGTCAGCACAGAATGAAACAGGAGAGCACCACTAAAACCTCGACTTAACAAAACACCGCAAATTAAAGCCGATCCAAAAAAGTAGGTTTGAATGGAAGTCATTGTGTCAACTAAATAATGAACAATATTTGAATAAAAATGTGGTACACTATAGGATGTAACAAGAGTCGAAGTAGGAATTTTTCCACTTTGTACAAAAGCATGAATATGTGGTAAGTTGAATGCCTTAGCATAAAAACAACATTAAAAAATTAGACCATTGAGATTGAAATGTGTAAGAGATTTCATAAATGTTCCTATACGGTGGCAGAGGGTTAAATAAGTTCTTGACTCCAAATTGTAAATGGAAAAGGCAGAAACCATGATGTCACCTTGTATAGTGGTAATGGCAAACATTAGTAAAAATCCCTGCTTTTCAGTCACATATCCCATTAAATGGCATTCAACAGGCAAATAGATTTACCACCTCGAGCTGATGTGCGGTATGTGTTAACATAGTCCACCATCGAGTGAACACAACGCGTGTGCATGAGCAGATGTTTGTCTACTCAGATAACCGACCGCTTGACCTTGAACTTCAGCAACATCCAGTCCAACCTGCACTCCAGCTGCAAAATGGTTGCTGGTGGCGCGCCATGCTGCACGTCACTGCGTAGCTGTTGATGTTTGCTTAAACTCTCTATCTGCCCATCATAAGCCATGTGCAGAGAAAAAGAGGGGAGGGTTTGGGAGATGGAGGGGGGATGGAGGGGTGCAGGGTTCGAATGTTTTTGATGCGTGTTTTCATAGCACCCTAAAATCTACATGTGCATATATGTTTGTTGGATATATGTGTATATATGTGTGTGTGTGTGTGTGTGCGAGTGTTTCTTTTCCTAGCTCCCCCAGAGGGATGAGCCTAATAGAAAAGCCTGTGTGTGCGTGCGTGTGTGTCTCCACAGTGCTGACAAGCCCTCTTCAGCTGCGTCTCTCCAATCCCGTGAGGTCAAATGCAGGTCGCGGTGATAAAGGCTGAACTCCTGACACTCGTCCCAAAGAATGAGACAGCTCATTGTGCAGCGACAGATAGCAGACACAATGAGCCGTAGTCTGAGGCCTGTTTACGCCCTGCGCGGCGCTTCTTTTCTTGGCTGTGGCCGCGGCGGCTTGTAGGGTTTGTCCTTTATGGTTCGCTGGTGACCCCATAATCACCCGGGGGTGTCCCCCCTTTATCAGATTTTTGTCCAGATTTCATATCAATGCAAATAGGGTTGGAGGGGAGTTCATCCTAGATCGCTTTGCAAGATGATAGTGTTTTTTTTTTTCAGGACGAGATTTGTATACAGGGAAAAGAAGGCTGATTCAATCTCTGCTGAATGCATCACTATGATCTGATCTGGTGCTATTCTACTTTGCTCTCTCTTTCTCTGCACCATTTTTTCCAAAACAGCTCGAAGCCCACTTGAGAATACTTGAGGTTTTGGAAGAGCCGGAATGTGGCAATAGCTATGAGAAAAGCTGGACGCCACCCAAAGACAATATTTATGATAAGAAAGAGTAAATAAGACAAACCAACTACACTTATTACATTTCTGTTTGATTGTCCGTGCTCCCAAGCGACAGCCACTTATATGGGTATCGAGTTATAGCTTTTGTTTTGCTTTGTGATAAATCAACAAGAGAGGCTTTTCCACAACCCGGAAAACAGGTTTTGGGTTCTCAAGGCTATAACCCCCCCACCCCCCCACCCCCGACTTTCATTTTCAATAGGAAGGTTTTATATGATATCTCTGCTTAGGCTTAATAAGGTTAAGCATGCAAGAGCACAGAGTTGTGTGCATTGTGAAAAACGACTCCCTCACTACCACGAGAATAACCGCGCCGCAATCCACTGAAAGTCTTGAAGCAGCGACAGAGGGAGCGTGCTTTTGCAGAACGGACGATTGAATCAAAGTCAATAAAAGCAACGAGAGCCAGGTTAAGGAGCAGCGCTGGTCCTTCTGCCAAAAGTGTGAGATGAAAAAGCAGAAGGGCTTTTGGCAACGGCCCCTGATGAGAGAGCTTGCAGACTCTCGTCCTCGGGAGAATTTGGTACATGCCGACTTCTTTGGCCTCCTGAAATTCAAGCTAATATTGTCCGTGCTCGCGGGAGAGAGCGCTTTGAGTGCCGCGTTCAGCTGCTGCACTTCAGATTTGACGTCAGTTTGAGTCATAATCATTAGATAATTACTTCAGTGAGCAAATATTACACATGGCAATCACTGCTTTGTAGTTCATCAACATGGGTGAGTGCTATGTTTTATTTATTTGATTATTCTTGAGTGTAAGTGCCCCGCCTCATTATTATATCAATACTGCCGCTTCGAGACTTTAGTTATCTGAGCCACTAAGGATTTCAAAAAAGAGCTTCCATTAATCAAAAAGGGATTGAACTTTGTGTGTCTACATGTGTCACAGCTGAGTTCTTGCAACCTTGGACACAGAAGCTCAAATAGAGCTGGAGAAGCAGCAGGTGTGAACGCCTTTGGGCTTGTTAGATGAGCTAGCGGATGGGGGGGGGGGGGACACGCACACACAACCGCACACACACACACACACACACACACACACACACACACACAAAATACTTGGACAGTATTTCAACTTGTTGGCTTGCTCATAATCACCCCCCTGCTTCTGACTCGCACCTCTACTTTATCAAAAGAGCCTGGGGCCTTTCCCTCACCAAACCAGGTGGCCATGGGGTGAAAAAAAAAAAGAAGGCCCCCACCCACCCAAGCCCCAAATACACACAACTCATCACTTTTGCCAGAGCGGAGGCCTGCCTAGCCCAGCTGTGGCTCTCGCCTTTACCATCTAATAACCATGACCTTCACGCTCTGCCTGTCAGACCTTTATTACTGCCTGCCACGGGCAAAAAGAGAGACAGAGGAGACGGAGGGAGAGGGAGAGGCAATAAAAGGCCACAGATGGGTGGATGGGTGTGGGACAACACAGCTGACAAGCAGGGAAACAGAGAGCTTTTAACATACCATCACTGCCGATGATGACTTCAATGACCTGCGATTGGCTGACAGATGTCTAGGCCCGCAGAGACACAAAATGTCAATAGGCGACTCTGCACCGCAAAGTCTAAAAGTCCTTTTTGCTCGGGCCGTGGATCCGACCGGCCGGCCGGCTAGCGTGTTCGTACGTGCGAGCACGCGCGCACGGCGGGCTCAGCTCACATCCTAAATCAACACACGCTGGGACTTCGCTGACAGACTAAAAATAATATCTAGGTTACAATGCCCTGCCAAGCCCCAAACACAACAAAGTCTCAGGAAGCAGTCTTTTCAGCATGTTGCCATGGCGACTGACCACATGTGCGAGTCAGATAGGGGTGAGTGGTCAAAGTAGCACTCGGGCCGTGTTGTCTCCTTGACTATAATAGGCCTAAAATACAACCTTCATTTAACCAGGCACAGATGTGTGGAAGATAGCGGGTTTGCATACACGGGTCACGCCGAGGGCACCTGATGAGCCCGGCACCAGAGGAGTCAAGATATTATTACCAACAACTGAGCAGAGTCGCGTCCGTTTTTCAAATGTAGCGAGCGCGACCTTCGTGAACCCTGTCCAAAGACTGTAATTTAATAAATCTGCTGAAATCAAGAGGAGTGATAAGGTTTCAGCTGTTTGTGTTCCTTGTAACTCATCTGTCTGACCGAGTTGAGCGCAGAGAGAGAAGAAAATTCCAGCAAATATTTTCATTTTTTAAAGGATTAATCCGCCCAAAACCTCAACAAAATCACTTTCACTCATAATCAACTTGTTTGGATGGTTACCAGTCGTGTGCGTGATGTCGGCCGGGGGGGCGGGGGGCTGCGGCCACAGGTGAAATGAGAGCCATAATTCTGCCTGATGTTCTCCAGCTCTGAGGTTAACTGAGGATGATCTATTATCCAGAGGAGGGAGGGATCCAGATGCAATGTCAACAAACAAACTGCCACTGGAGAGACATTGTCGTTTTTCATTACAGTCAAACTCATCCTGCATGGAGGGGGGGGTCTCCTAGACTCCCAGCATGTATCTACCCTTCCATCCATACTCCATGAAACCGCTTTTAACAGTTATCCAGATGCTGACTCGCAGGGATTTGTTGGCAGAATTTGGGGACTGGCTGGGGGGAAAAAAGAAAGCTATACCCTACCTCAAAAGCAAATGTGACGTTACGGAAGGCGGTAGTTGCACTGGAAACCGGCCAGGTGTGAAAATGTGTAAGTGCGTAAGTGTGAAGCGGGGTGCTGCTGAAAAAGAGCATACCTACTATGCGCGCTCGGGCTGCGCAAACACGCGAACGCTTTATAGGTGCCGGAGAAGGGGAGCGAGGTGACGGATACGAATGACTGCGGTGAGTGAGACTTCACTGACGGCACAAAACATTTATTGAGTCTGACTTTGCCAACGCTCTTAGGAAACCCAGTGCCTTCTGGTCTGTGAGTGCAATGCTTCTTTTTAAAACTTTTTTTTTTAACACAAATCACCCGATGTCCTGCGTACACGGAGCCGCGCCTGAAAAAAGAACATGAGAATCGGCGTGTGTAAACAAATCATCGAACGCTTGACACGGCACTCGGGGGATGCTCATAATTTTAGAAATTACAGTAAAAGCGATCTTTCCCGCAGCTGAAATAAAACACTGTACACACACACTCCGTTACTTTTGTCTGGCTGAAATTTCCGACTCCTGTAAAATCGGAGAGAAAACAGACTTTTTCCTAATGGTGTGCGCTTCAAAATCACCTCTGTACTCCGAGCAGAATGGGGCAACTAAATTAGAAATAAAATATACACATCGTTTTTTTCCCAAGCCATCAGTCAGGGAGTCTTGTGGAAAGGCAAGGCAATGTCACTTATCCTTTTGTAACAGCATCCATTGTGCTGTTAAATATATGATTGAAGAGCGGCGTGCTGAGGCACTCTGCTGTGGTGAGCAGCCATGGCGGACGCTGAGAGAAGCTAAAACGATGTGAAGAAATGGTCATATGGTCATAGGAGGTCAAGAAGTCCAAGAAGATGGAGAATAAAGCTGTTTGTATAACTCCTATAGCACATTATATGGCTTCTGACTTGAAGCTCCGACGTTAAGTGGTGATCTGATGCACTTTTCAATTGGGAGGTCAACTATAACAATGGTGTTCTGGGCTGAACACACACATATACACACACATTGCTACTTGAAGCAGGTCCGAAATGTGTTACAATGTGCTGGAACGCAGCCTGGTGCGTTGGTTTTGCTGGTGCACAAGTGCTTCTGGGAAATTAAGTCTTTTTTTGTCAGTTCGCAGGCTGTCGTATATAGCTTTGATACTTTTAGACAAAGTAATGGTCACAAATTCAAAACAAACATTTATGCCCATTAGAGCTGGGTATCGCTTAAAATGTTTTGATACCAGTACCACTACCAGTAGCCTTAAAACCATACCGATACCAATAGAGTGGGCTACTTCGTTTGATACTTTTTGTTACTTCATTCAATATCAAACATACAAATTAGGAAGCAATCTACTTGGTACTAGGTTGTTTCGGTCGATACCCAACCCAAATGCCCATATTAGGCAATTAATTGACAGGAAATTATTGAATTATTAATCGAGAAATTACAATTTCGATGTTGAAGCCACCAAAACGGATATTCGCCACGATGTTTGTGCTATTTGTTGGCGGTCCAACTTCTAAGCTCCGTGTCGTCATATCATCAAGTCGGTGAACCATCACACACCGCATCGCTTGCAAAACAGGTCAACCGTTATTTGAACATCGCCGTTCCCTCCGTTCCGTGCGCCATGATGTAAACCTCTTCACGGCGCGCAACGATACAGGCTGTTAAAATAAATCACAAAAGAAATGTGGCGTTGCGATACGTATAAAAGAAACACATGCCGTTATACAATGTTCTCGCTTTCAGTCGTGCAAATCAACGCGCCCTCCCTCCAGAGGAGAGAGAGACGCCGCGCTGTGAGCTAAGTGTCGGTAGCCTCGGCCTTGGAAACTGCCTCTCCCTCCTCCAGGTAGAGAGTTGAGCCAAGGTTGAGCTCGGCTGAAACCTAACAGGTTATAACACATGGTCTCCTTTTAATGGTTTCGTGCAGCTGCGGAGAAAACAGATTCCATTTGGCAACGGTGGAGCGGAGAGATTCCCAGTGGCACATTTACATCGCCTACGAGCAGAAAACAGCCGGCCACTGCGCTCCCCGGCCCCGTTTTTTTTTTTGCTCCCTTCGTAGCTGCTTGACGGAAAATAAAGGAAGCAACTGAAGAAGAAATTGCTATTCTCGACTCATGTGGAGCCGTCTTCGCTTACGATAATCTGAGCGCCGGTGTTGCTCGGACGGACGCTCCTGCAGGTACGTAAAAACGGTGGACCGAGTGAGTGAGTCGTCCCAGTCAGCCAGACATCCAGTCCATCAGGGGCTCCCCGGCGAGCGCTGCAGCTGTGCTACTGACAGATCGGTGCAGGGCAGCGTGCCGCCGGCCCCTCCAGACCCTGGCACATCAAAGCCCGCGGCCCCCATAGCTAGCCCCCCTGTAGCTCCCCGGCCGGCCACTTCAAAAGGCTCCGGGGCGCATCGCAGATTCCCATCAAAGGGCCTGGACGCCGCACTCACCCACGCAAGCAAGTCAGCCAAGGAGATATGATTAAAAGCACATTATTGGGGAGAGGAAAAGGAGTGGGGGGGGGGGGGCAGCAGAGAGGTTTAGCAAGAATAGTGATGGGGGGCGGCATCCAGGGATCCGTCTTTACCTTTCTCGTGCTTTTCAAATAAATTCTGCCAGTTTTGAAGTTCCGCAAGCAGAAAGATTACAGAATTTGACAAGCCCTAAGAGCTGCCCCTCTCCCGAATAACCCCCCCCTCTCTTTTACAAATGCTCACTCTGTTTCTTCCCCTTTTTTTTCGCCCTCCCTCTCTATCCTCCCGTCTCCCCTCCGAGGTCACCTCCCAGGTCATTTAATATAAGCCAGCGGCCGCGCAGCCGATTCACACCTGAAATTGCCCGTCGGTGGCGGCGAGCGCTCTTGAATGGTGGCATTGTTGTCCCCGTGGGGGGGCTCAGACAGCGGCACACCAGCCAGCGGCCACAATGGGAGCCTTAAGGCCCTGGAATAATTTGAGTAAACGCGTTGGGATTTGCGAGTGTGGATTATCACCATTCAGCCACGCAAACCGGCCCGACCAATCAGACCCCCGCCGATCCGGGCAGTTTAAACCGCCATTGTTTTTTGGGTGAGACTGTAACCAGACCACTTGGCTGAGGCCTTTTTTAAAAAATTTTTATTGCAGCACAATTCAGACACCATCTGGGAGACACACTTTCATTTAGCTTATCTTTAATTGCCTTTTGTCATAGCACGTTTTTCTTTTTATACACCGCTAATACGCGCCATCTCCAGATGTCAATTTCCATTCATTTCATGCCTCGCCCCCCGTGTCTCCACGCAACTCGCACATCGCCGTTTTGTAGAAAAAAAGTGTGGGCTGGCGAGGCTGGCGCTGCCCCCGGGCCTCCTTTAGCCGCTCGCGATAGCTCCGCTCCCATTATCCCGCCTCATTAGAGTGGATGTCCAAAATGTCAGAAGAATGTTTTATGGACTGTTGAGAAATCACTCTACAGCACAAGTCACCCAGTCTTCTGCCGTGCGGGAGAGGTGGCTGGGTGGAGGGTGTGTGTGTGTGTGTGTGTGTGTGCGCGTGTGTGTGTGTGCGTGGGGG
>CAESWR010000431.1:267417-277621 GCA_903171835.1 Mullus surmuletus | reverse complement strand
CCCCCCCCCCCCGCCCCGCCACAAATCAGGAAGAAAAACAAAAACACAGAAACTATGGGCGTTTTTTGGTTTTTTAATTATGTGTATACGTGTGAATTAATTAAGTCAGTCAGACGGGGATCATTTTCCTGGCCACCGAGTATCCATAATATTTGGCCTCCGTGGCGCGGGGGCTGTGTGGGTGGCCATCTCGGACTGGTGAACCGGCCGCTCCCCGACCACCTCTCGTATGAAACTTTATCCCTTGAGCCCTGCTGCAAAAACAGAGCACCACGCAGCTCCAAAACAATGGCCTGTCAATCATAGCAGACGCTATTTTGACTGAGGGGAAAAGTGTGTGTGTATGTGTTTATCAGTCTGGGATGAGACACTTTTTTTTTTTCTTCTTTTTTTTTTAATGCCAGACTCTGGCCTCTATAAAGTGATGCAACACACTACTGATTATGTCCTTTTCGCTGATTGCTAAATATTAAATAATCCCATATTTGTTTACAGCTGGTTGATTTCTACTCTGTTTATCTTGTTTCGGATTCCAGCTACATTAATTGCTTCTTTTATTTTGCCAAATAGTGGAACACAAAGAGAGAAGAGAAAGCAAAAGAGGCATAACACAAAACAGCATAAATGGTTCAGTGAATCCCCATCGCGATGCTCAATGATCAGGCTGAATGAATTTCGGCTTTGTTTCACTCATTCATATTCAAATGACGCGACAAATCAGAGTGAAAGTGTTAAAGATGTTTGAAACATAACGAACCCTTTACATCTCTGCCAATTTACAATATCATGTGGAGCTTCTTTAAGGTGCACTCATGTGAAAAGTGACAATCCATAAATATTTTTTGCGCCATATCTTTGTGTGTACATTTGAAAGTAATCAACATTTGTTAATTGCAGTAAAGTACTTTTGGAGGCTACTAATGTCAATAGTTCCTGATGCAAAACCTGTTATATCCAATGATTATTAATTGTTTTCCATAAAAATAAAGAGCCTGTTTCACTGTGCTTGGTGATTCTAACATGTTGATAGCTAATAGTCGAAGGTAGACATAAATTTGGGAGATATGAAGGGATTAGTCCAAATGATTCCATAAAATGGGTCACCCAGATGTTGTTGTGTTTTTTTGTTTGTTTGGGGTTTTTTTTTACTTAAAAAAAAAAAAATTATGTGTGTCACTGGAAACTGTGTTTACTGAAAACAGCCGCCTGTTAGTGAGGGGGTAATCTTATCAAGCTCGATGAGGATGAAGCTCATTCAAAGAGCAGCTTGGGAATTACCGTATCAGATGAAAATGTGATTAGATTGCTTCATTTGTGTGTCAAACCAGGAGGGAGGTGCTTTACACACCCAGACTCTTTCTGTAGCTGCACATACTTCAGCCTGACGGGGTTTTCACACGATGCGCAGCCCAATATAACGTCATTGATGGTGAATAATGCCAAACCGTTATGATGACACTCCCCCAGATATCCGCTATATCAACGTTCTTACTCCTTATCTAAGGAGCTAGTCTTTAAATTGCAGTAAACTCTTTGTAATAGGAAGTGCATAATGATGCTCTGTTCGTGCTCTTTCCGAATTTTTTTGACATCCCAAAGCAATAGACTACTGACCATCTTTTTTGATAGATTGGTATCTGATTTTGTATCAGATTTGCAGTATCACAGATAGCTCTTGAGAAAAATAAATGTCAACTGAAATCAAGATCGCATTTTTAGAAAAGTACTTGCAGTGGAAATAACTGGATGATGCTGCCTGGAAAATGTCAGTGGGACAAAATACCGTTCTTCTACATAAGATCAGATTTAATGGTTATCATAATGTCCTAAAAACATCATGAGGCATTGTGAAATCTTTGCTGTCGTTTAGGGTCATTAGTAAAATAAATAAATAAATAAATAAATAAGAAGAGCAATATTTCTTGGAAACATCATTGATAGAGGTGCAATTAGCTCACGAAAACATTGGACAGACCACCCTTCATTTCTAAGAGAAATCCTCTGCTTCAATTAAGAGAAAAAAAACAAACAAACATGCAGTTTGGAAGGGAGCTGCTGTAAACACTTTTTCCACTGACAAGACTTAATTGCTGAGGCTGAGGAGCACCGAAACTTCATCGTGTCACAGGATCCGACGGCTGAGCTGAAATTTTAATGTAAGGACACCGTGCAGGGATTTCCATACTGTAAATCACAGCACGGTGCAAGCTTTAGAGAAGTAGTGGTTATGGTTATAGTTTGGGTAAGCCTCCAGGAAATGAGTGTAAGTAGATGTAGTGTCCTATGAAGTGACTGAGGCACAGCCGTGTGTGTGTGTATGTGTATGTGTGTGTGTAGATGCTTCTGTGCCTCCTGCCCGGCCTGGTCGGCTTTACTTTGGCAGCTGCCCTGAAGGCCAAATATCCTCAAGGACTAATGTCCCCTCTGCCATCCAAAACAAGCAGCCTGTGATTCACGGATGACAGCTAACCCTGAACTTTCTAAGTATAGCTACTACCGCCAATAAACGCCACCATGACACCACTCGCAGGGCTCCACCCCCTAAAATACACACGCAGGCACACACGTATGCACACACACACACACACACACACATGCTGATAAGGTATTATCTTATCTGGCGATTAATACTGTCGTGAAAAATGTGCATTGCAAATACATACACAGGCACAAATACGCGGCCTGTAGTGCAAATAAGAAAAGAAAAAAAAGAAGATTTGATAATTCAGGGGAAAGTGTGTGCGCATTTGTTTTTTGAGGCTATTTTGCACAGGCGTTTTGCGATGGGCTGCTCTTGTGTAATAAAGCCACTCAAAAAAAAGTGGAACGAGGGTAAAGGGAGAGAAAAAAGAGAGGGAAAAAAAGTTTGAGATAATGATAGTTAGTATTTGGCCCTCCCTGGGTATAAATAAATGAATAACCATGATAGTAGGTCTTCAAAGGGCACTGGCCAAAAGTTTACAGAACACAGCGTTCACTCCTGTCCTCTGATTGCCCCTGGGACTCGGGAGGTGGTACGTGTGTAGTTTTGTGCAAGCGAGCGTCCGTGTGCCTGTGTGTGTGTGTGTGTGTGGCCTTTGTTTCGCTGTGTGTGAGCGGAGTGTGCGAGTATGCGGTAGCTTGGCTGTGTGTGTATTTATATTCCCAGTGTGCTGGCAAGAGACGGATGATGCAAGTTCTTTGTAGCGTGTCCAAACAGCAGCCATAATTTTATCTACCTGTTGTAAGACCTGGATTTATTGCATCACTTAGCAGCCTTAAGAGCCTATTAAGCCACAAAAAAAGTCAATTTAGCAGCATGTATCAGTGAGTTCAGCCTGCATGGAGCCAAATGATTCTGCATAACTACGGTCACCGCAATGGGGCGTCAGCACTGGCCTCTCTTCGTTCTGGCAACACACACGTTACTGCAAAAGAGCTGTGAATTGATACCCAGTGAGCTGGCAGGTGTTGCGACATTTTATTTGCATGACCAAAAATTATTTTCCTGTGCAGCTTGGTGATATTTTTTCGTACTCAGGTGTAAGATGGCGGGTTGGATCACTCCCACCCAAGATCTTCTATCCCCATCATGTGGATGTAAGTGGGAACTGCAGAGCGTCTGAGCTCACTTGAGACGGGCCATTTCTCACACATCTTTGGAATAAATATCTTTAAAATTGGGTTTGTTCATAAGACACTGAAGTTTTATATGTCTAGGAAGAATAATTACATTAATTTTTCAATAAAGTAAACAGACACTGGTATGCTGCAAATCTGAATTTCAGCCCATCTTTTTTGCCTAGGAGAAATCAGTGCATTTCATCTCTGACCACTTTCCACTTCATCATTATAAAATAGACGCATTAATGAATGATCACCTGAATAATCTGTTTCCATCATTCTGGCTCCAGGCGTATTGTGCACTGTCTAGATTATTGTCTGGTTTGTGTCATGGACGCTGCTATGTGTTGTTATGTGTCCGCTGCTGCTCTTAGGTAATTGCCCCTGTGGGATTAATAAAGTGTTAGTTTGATTGGATTGGTAGGCTGGTAGAGTGGTCGACAGGGTTGTAGAATGCTAGGTAGGAGGGTAGATAAGGAGGTAGAGTGGAAGAGTAGTTGGTACAGTGGTAGGTAGGCAGGTAGGCAGGTAGGTAGGCAGGTCCAATGCTATTCAACAAGACCTACAATCCGCCTGAGTGATGTATAAGGATGTTGCATGTCATCACCAGTGATGTGGGAGTGCACGTGTGCTTCGACTCACCATCCAGAAAAGGGTACCAGTGGCAAAGTCTGCATACTGCTCTATCGTGGACAGAACACTGAAGATCAGACACACAAGGACCATGAGGAAGCTGGAAGAGAGAACACATTTACAGTCATTTAAAGAAGTATCACAGATTTATTTGTGTTTCAAGAATTTATATTGTCGGCCACTATTTCTTGAGATAAAACTCTGTGAGCTGACCAAAATAAACGTGTACTCACACACCCGTTAGCTGGCCTACAAAAACCGTGGAGGCACTTTGCCTCTGCTTTTCCCCCTTTTCATCAATTTGCCCGTATTAACAGCTGACAGGATGTTTCCGCATCTCCTAGCAACTGTGAAACATTCCTACGAGACTGTCCATCTGGCCATGTATATACATAGTCTACAAATATAGCCATGTGAGTCCGACATCCACTATCTGTACACCTAAGGGGAAAACGGAAAAGCAGGAGCGGTTGAGGGGGATTCATGTGATGATGCAGGAAGAGAGAGATAAAGGCAGAGATGGAACGTTTGCAGCCAACTGTTATACCTACACTAAAAGCTACATCTTAAAATCCAGGGAAATAAAAATACAGGTACAGATATACGCCAGCTCTTGATGTTCTGGGATGGCCAAAGTTCCTGGAGAGGTATTTAAAGCATTTAAATGATTTATTTTTCTAATTGAGTGTTTGCTGTCCAATTGCTGCTGAATCTTTGATGTCTTTGTGTAGCTACAGACCACACAGCCAGGCTTTGGGTTTGTCCAAAGGAAAATCCATGTTTATGTAGCCTGAGTCACATTTGCATGTTGCCATGTTTTCAAGCTTCAACTAAAACCATAAGACAGTGTTTGTTTTTGAACCGCTTGTTGTCATGGTAACCCCAGCTGCAAATGGCCACTGTATGCCCACGAGATCAAACTCATTTTTAAGTTTTTCATTCTTAAAATTAAGATTGTCTCACATAATCCTTAACACTTCTGATTGATTCATTCTCAATTTTTCAGGAGGCTCGCGAGATGCTTCGACAGGTCTTTCCAGGGCACGGCCGGGATTAAGAGCAGAATTGGTTGTGCGCTTTAACGATTGCAGAAATAATCCTTCGAATGCAACTTTTAAGAGCTTTTATATAGAATACCACGAGTTTGCATGCATCGTCGTGATCACTTAAAAAAAAACAAACATCAATGGGTGAACTCCACTCTGCACTATAAAGATTACGTGCCATATGCTGGAGGGGGGTTATGTAAGTGTCTGTTTTTTATCATGATCATGCAGCATACATAATCATGCATTGCCGTATACAAACAGATTAACAAGTGTCAGAACCACTGAGGCGGATAAAAAAATATATACATATATATATATATATATATATGTATCCACACAGCATCAAACATGTCCTTAGAGGAGGTGATCTCCATAAAAGCTGTGAGTGTAAGAAGTCGCGCTCATCCCAGTCAGTGAGGTCACAGGATGAGCATGTGAGCAAGTGGAATGATGAACAGTAAGACTCCTAAGGGAGGGGTCCCCTTATGCATGGGCTACCACGCATTGGGCAGATGGGACAGTGATTTTTACTCAATGAGGATTACCAATCTGCCGTCCCCACCCCACCCACTCCATGCAAACACACAGATGCCAAATTCCTCTCTTGCAGTTTGTTTAAAAAAATGCAGGCAAATGCCTGATGCAGAGTGTTTCTTCCTCATCTTGGACAGACTATCATTCGTCAACAGTGGGGAGCGTAATCCCCTGCCAATCTAGACTCATTTGACTTCATGGGTTGATGTGAGGGTGTCATTATCTTGTATTTGACTGGGGCAAACATCTAAAACATGTGAGGGACCCTCAACATCGTCTAGCAGTCCGTCACATGTTGAGGAGTCGGTCGAGGTGGTTGATCAGCTTCCTCAACACACTCCCTTTGATGTAGTGTACTCGCCATATGGGACAAAAGGATTTGGACGTATATGGCAGCTAAAAACTAAGCTTTGAGCCTCTCTAGGGTTTCCATTTCCACTTAGAGCAAGCAATTCACCATGTTAAGTCAAACGAGGACAGCTGCGACAAAGCAGATGTGAAGCTGAAGAAAGTTTGACCAAGATTTTGTGAAATATTGAATATGAAGGAGAATGTTACACTGTAGAAGTGTTTTGGAGTTATTTGTTGACAGAAAGCTTACTCAGCTGATCTTTCAGCATGCCACTGTAGTTCCCCCTCTAATCCAAAATTGACAATATGTATTAAAACACTGTTACCAGGCTCTCTGCCAAGAGTATTAGTACGCTTTTTGAAAGGAGAATCAAAGCAGATGGGGCAGGTAATGTCAACTCCAAACCCATTTCCCTTGATGTGTTGAAATGAGATCACTATCTAAGAGTAAGCATAAAAATGATGTCAGAGTCAGGTCATCGATGCATGTCATATAATCTGCGGGTTTTTTCGTTCAGCACATGAGCGTTGAAATTTGCTTTGGAGCTTTGACGGTGTATCCATGTGATTCCACTGATATAAGCTTAAACTGTGCTGCCATTTTTGGGGGTTTTGTTTTGTTTTCTAGAACACCAGGGCAATCACTGATAATGTGTCTGGATCAACTTACACATGAAGCTTAAATGGAGCAAAATATATTTTAAATTAACAACTTGGAACCACTCAGAAACACATACACCGTATATGGTGTATTGACCGTGCATTAGGTTGGTTAGCTAGAGCCAAAACACGGCAATGCAACACTTCGCTTTAATGTAAACACACCTCCCAAACATTGAGGATCTGCTGTATCTCATTTGATATTCTGCAAAACACTACAAGAGGCTGTATTAAATACTGCTGAAACCCATTTTAAGCTGCATAGGTCAATTTTAGCAGAGAGACGACAATTGACTTCATTTCCCAGAAGCACTTGTGCACTGGCAACTCTTAATTAGGAATTTTCTGAAGTGTCCTACCAGAACACTTGCAGTAAAAAGTAACTGAGAATGCACTGATGTAACTGAAACATTTATAAGGATTTCTGCGATGCTTCCTCATTGTTATTTCGAAAATAAAATACTGCTGTTTATGAAAATAGAAGTTGCATAAATTGTTGAGCTTGAAGGTTAATGAGAGTTAGAGTGTATCCTTGTGAGAGCTTTGAGTCTTTGGCATTATGTAAAAAGTAGGCTCCAAACTGCAAAAACTTACATGTATTTAAACATAAACAAAATCGAACAGCTTTTCTGTTTCAAATTTATCAAAAACTAAAAACCAAAGAGAAAGCAAATCAGGCTGTATCTCATCTGTCTGGGTGCTGCAATACCAACAGAGAGTGTCAGCATTTCCCAGTGTCATAACCCAAAGCTGGCTGCGTTGCCAGCCCAAGGAGGTGTTTTGCAGGACGGCGTCACTAAAAACCATTAGCCAACCTTATTCGGCCATGCCAAAACCCCTGGGATCTGATTAAAACAAAACAGCTGGGGCTTTAGTTAGAAGAATTAGAATTATTATTATTATATTATTATTAGAATTATTGGCTGACTGCAGATCTCTCCGGCCTCGCTAAAATAAGTGCGGCGTTGATCCACACCAAACCCTCGACTCAATCAACTGTGAAACTAAGTCAATAGAAGCTTAGAACACATTACCTACATGCAAGTAAAGATGGGGGGGTTCAGGGGAGTGTGTGACACAAATGTTCACACTTGCATGCATACACATTAATGTATACAGTGGGCAAACATTGGTGCACTGATCCAAACTCCACTGGTTTGAGCATTTTCATCAATTTACTGCAACGCTATACCTTATCTTGACCTTAAGCCAGGTCTCACACTGAAATCTTTCCATTATTGGTGTTTGTTGCCTTGATTTGTATCCACAGTTGGGAGCCTTACAAAGACAAAACCACAAATCTATATTGGGATTTTTCGAAAAGCCCTAAACATAGAACAAACACAAAAGGTAGTATCATATCAGTCCTTCCCAAAGACTAAATTTTGTGATGGCAGAATTACATTGTGGTTTCAATTCTTAGTATCTGCCTGCATTTGCGAATCCATAAAACAAGTTACAGTACATCTGCAGCGTTCAAACCCACAGTCACTCATAACTGTGTTGAATAGTGAAAACACTTCATTGCACATTCCAATCAGCTAAAAAGCAAAATGAGGGGTTGTTTTGTTTTAAATACTTTTATCTTGAGCTAGTAGTGACATGATAAGAAAAAAAAGTACCCCTGAAAGTCGTCAGTAAGCACGGTCCGACACGGTGCTGCCCTCCACAGCCTCTTTATTGACCACCCGGCCGCCACCCCCGCCCATCCATGGCAGAGCTTAGGGTGGATTACACCACATCAGCCACCAGCCCCAGACATGGATATTCCATCCTGGCTTAGCCATCATCTTGTCCACCAAATACTTTGAAAATAGAAGCAAATCTCCTTACAGGTTGGTGAGAAAAGATGAATGAAAGGGGGAGGTATGCTGCAAGACTGGCTGAGTCATTTACAATCCCTGACTCCCAATTCTGCAGCCACAAGCAAAGTCCAAACTGGTGGCTGCTCAGGTGAATTTGACGGGTGGTTATCAGAGATGCTATATTTTGTTTTACACAAGATAAAAAGTGTAGCTTCCAATTCAGATCAGGCCAACGCAAAAATGAAGGCCACTGATGAAGACAACAGAACTGGAATCAAGATCTGTCTGAATTTAAGGATTTTTCCATCATTTTAATCAAAATTCTCATAAAGGATTTTCAATTGAGGATTTTTCTCCATTAGGGTTCTTTAAGACCAGCCTGATAACTTTTGTCTAATCCTCTAGACTTGCAATCAAACCGACAGATGTGAGTCAAAACATAAACTCCTTGCCAGAGGTAATAAGGACAATCATTTAGATTGTTTATTATATAGGATCACGTCTTAGAGGATTTTGAAAGCGGCAGTTGGCCCGGGCTCGGCTTAGCTGCTGCTGCTGCTGCTGCTGCTGCTGCTGCTGCTGCTGCTGCATGGAGAATGGTAACATCCATGTCAAGTCTTCAGAGGGGTTATACCTTTTGTGCTGATGGCAAAAAAAAGAGCTCATAACTTGCTTCTTAGAAATAGGAAGAGACCCAAACGTGACTCTTCATTCAGCCTATAATCTCTTGTAAGCAGATATCCAACAAGGTTTCCTGTGCGCATAGATGGAGGGTGGAGCCCGGAGGATTCACTATAGCCATTTCAATAATCTGCTCAGGTTTAAACACACACGACCACTGCAAGTCGCCCTGACGACATCTGGCCAGCTGCAGTTTCACGAGAATAGACAGGTGCTCCCCCATCGGCCGGGGAAACCGGTTGAGATTTAATGACATTACTGTCTAGTTCACCTTTGACACCACTGTTAATCACACGAGGAAATGAGGAAAAGTCTTACATCAATTTGTCAAACAGTTAATGGACTGAAACAGACTTAACGAAACATTCATTCACACACACTGATTGGGCTGATGGGCATTGGGAGCTCATGAGGACGTCCATGTTTATTCCCTATGGTTATGTAAAAGACTCAGAGGGAATGGAACAAACGTGAAGAGGATCACGGCCCCAGGTTGTGCGCTGGTGAGTTTGCACGCCATTGCATAAGACTCTTTTCGGACACATGTCCACGTATGCTGTCCCGAGTGCGGAGGGGATTTTTGCGCCACTCCGACCCTGTCATCACTACTTGACATGTGCGTGCGTGTGTGTGTGTGTGAGTGTGTGTGTGAGTTTGTGCTCCGCTCTGTCAATGCCGTATAGGTAGGCAGATATTTTAGCTCTTTCAAAATAAAATGCATTTTGGCTCATCAAATTATTCGGCCATGAATAATACCTATGACATTTGAAATTAAATGTCTGCTTAACATTTCAAATGATTTATTTTTTTCATTAGTGTGTTTTTAAAAAATATCCAAAATAGTTCCTCTCCACACACCCTTGAATCGGCATTGACATCAGCATTTTT
>CAESWR010000431.1:235670-260721 GCA_903171835.1 Mullus surmuletus | reverse complement strand
GGGGGGGGGGGATCACGGGTCGCCTTTAGATGATGACGACGTTGTTCGGGATAGTATCTTACAAACAAATACGGGGCTTTTGGGACCATTAATTTAAATCGCCGAAACGGAGAATTCTCAACCTGCCCCTGTGACGTGTCCAATCTCTGCCAGCAGGGGGCGCGAAACACGCACCGCGCAGTCTGAACGTTTCGCAATCGCGGTATTTTTGTCCCGCGGCGGCTCCCGTCAGTCGCTGCGAAAACATGGCGTCGCACACAGGCAGAGCGCTGCTGTCCTCCGGGAGGAGAAACCTCGCGGGTTTCGGGCTGCGCGGGTCCTTCAGCAGAGCCACATACGCGACAGCTTTGTCTGGGACTTCATCTCACAACAAAAGTGAGTGTTTACACGGTTTGTCCAACGCTCGGTGCTGTTTGGAGGAGAAGCTACATGCTAAGCTAACTGCCTCCCCCTGTCGCATTGACTTCTGATTAAAGGGAGGAAGTTGATGTCCAATATTATAATAATAGGTTTAAATCAAGGGTTTCCGTATCAATGTCACCCCTATCATTATTATTTCCTAACGCAGATGTGTTAGATTCATGCATTACTCACAGTATTTAGTCTAACACACCTGCATGTTTATTAATATCAATTATAATTAATATATTGTTGACCCTTTCAGTAAGGTGTGATAGTTGCAAAATAGAAGAAACTATCCAAACAACTCATAATATGGTCACCACTGTGCACAGCAGCCAGTTGAACGATGAAACCCGTGGTCCCAGTGAAGGTCAGGGGGTCAATGACAACAAATTGAGCACCAGTTAAAGGTCTTTGCATCAAGTAGAATGAATATAAGTTGTCAAATGATCAGTTTCGCACATATGAGTGTTGTAAAAAAGTGCATCATCAGATACAGTGTAAAAATGTGCGACAAAAAAAGATGATGGATTTGCATAAATGATTTTTAAGCAAAACATTTCCTGAGTTTAATTGCAATCAATCACTTTGCTTGTAGATATTCCTGGTAGAGATGGAAGAGGAACCCTCACCAGGAGAGCCAAACGAGATGTAAGTATCTGCAGGCCAATAATGAATAGAAGACTGTGCATGCATTGTCATGTCTATTTCACCGTGACATGAACTAAACCTCCTTTTTCATGGTTTCTGAATGTGTTTTGTTTGTTTCTAGGACACGCCCAGGACAGAAAAAATGCAGTTTGATCAGGACTGGTCAGCAGTTTATCCAGCAGCGGCCACGTTTAGACCCAACGCCGTCCCCCTGCCCGTGAGGATGGGCTACCCTGTGAAGAGAGGCGTTCCTCCAGAGAAGAAGGGCAACCTGGAGCTCATCAAGGTTAAGACTGGGTAGCAATTCAGATTTTCCAGATCGATTCGATTTGATATTACAAGGTCCCAATTCAGTCTGACTCGAAATTCGTTTCTATTCAATTCCATATCGATTCACTCAGGGATATTTCAGTTGAAATAATGCTGTAAATTTAACGGGGAACCTTTTAACCTGGTACATTATTAAAAAATTGTGTTTCACATTAAGAATTTAACCCAAACCAGTTACATTAATCATTAACCGGACCACCTTAATCATCAGGTGGTCCGGTTTTTAATTCAAACCGGACCACCTGAAAACACCCAAAAAAGTATCTAAAGTAAATTAAGTTACAAGGCAGACATTGTAAATAAAGAGGCTACAAACATAACATAAACAGCCTGATCCTGCTGATCACGTGAGACTACCTGGGTTGATACCACAGGCTGCTTCTCTGCATGTTTGAAGAAGAAAAAACTACTCAAGTTAAAAGATCGATTTCTGGATTTTATGAATCAATTATGAACCATTTCAAGGGAAAGCGATTAAATTATTTTTTTCAAACCCAGCCCTAGAAAATAAGCACAGGTGTTGTTTCAGAGTAAGGATAATGAAGAGAAAAACATGTCTATCTACTATAGAAACACGACAAATAGCCATTTATGACGATGTAGTACTATTTGCACACAATCTAAAAAAGAACTCAGTCGATCTTGTCATTTATGCAGCAGTTTTAATTCTGACCGCACGTGTTAATTGAAGGAGGGAAGTGCTGTTGCTGCTGCTGTTGCTACTGTTGCTGTTGCTGCTGCTGTTGTTGCTGTGGCGCTGATGATCTGTGTCTCTGTGCACGGATTACTGAGCTGCTGTGTCCAGACACCAGCTGCTCCACCTGGACCGGCGCCACTTGCAGATCCTCTAATTTCACCCATCACAGCTGGAGCTCTGCCACACAGCAGCCGGACTATATTGATTCCCTTTCCCTTAATGCACCACAAGAGGCCGCGTGTCCCATACGCACGTTTCAAGCTGACGGTGTTTTACAGTAGTAGCATAAAAAGGTGTCGCGTTTATATCTGAACACGTGCCAACAGTGTGATCAGAGACAAGTTCACTGTGATGTTGGTATATGTTGCATAATTGTTGTGTAATGTAGTAATCTTTAGTCAGAGGATGAAGCGGACCCTCCCCTTAAAAAGATTGGAATGCAGCATTAAATGATTTTTGTGCACCGGTAAAAAAAATCTGATACGTGCATTTCATTGAAACCTCAATGCATTTGCTTTTGTTTATAAGCAAGACTGAAGCTCATGCCATCTCTCCCTTTATTTGTAGATCCCGAACTTTCTGCACTTGACACCCGTGGCTATCAAGAAGCACTGTGCAGCTCTGAAACGTAAGCTCCTCTGTTACAATAACTGCATCTTTCCAGGTTTGCGGGGATGATGTGTGATGTGTTATTGTGTCTGACCCACCAGCGTTCTGCACCGAGTGGCCGTCTGCTCTGGACACCGACGCCAAATGTGATCAGCACTTCCCCATTAAAATCGAAACCACAGACTTTGTTTCTGCCGGCCTGTCGGTCAGAAACCCCTCCGCTCGCATCGTTCATCTTCAAGTGAGTTCCCGCGCTGTTCTGTTTTTTCTTTCTGAAAAAGGGTGGTGGGTTCAGCGCTCTCCTGACAACACGAGACCTCAGACGGCTTCTGTCATATGGAAAGTCAAGCATGGAGAAACCCGACATGTAAAATGAGATTAAAGATTTACAGAGAAGCATAATCTCCATCCGACATCATGTACCCGAGGCTTATCGAAGGGTTCATTGTCCAGTGACCTCCAGTCTAAGAAAGTAAACCATGAAGTCTGCAGACACATCAGAGTTTCTGGGAAAGTCATGTATGAACAGGAAGGTGGCAGCGATACAGTTTTATCTGGGTTTTTCTGTGAATTTGCTTCCTGTCCCCCAAAAACTTCATGTTAGTGGGAAATGTTTTACTATTTTTTTATTTCTGACATATTTGTTTAGACATTTTGATATTTCTCCTAATCCCCTTTATCCTTAATCCACTGAAATGCAGCCCACCCGTAGGATGCACGCACACAATATTTATGAAATCTGTGGCAGACAAAATGCAAAAGGAAAAAGGTTCTGGTCTCTTAAGTTTTGTAAAAATATTCAGTGTAAACTCAAATGTATTGAAAGAATTTTGCATAATTTATTTCCAGTTATGTGCCAATATGCAGGTGTCAGATCTTATTTTAGAGCTTTTTATTGTTAATACAACTTCCTATTGGCACTATTTACTTACAGTAAATGCCGACATCCCAAAACATCATGTCTTCTGCTCCTCTAGAGAAGAATGGAGTCATCAGCCAGGTTTCTGCAATCAAAACCAGACTAAAAAAGACTTATATTTTCTCTTTCAACACAAACACACAGAACCCCATTGACATAACTGTGTGTGTCCCAGGTAAAAGTGTGTCATTTGAAGCATTAATCACCAGCCATCTGCTCCACTGACACTTTGCCTCAGATTATATCAGCAAGGTAGGAATTACTGTGACATTAATCCCAGTGGATTAGGCAGAAAGAGAGATTGGAGAGGAAATCAAATGGGTTGACCAAGCCCTGCCCAATGTTTTCCGTGTGACTGAACCTGATCTGAATCCCAGCTGTGTGTATGTGTGTATCCGAGTTAGCTTGTTGGGTTAATTTCAGTGAAAGTAGTGCAGCGGTGACACGTGTTGAAGACACTTATGAATGCAATTTCTGTTGCATTGCTCAGATGATGTAAATCAGAGGCACAAAAAATCCAGTGATCAAGCATCTGTTGTTGTTCTATCACTCGTCCCCCTGAGGGGCTACGAGGTTACAGCAGGTCAACGTCAGAGTTTAATTAACAGTCAGAGCCTCACAGGGCTTGAAATACTCCAGTCCTTGTGGCTCGTGTTTTCATTCATGGAGCTCCAGATCTAAAGATTAACTACATAATGTAATCACATCTGCCCTAATCTTTACTCTGTTTCTTTATCTTTACATCTCCACGTAGAGTAATCGGAAAGTTTTATGTTTGTTATGGATTATGCAAATCTTTTGGTTGTTGAACTTTGCTGTCGTCGTCGTCACAGGTGAAGCTGTCCAGCTTGAATCTCGACGAACACGCACAGAAGAAAATGCTGAAACTGGTCGGTGAGAGGTACTGCAAAGATACAGACATCCTCACCATTACCGCTGACAGGTGAGCTTGGGCGATGCAAAAACAGTCTCGATACAACCGACAGAAGCAAAAGAAATTGCACAATCATATCCAATCGTCTCTCTTTTGTCTACCCTCCATTTCAACCAGCTGCCCCATGAGACAGCAGAACACTGACTACGCCATGTACCTGCTGACGGTCCTCTACCACGAGTCCTGGGTGAGCAGAATCACAGTCTTTGTTTAGTGCTGAAGCGGCCATTAAGCGATATTTAAAAACTAGATGACGCCGTCTGCAGCAACATTTCCCGACCAAAACGAAAAGGCAGACCTCTCCACTCGCTTAAAGTTTCGCCTTAGCAGCTGGCAGGGCTTTCCACACCAAGCCAATGTTGACACTTCGGTTTGTGTCTCTCTTTATTAGAACTTGTTGGGTGATGGAACATGTTTTCTTGGTTGGAATAAGTTTTGGAGAGTCTCTGTCCATCTCGCATGTACTAACCGTCCACCAAAAGAAGAGAACAAGAAAAATCCGACATCATCAACACACCTTTTATGTATCTGATAAGTTGGTCAATGCTAAATTAAGGTATTAAATATCGCATATAGCAGCTTCAAGTTAGTGGGAGTGACTGACGTTGAGATAGAGTGGATAAATTAACACAATGATCGGAACAAAATGCCAAATCCTTTCAGACTCGTGTTCAGCGCCTCGCTGTAAAACGACTCCCGCTCCTCTTGTAACTGCAGTGTATTGCGTAATCTCTCCTTTTGTTCGCGGGGCTTTTAGTCTTCATTCAGCAACAATGCGAAACACTTACGCTTCAGCCTCGGTGTGTTTACCCTTTTGGAGAGGCTCATTCAAGATCCGATAACAGACAACACCTGGGCTCCTCTGTCCGGGGGGAAAAAAAACGCAGCCCAAATCTGCATGGGTTCTCTGCGTACGGTCTGTGGTGACATTTGCACACGGCGAGCACAACACTTTAATTCTTGTCCCGCTAATGTTCCTGAATAAGGGTGGGCGGGCGAGGGGGTCAGGCCCATTAGGGAGGTAACCGAGTTGAATGGGCAGAAGGACGGCCAACAGCAGCATTGTCCGGGTGACATTTCCCCACAAATGGAGGCGAGAACAGACCCTCCTATCAGACATTGACCCTGATCTTCGGGGTCCTGAGCCACATCAGAGCGCCGTCCGTCCGTCCCCCCCCCCCCCAACCAACCGCTTAAGAGAAAATACCATTGCGCCTATTGTGCAACCACTGGCTTCGGGAAGCTTTCCCATCAGCGCTTTTTTCGAGAAGCGTCGGAGCCAGGTATCGCGCCGCTGCCCGCTGCCCTTTCGGACAACAATGGAAGGCACAGTGCTCGTCGGGCAGACTTGAGGAAGCTGTGAGAGCAGCGTGGCGTTCTGGTTGTAACGCTAGCCCACAAAGGGGCCGATTGTTAGCAGCCGCTGAGGTGATCTTACCCCCCACCCCCCACCCCTTTACCCAAACCCGCAAATGCACACTGCCTGGTAATTCCAGTGTGTCTTAATCCAGGACAGTGTTGAAGTTTACTGTAAGAGACGCTGTTTTTGTCACTGGATATTTCCCCCAATCTCACAATATTGATCCAATCTGGCAGGTTAATTGATGTTTCCCGTATATGGGCATTGGTTTATAAGGGAAACGCCCATATAAGGGAAACATCAATAAACCTGGTAAAAAGTCAGAGGGTTTTTAGAACTTGGTTGAATAGGGTAGTAATTATATCCATGAGTGGCTAAGAATATTCCTTTAACTTCTCACCTTTGTGAAATGTTGCATTTATCTGTAGATTTAGGAATCACCTAGAAATGTAATGAAACCGTCGCCACCGTGTTGATGCGATCCAAACCCGCCAGTGTCTGACTTTTCACTCCCTGCCGCCTGGAATCCATCCAAAGAGATGTTATGCGGATCAGATATGTATAGCGGTAATGACGGTCATTAACCCCAAACACCTGGCGCTGCCGCCGCCCCCCCGCTCTTAAGCCGCTGCACAATGAGGCGCATTGTTCTGGAGAGGGAGGGGCGACGTGACGACAGCCAAGACGGGCAGCAGACGGAGCCCTACATATGGAGAAATACTATCTCTGTGAGAGGAGCATCAAAGACGGTGTGAGGGGCGATCAAGGCCCCCGAAATTTGTACATCTGTTTCTATACTTGTGCTCCAAAAGACGCTAGACAGAACCTTGAGAGATGTTCATGTTTAATATCTACTTGGGAACTACTTTTATTACAAAACACCATTATGGGTTTGGTCAGGCACCTCCAGCTAAAAGATGTTGTCGCCCTCAGAAAACGGAGGCCTGGGAGGCCGAGAAGACGGTAGCGGACATGGAGGAGTACAGCTGGAACGACAGCCCGTCCCAGAAGAACCTCCTGGAGACGCTGGTGCGCATGAAAGTGGCGGGACAGGGCGAGGGCGAGGAGGTGCGAGAGCAGCTGCTGGGGCGAAGCGAAGTGCAGGAGTACAAGGACTCGGTCAGCAGGCTGAAGAACGAAGGCGAGAGCGAGAGCACCATGCTGCAGTACAAAGAGGCCGTCAAGAAGGTCTTGAGTCTGTGACGTCCAAATCAATCTACATAAACATTTCCAACTCCGAATGACAGATGTTCACGTCTACATACATGTATTTATTTACCAATTATGCTTTCTGTCATATCGGGTCAGCAATGTCTTTAATAAAAAAATCTGATGCGTTAAATCAGTGTCTTGTCTGTTGAAGTCGGGGAAAGTCTCATTCTATCGGTTTTCACCACATCAGCTTCTACTCTGGTCTCGTCGCCATCAAAGCGTCTCTAAAAGAAAAGGTGCATTGAAGAGGCGGCGGTTGAAAGGGGGTTTTTTTTCACTCTGCCGTCGGTGTGCTTTTAGGTCAGGAGAAACTTAATGCACTGAGGACATGTTGCATGGCTCAACACCGAAGGTCACAAGGCAAAGGCTAATCCATCATCAACCGCACACCGGATAATACCTTGTTGACCATCTGAACAATTCTAGAATTGTTTTTTGGCCCATTAAGACCCACTTAAAACCTGTGAAGACATCTGGCAGGAGTCTCTCTGGTTTGGCATCAACGTCAGTTCAGACTCATTTGAGAGCATCGGAAAGTCGGTCAGCCAAGTCCACATTAGACCTTGTCCTTCCGCAACACGATGTTAAAATAGCAGCTACATTTTGGGGCGTCCGGAACGTCTAGCGACCTTTCAGGAGCTCTCCCTGACCAGGACGTACTTCATGAGCCGCATTGACCCCCTCTTGCCCCTCCACGAGGTGTGGTAGCGCCCCATCCTCTTCCTCTGACCCCTCCAGCTGACCACCAGCAGGACGGAGCAGCAGCAGCTCAGCAGCACCGTGACGCAGATCGCCACGGCAACCAGCAGGGTGTGAGCCGCCACGTGCCACTCTGGGGTCGCCGGGGGGTCCTCATCCGCGGGGGCCGCCTCACCCGCCGCGGTCTGGTTCCTCCCCGCCTCGCCCTTGGTGTCATTGGGGTGCTGCTTGCTGCTCTCCGTGAGGCTTGTCGGGGTGGAAGGTGGGGGGCTGGACGGGGACACAGCGGGTGGGGGCTGATGGGTGGAGGCTTCCAGAGTGGACCAGGTGGGAGAGGTGGGTGTCGGGGGTGAGGGGGCCGCGATTGACGCGATGGAGGGCGTCCCTAGTGGAGGAGCTGTGATGTTGGAGGACGTCACAAGGTGAGCGGAGGTCGTGGTTGCAGCGGCGGCAGCGAGCAGGCCGCCTGCTTCGTCAGAGGGTTGGGCGGCGGGCGCCGAGGTCAGAGGCGCCATGGCAACGGCGGGCGGAGGGGGATGGATGAACTGCCGCTTGTCTGGGGGCAGCTGCTCCGAGGCATTGACCCGACCGTAATGGTGCGGCAACACCCGAACATTGGACGTAAAGTATTTCCCAAACACCAGCAGGTCTGGATCCAAACCTGAGACAAGAAATATCAGGTGTACATTCTTGTTCATGGCTGATGTTTAACCTCCAACGATTACATTTAGTCACAAGCTTGAGTTTTAGTCTTTAGTCTTAGTTTTACTAAGAAGATTATGAGGTGACTCACAGTTTTCAGCCGGATACAAAAAGCTTTTCTAAGCTTCACACCAGGATGTCACTCATTAATGATGATGTGTGGGTTTTCTCTACTAAGGTCGGGCTTGTGCTTGTTATGCACTTAAGAGAATATTTCTAGTGTAGGAATAATTGTTTATCAGCCCTTGTAAAGAATAGTTTTTTTCCCCTTTACCTACAAAAATACAAGGATATGTTATTTGTCGTTTTATCCCTGCATAGGCTTTAATCTTTACATTTCCCCTTATTAGGGTTTTGAAAGTTGGCATCAATACTTTTTAATCTTTTTTTTTACTTTGCTGAACTTTCCTGGTATGCTTAAAAATCAGGTAAAAAAGGAAGAATCCTGCACACTGTTAAACCTGCAAGCAATGCGTTTTTCGTGACGTCTCGGTATTAAACCTTCATCAGACAAACTTTCCTTTGTGACTTGAAACTCGTTCTTTGTCTGATGAAGATTTAACGTCACAATAAACGCACTGCTTGCAATGTACAATGTGCGGAAGCCTTCTCTTTTTACCAATTTGCCACTTTCCTCTCCGAAGCACCTGTTGGAAATGGACGTGCAAAGAATTCTTTTTCGATGCTTAAAAGTTAGAAATAAATTTGTACATGACCTGTGTCTACTTTACACCCTGATAATGGATCTTATACCCCAATTCACAAACACTTTGCAAACACGACACACACTGACACACATTTCTCGCAAACATTTAAATTCTAACATTTCCTTGGTTTTGACAGACACAGTTCTGGGATCGACGTGCTCATTGACTCCAGTCTGGTCTTCCTTACCCTTGGTGATGTTGTAGAGAACAGCGTTGCCTCTGTGGCTGAGGATGCAGCTCTCCAGCGTGGGACAGTGCAGGTGGAAGCAGTTCTCTTGAGTTGTATCATAGTGGAAAATGGCCAGATTACAGGAAACTGTAGGAGGAAGACAAAGGGAAGTGAACCCATGACTGAAGATCAAAGTAAAAATTCCCTGTATGTGGAGAATTTCTACTCACAGTTTCTGGTCAGGCAGCAGGTGCGGCTGCATTTCAGCGCCGTCTCCTCCTGGTAATACTTGAGAAGCTGCGCCCCTCTCCTCTGAGACTCCTCTATGTCGATGAAAACACCCGGGAAGCGGCGGATCCAGCAGTTCTTGTAGTAAGACGTCGGCGAGCACCTCGACTCCGTGCGGCACAGCAGACACAGGAGCGCCAGCAGAGCCCATGTGACGTTCATGGCGCGTAAAGGCACTCACAGCATGTCAGGGCGCAGGGCGCAGGGCGCAGGGCTGCGTGGGCATCTCTGAGCGGGGATCTGCCCCGGTAATTACCTGGAGTTGACAGGCATGAAGTGGAGCCAGCGGTTTGGTTTTGCTGGTGCCGGCGGTGCCTCTCCAGGTGTGTCACCGCTACGCACCTGGAGGAGGTGGAGACGCAGCCGTGCGTAAAAACGCGCCAGGGCGCAGCAGCGCTGTGCCAGATTTCACAAATGATTCCCAACTAAAAGCATGTTGGAATCAAAAGTTATTGCCGCGATTTACCTCGGAGGCGGAATAAAAGGTGAACAGAAACACCTTTAACAGGTAGAAACCAGTATGGAACCAAACAGCACACTCACAATTTTGGTTTTTATACTGTCTTTTCTTTTTATAGTTGGTTTTACTTGAGGGATTCAACTTTACAACCCTTTAATACATATTTTAAACCCAGCTTTTACATCATTAAAATTATATATATATTTGTTTTAAGGTGATCTCATTTATATCAAAACATGGGGAATAAAGATCTCATAATTGAGTACAAGTTGAACAAACAAAGGAAGAACATTTGGTTGGAGTATGCTTCCTAAGTGTCCTCAGATTTGTTTATTTATGCAAGTGATTTTGTTTGGCTGGAAACATTCTGAGGTTTTTCTCAAATCAAAGATTCTTTTCCACACTAACATTTTCACTTTTGGACAGAACCACAACAAGTGCTCGTGGTTTTCTTCCTGGAAGCCACGTTTCCCCCGGCAGCAAAAGCAGCCCAAGTGGCTCATTCTGGAAGATCGAAGAGCACTTAGTTCCCCTCAGGTTAGGAACCTAAAATCAGAATCAGGCTGCAAGAATTACATCCAGGCAGGTGCTTATGGGGTAAAATATATCTCACTTCAGCAGAAATCTCTGGGGATAAAGTGCAAGCTGTGTGTTTTCACTGAGGTCAGACATCTGAGAGTGGTTTGCCGTAATTACAGCAGCCTGCCTGCATTCTTTCAAATGGGATTACCAGAATAAGCCGTTTGCTCCCTGGTTTTGGATTCGCTACACCTGTTGGGTTGTTTCTCTCACCCTTTGTGAGCTTCACTGCGCCACATTGTCGGTTTATACCTGGCGGCTGAAAGTATGATTTTGGATAAAGAGCTTACGGAGAGGCAAGTGCAGGCTGCAGCAAATCCTTTTGAATTCAGCCAATTTTACCATTACCAACCCCAACAAAGGAGAATAACATCAATTACCCAAATCCCAGCTATCCAAACCCTACAGCGAAGCTATAAAATATGCAAATAATGCGGCCCTACAGGCAAGAAAAGATCACCATGGAGAAATGTACCCGGTCAAAGTGCATGTTGTCGACAAATCTCAAATGTATCCATCAAACAAAGCAAACTCTGAGAGAAAAAGCCCAAAGGAAATCTGTGCCAATTTATGTAGCAGAACCCTCAGAATTAATCATCCACGCACCTTCACAACACCACTAAGCCCGTTGGAAGGGGTCCAATCCCCCCATTGTGAACCAAACTTAGGAGAAAGATGTGGCTGTAATGAGTTGGAAAGCAGCTGGTTCAGACTGACCAGTGAAGTAAATCTGCTTTTGACCCAGTTGGAGTTTTTCCTCCATATTGGAGCTCATTCTTTGGGCTGGGGGGGGGCCTATATGCTAACTTTTCATTAACAAGTTCAAGTGCATGGGCAATGTGCAATGGTGTGTCAGCACCACTAGATGGCAGTGATCACCTCCATTAGCAATGGCTTTGTCACCATTCAACAATGATACACTGAATGACCTTTACTTAAATATTTGTGCACTTTGTAGTTTGAAAACTATCCTACTATATCTTTGACTGTTAATGTAAACATCTATTTGATTGGAAGGGACTATTAGTAGTTTTGATAATTACATTATGGCCTATAAAATGTGCAAGAAAATAAAAGGTAACTCAGGTTTCATGAAAGTTCCAATGAGTTTAATTTGACGTTCATCTAATTTGTTTTGAAATGTGCATTATTTTGTTTTGGGCATTTGCTATCCTAAATGATAAAGGCTTCCTCAAAGGCAAATAAGTTTATGTGACTGTCTTCAAAAAAGTAAAGAGGTTGCTTTGTGCAGCTCACCAAATACTGACACTGCTGCCAAAAAAAACCCCATCATATTTTTATATCATATATCATATTCATATTTCTAGTGCTCACAGTTAAGTCAGCCACAGCAAAACTTGTACCTCTATTGATCATATTGGACAAAAACATTACTGGTGGACAAAAACCTGGATTTTGAGTGATAAATTTCATGGCAACACATTTCAAAGAACGCAAAAAAAGAAGAATCGGCAACAGAGGAGGTCTTTTTTTTGTAAGAAACACTTGTATTTTCATCTGACACTTCAGGGCAAGTTACACTTACAGACAATACCATCTGTAATCATCTCAAAGATCCAAATCTGGTTCAAGTTAGCAGTGTTATTTATGTGCCTTTTGTTGTCATCAGATCATATTCAATCAAAAACAGTAAGACAATACGAGAGACATTTAACATTAAACATCAAACAAAGTGAATACAGTTGTTCTTTTAAATCATTTTTAGCCTCTCAATTTCAAAACTGTTAGAGGAGATGGATGTGGTACTGTACAGAATTACTCAAATGCTCAAGAAAAAAACACAAATGATTGGCAACAAAAAAAAAACAGTGATACTTTATGGATGTGCAAAAGAGGGATTCTCAGCCTTCTCTCGTTTTTTTTCCCCATTGTTATTCATACTTAAGTCAGTAGGTGGCACCCTGAGACAGTCAAACACCTCTGTAGCAAACATCCCTGCACATGCACGTGTGTACAAGAATCTAAATCAAAAACAAGCACTAGTAAAATGAGATGAAAAACACCACCAACGACAACTTTCTCATGCACGTCTTCTTGGCTAGCTTTGGCTCCTTTGGTATCGAGACCACAGTGTATCATGGTCCTCTTCTATTTCTTCTTGCCAGTTTTCACACAAAGCCTTTTTTTTTTTCCAGTTTGCACAGTCCCAAATCCACCTCATCCTCAGCAGTAGTAGTGTTCCTGGGCACGCCGACGGAGCCAGGGTTTCTCTGGACTCCTGACCGAGTTGTATGCGGTTTTCAGCTTTTAAGCTTACGGAGGAAGTAGTCCTTTGTTTAGTGTTGTTGCTCACTGAGGTGCTACAGTGGGTGTCGAGCAGTTCCAACTTTGTGACCGTGTCAGTCTTTGACTAGCCGGTAGATGTGATGCTGTGCGCCGTGCTCGCTCGTGGACACCTCGAAGACGTAAGCTATGCACAGCAGGGTCTCCAGCGTGTCCCTGTTAGTCACCACCTGTGGACGAACACAGTCTTGCTCAGTCGGGCTGTGGTGGAAACTTACAATGCAGAATCGGCAGGTAGTTATGCAATATTGGAGACTGGTCCACTTTTTGAGGGTCTCTGACTCGCCTCTAACTCATTTTCACTAAGTCTTGACCTGGTCTTGGACTGAGCAGACTATAACTTTCAATCATTGGTAGATGGATTATTTCCCCAAAGTTGCAGCCTCTGCCTTTTTATTAAATGTCTTCATCTGATTTCAGTCAACCTAGAAGCCGTATTCACCTGATAAATCCACATCTGATTCTGATATATCAACAAACAAAAAAAAGCCTCAAATGCTTGAAATGAGAAGAAATAGCTGCCTATGCGCCAAACAATATGGAAGCAGGGTTCTCAAGTCAAGAAAAAGACCTATTTTCGAGAAAAACAACTTGACTACAACACAATACATGATATTGGTCATCATATCATTGAAATGATTGATTTCTGCGGACTCTGCTATGCTGGAATTCATCTGGGTCATGTAGGTCAGCAGTTTAAATTGGTCGTCCAAACTGAAAATTTGGCGGACGAACACCTCCCATGTTCGTGGAACATGGAAAGATGAGTGACATCACAATGAAGATGACCGTGACCTTCAGGATTTAAAGTTTCATATTTTGAACCTATTAGATAAATTGTGTACAAATCGACGTATGAATTTTGAGCAAAAATGTGCTGTGACAGTACACTTAACCTTAGACCAAATAAAATCTAACAAGTTCAGCCTTGAGCCCATTTGAGGGTTTGTGTCAAATCTGAAGAAATTCTCCTGATGAAATCCTAACATCGACCCAATGACTCAATGGGCAAAGTGCCTCCATGCAAGTTGTCAGCACAGGGGGTGTAAACATGTCAAATGCAGTCAAAATACTAAATTAACTAGAAAAAACTGAGGCTTTTTCAACACATTAGCCGCGAAAGTGAAACGACACAGATGATTATACTGTAGACTGCGCGGTTACGACGTCTGAACGCCTCCTAAGACATCACATAGCATGGATAATGTTACACCAACTCTCCGCTCCAAAATGTGCTTTTTGTTAGACTCCATGCAATGTTGATTTGTATCCAAAAACCGCAGCGAGGGGAGTTGTGCCAACACTGCAGAGCATGAAACAACTGCACAACTTCATTATACTCATTACAATTAATTGCGCTGCATTGAATACATTGCTTGTTACATGTCGCATATTGATCCATTGTGTCCAGCCTTGCAGTGTGGAATCTGTTTGTAAAAGTGTATGTTGCGTGTGCGTGTGTGCGTGCGCATCTGTTTATGAGCTGCTCATGGCTAATATGAACTAAATCAGTCCATTGAGAAACCTAATGACATGCTGCCATGTAGTCGTCAGTGTGGGCTCAATATGGTCATTGTCCGTTTGCCAGTAGGAATGCAGCCGCCAATGGAAAGGACACCAATGTCTTTGAACCCTGGTGTTGAGGACCACTTTGTTACTATGGTGATGCACTCCACTCTATTCACTTCCCCCTCTCTGTCCACTCTCTGAGGAGCGAGACGACTCATTCAGAAAATGTGCAGTAGAGAAAGATTTTTTTTCCAACTCTACAAAACTGCATTAAAAACTGCATTAGTTTGGCAGTTAATGGTTCCTCAGGGCTGCCCATTCACACCTGGCAATCACATCATTAGTTTTCTGTATTCCAGCCTTTAAAGCAGAGGGATGCCGGCACAAAGAACTTTGAAATGGAAAGAATGTACAACGCACACATGGAGTATTTGCATAGCCCTGTAGGGTTATCGCTTCAGAGTGGAATGAATAGAACAACGTGAATAATGAGGGACATTTGCATTGCATCACTGTGTTGCAGATTATACAGAATTCATCACAACCAAAATCTCTGTATGCGTCTTTTTAAATAAACACAAATTATTTAAGTAGGTAGAAAGCATCAACAAATGGAAGAAAATGGCGGCATTCTTTCTTAATACTACATTGTGCATTTAATATTATATGTTTCTCCTTATTTTAAAACTAGATGACCCTCAAAACCTTTGGAGGTCCCTTAAATTCCTCTAAGAACCTAATATTTATTCTATATTCCATCCATAGTTTAACAATGTCGAACCTCAAAAGTTCCGTGAGGATCTTCTTGAGGATTTGGGTTTAACAGAGCTCGATTTATTGCTAAGCTAAAGTGCTAAAGTAGCTTAATTTATGGCATGCAGGTTATAGCAATAAGAATATTCTTTCAACGCATAAGAGTCTCTGAAGCTGACCAATCTAAAAGACCCTGCTTAATGGTTTTATGAACTAGCTCATGGGTGAGACATTTATTTACATCAAGGTTTTTGTGACATTCATGTGGTATCACTTCATGCTAATTAAATAGCCGCAAGTAGCATCCGCTAATGCAATGTAGACTTCCTAACCGACATTAGTGTACCACCCGTACGGCTGCTGTAGATAACGTTATGTGGAGAATTCAATTGTGGGGTAGCCCAGCCGTGGCCGAAACAATCATACTGATGATATCTTTATGAGCGTTTTGAAGATTGTTGCAATAGTATAATGTTACCGTGCGCATTACCTTGGAGGGTTCCATGACCCACTTATAGTGCATCAGTAGAAGCTCCAGCACATGGAGATATCAAATAAATGATGTCTTTCCCAGATAATGTGTCACAAAATCTCATTGGAAACATTCGGTATAAGTGCACGGGCCAACTTGAGTCTCATAATTTCTTTGATATTTTAATGTGGAAATCTTACATAATATACCTTTATTGGCACAGACAATCACCTCAGCAACCAAAAGCTGAAAATGTAGATATAGCAGCCTACCTGTAGGATAGTGAAGTTCTCCAGTACGCTGTTCATCATGTACTTCTCTGGCAGGTGTTTAAGCTTGTGGATGAAGTTGATCATGTATTCACATAATGGAGAGCGGTGGATCCGGAACACGTAGCGTCCGTTCTCGAAGCGCGCATACTCCGTCTAGGAAAACATTTACACTATAATAGCATGTGGTGCGCTATATCAGATGGTATAGCATGAGGAGGGAGAATTCAAAACACATTACAAGATGAGATCTGAAATGTATAAGAAACGGGGGAAGCATATTCTACCGAAACTCAATTGGCTGCATCGGGAGTGAACATCTATGTGATAAGCTGTAATATGTGTAATATAATATACCTAATGCAGCATATGGCATGCCAGATACGACAATAAACATATTTCTCATGACAACCATAATCAAATGATGAAGCCATTAAATATCATCATGTGGCTTACTGAGGCAGATGGCTCAAACTGAGGATGTGTGTGTGTATGTGTTTATATTGTACAATCCATCAGCAGCAGGTGGGGGCAGGGCTACTATTGTGTCTATTTAACGGGAAGCATAACAGTTAGTCATGCTGGGGGAGATTTTTTTTCACGTCACTTTCCTGACCACAGATGAGTAGCAATTTACTGGAATCCATCTCCAAGGGTAGCAGCTTTTCACTCCAAAGGATGATAGCAGTGGCTTTTTGGTGTGGTCATGACCTCTAAATGTTGAAATATCACTCATCCACTGAGCAACCGGTGACGAAAACCTCTTGAATTGTTGCCACTTGGACTGTGTTTTCTTATGATGACAAGTGCAATAATATTTCTATTCCCAAAATTGGGTTTTCAGCAAATTATGAAAGACACTGTTGATTTATGTTAGTTCATAAACTGATTACACATGTGCAAATTCCAATAAATATACCAAATATTGTTTTAAGATGTTTAAAATCTCCTTGGGAAAAAAATGGCTGCACAGTTTTTCCAAACACATTCACACAACCCTGAGAGGTTTCCCAAGAGCTTCCTGTCTTGTGGGAGAGCCAAAACCAGACATATTTGGTGAGTGAGTTGGAAATCGAGTCTCTCTTATTTCCCGTAAAATCGTACTTGAACTGTAACAGGATAGAGTTTAAAAACCTTTTTAGTCTTACTCTTTTCAGTGTCAGAAATTACCCGAAATCCCAGTGATATTTCCTAGCGATTGTGCCGGACCGCCAGCACACTCTTCCAGACTCTCCCACATGAATAAGTGATACTCGATAATCCTCAGTGTCTTCATCTTACCTCCACTTTCTCCACCACCTGCTTGCCAAAAGAGCAGACCTTGGTGGACGAGGTGATAATCATGTTCTCGGAGCTCTCGTACTGGCTGGAGACACCGTAGAAGAAGCTGCCGTCATCCTGCAGGTTTACGCTGAGGTCCGCCTGGAGAGGTGAAACACATGATGTCAGGGACTGCTAAACATCGATACACCTGAGCTCAAGACGCGACATTACTTAGGCAGCCTTCTGGTCTCTGAACCCATGAGGGGATTTGCTGACCTTTTCATGAGGATATTACCTGCTTGAACCAGAGGACAAGAGTCCCAGACTGTATGCAATGCTGCAATGCTGAGCGTCTCAGATCTCAGGGATATACAGTACAGACTCCATAATCTATAGCAGAATGTCAGGCCTGGCGTTGTGCTCACAGATATAAATCACAGGAAACATGTGAAACACGGCGCGGCTCTGACTTTTGCAGCTCAGCAAAGCTCACGAGTGAGTCTCTGTAAAGCCAAGAGGCATCCTTTGGCCAGATCCTTGTTGATCTGCTGCAACGCTGTCAATCCAGTCTCCGGATTCCCAAGATGCTGTGTAACTT
Organism: Mullus surmuletus; assembly: GCA_903171835.1. NCBI lineage: Eukaryota > Metazoa > Chordata > Actinopteri > Syngnathiformes > Mullidae > Mullus > Mullus surmuletus. The sequence goes on along the minus strand of CAESWR010000431.1, from coordinate 242,835 downwards.
CTTCTTGTGTGTGTCTTGTTGGTAGTGTTGTAGTCAAGACCGAGATGAGAACAAGATATCTGAAGATCGAGACCAAGACCATATACATAGAAGAAAGATTATCACAAAACAGAATAGAAATTGAGGTTTTCTTTTTGAATCTAAATATATTTGACGGTAACAAGATTGAGTAAGGTCTCTTTCTTGACTTAGAAACTAGAGTACATTTGGCTTGGTGCATAGGGAGCTATTTCCACTCAACATTTTTCACTCATTGGTTGTTGTGGAAAGCAAGGCACAGTCTAAAAGCCTGCCTAAAAATCCAGAGTCCACTCATTCCAAGGCCAAGACAAGACGGAGTAAAAATGCCTTTGGGTCGGAGATGCGACCAAGACCTTCAAAAAGTGATCTCGAGGCCGGTCTTAAGACAAAGACCAATCTTCAGTACGACAATGCTACTTGTTGTACACCAATAAGGCTGCCAGTGTCATTGTGTTGCACATTTGCAAAAGCACCCACGTAGGTACAAACTTCCGACAGCTAACAATCTGTGATGGATCTACAATATGGGATGTTACTTTCACATCTGCGCTCATTTCTAGATGACAATAAAGCAACGCGGGTCCTTTTGCAAATAGAGAACGAGACAAGCTTAAAAGGCACCGTAAGTCGAGGCTGAGGGATCTTCATTGTCAGGTGGGTGCGGATTCACCTATGTCTGATCCTCCCAGCGGTCCGAGTTTGAACGGAGGCGGAGTATAATCTGATTTTGGATCAGATCGAGGTGCATTCTCCTCCGTTAGACAGCTGTGCTGCTTTACCTTTTCCCCTGTCGGGCTCTTGTCTCCTAATGGGCCATTGAGACACCGCTCAGCCTCCTCTCATCTCTTCATCACCCCGTTCATCTTCATCCTGGCCTCGTGTAATTCCTCCATTTGTCTTCATCCCTCGGGCCTAGTGACCCTCCCCGAACCGCCATTCCCTGCTTCCCTAACAGCCTGCGAGGGAATTCATCCAATTACAATCAGCAGCATGCAATTGGCTGATTAGATCATGGTGGGCAGGCTGGCTGTGTAACAATTTAGCAGAGCCAGCTCAAATCAGATTCCCTCGGCACTTCAAAGGCGTGAGACAATCTGTTAGGACAGGGCCACGGGCGCTGGGGGGGGGGCGCGGGGAGCAGGGCAGGGCAGCCAGCGGCCGACAGGGGGGTCGGTTGTTGGAAATTCAATCTAGAATGCCATAGCTTTGGAGGCGGGCCAGCTGCCTGTCACCGTCTCCATGCCAACCCGCACCTCAGCACGCCCCCGAGTCACGACCCGCCACGTGGCCGCGTCGTTGCGGCAACATCAAATAGGCCCTTCCCGTCCGTTATGACAGCGGTAAATAAGGTTACGGCATTTTCAGATGTGTTGAGGATTTCATTTTGCCTATTTTCACGGCCGGGAGCGTCCGCGCCGCCTCAAAGTGTGGCTGTTGAAATGCCTGGCTTCTTTTGTAGCATTTCTGTGTTTTGTCATGGATGCCTTGAGAACCGGAGGGGCCCCCTGGGATACGATAAGATGAACAGACTAGGAGGGGGACAGTGTTATGAGCTTGTTTTCCTCAAGCGGGGACTTGGATGTGTCATAACTGTGAACTCCACCGGGCTCTGACATGAATGAAGAGAGTAATATTTCACTGATGAATGACTCGTTGGTTACATGCCACCCGACGTTCCTCTCGCCATCTCTTCCTCTTGTTCGCACTATCTGCGTCTCTATTTCTATCTCTTGTGTTTTATAGCCGTCTTGCTCCCTTTTTCCTCATGATATATGGCCGGGTCTCCTCTTCGCCTCTGTTGCTCCACCGCCGCCGAATCAAATGCCGTTGATCTGACCAGCTGCTCTCCCAAGGACTGGAGAAGACCACTTCCAATATGGTGTCACCCACAGATGTCTTTTATCTCCCCACAATAAATAATGTGGCAGTCAAACATGTGAGAAGGGCAATGCCATACATACAAAGCCATCTGGTGGCATGAGATTGCAAGGCGGTACTTTGAACTTGACATTCATAGTCTTTGGCACTCTGAACCGCACCACTTGAAGCTATATTATACATTTACCCTCAGTGGCCTCCATGCTTTTTTTTTTCTTCTTAACAAACTGTATCCAACAGCCTCCTCAGCCAGAGTTCAGCTTTTCCAAGTGTTGCTCAGTCATGTATTATGTAAGTCGTTGCCTAAATGCTCTTTTAGGTGGTTTGGATACTGTAGCCAATGAACATCTCGCAAATGAGCATGTGAATTAACAGCTCCCACTGGCCACATTTGGCACTTTCTGATGAAATAATAACAATCGATCTGTTGAAACACAAAAAGCGGAATCTATTTGCAGTTAATATCCTGCATTTTCACCAACCCACGACTGAAAATATACACATTTTGTCATGTTCGTTGTGCGGCTCCGTCATTACCATGTCATTGGGTGAAGAAATTGGAATTTTGAGTGTTGTGAGACGCTGGTGCACACAAAAGACTGCAGCAAATTCAAAAAGTTGGCCGGTTAGCGGCCACTCTCCTGACTGTGATACATTTGAGATCTTTATGCGAGAATGAAAATCAACTCTGCGTGTCAGATTTGTGGTTCGGGATAATTTAGAAGTTGATGACTAGTCGATGACCACAACTCTCAGGTGCCAAATGACAGTTCGCCCACAGCGGGCCGCTGTTTTGGGTAGCAATGGGGGATTACATCGGCATGTGGATGACACGGATGCTACTAGAACATCCTCACCAATCCCCTACTATTGGGAGGGGAGAGTGGGGGGGGGGGGATCGCCATAGATAAAGAGCATGATGGGCATGAGGCAGAGTAAAAAAAAACAGACATTAAAAACACCCCTTTAAAAAAATATACAAGCACTCAATCATGGTACAGTTTTGCCCCAGTAAAGGTTGAGTCAGTGATTTTATTTTAAGCTCAAGTTGCGTGAGCTGTCAATACTGTGCGCTCATTTCTGTTTGTGTAGATTTTATTTTGGAGTGTAAAGTTGAGGCTTACTCACACACCCACGATGACCTCATGAGAATCATACACCACATATCCGCTGTTGCATCTATACAACCCTATAGCTCCGATGTCAGCCTTCCAAAAGACAATTAAGTAAAGAGCGGAGTTACGTGTCGGGAGTGGCGTGCCGACATAATGACGGGGGGCGGCCTTGCGGGTTACAAATACCAAAGGTCCTGTCCTGAAAAGCAAGGTGGCCGGAGCAGATGAGGTGAACAAAGTGGACATGTGTAGTTACGCCACCATTTGTCCGTGTTTGCCCTTCAAATTCCCACATTTTCATTGCCAATTTTTATGAAATCGCAATCTCTTTATCACAGTTTCATGTGTCTGCACTCACATTGTCAATACACTTTTATCTTTTATCTGTCAGAAGTGGTAAAGAGGTGGTGGTGAGTGTTTGTGTGTGAGTTTTTTTCTTGTTTTTTTTGTTTGTATGTGTGTGTGTGTGTGTGTGTGTGGGGGGGGTATCTATAAATAAGTGCGTGGGGGAGCATAAGGGATTGGCCTCAGTCTAATAGCACAGGGACAGGTGCCTGGGCTCACATTTCCCCTGGTGAAAGATCAGGCCTGCCACTCTCCCCAAGGCTGCTGTCACACATAATCACACACACATCGGAGACACACACACACAAGCACGCCCACACCAAATGCATCCTGCACAGCGATGCCCCACTTTTTTTTCCTGCAAGTGTATAAATCACAAATTGGGTCATTAGAGTGATGACTTTTCTGTTCGTTCTCACTGGAAATTGCCCTGTAAGCTCCGACTCCGATGCTTAAGCTATCACAACACAGTTAACGCCGCTAGGCCATTAACAGCCGACAGGTGCTCCAAAACATTAACAAGAATATTCACTGTACTATCGCTTCACCTTCATGACTTGGAGAGGATTATTGTACGCTCTGATGGTGTAGGAAATGCACTGAGCAGGGTGGACGAAGTGGATTTGAACAGAATGGGACTAAAAAGTCGTGGAGTTCTCAAAAAGGATGACATACCCAGAATTTGACAAGAAAGAAAGCGTTGTGTGGCCCTTTGTCAAATAGCTCCTTCAGCCCTCCTTTCTTCTCTGGAAACTTGTCGTAGATCTGTCTTATGTCCACTGACTCCAGGTAGGGGTCGCTGTAGCTGGGGTTGGACTGGCCAATATGGACAAACAGGTGTTTGTTGAACTGGAAGAGGAAAATGGAAGTTACATCAGCAGCTAATCTGAGCTGAAATACTTAACATCTACTTTGCTCTATTGCCATTAATGGGCTTTGTAGTGTAAACCATCACCGGCCCTTTTCGTGCCATTTTTTCATCACATTATTCACAAGCACGCTTTGCGCTGATGTGTGTGTCATTTGTCAAGAGTGGTACATCGTGTGATCTTAGCGAGTTGCAACAATCCCAAATTTCGAAACACATCGAGCATCTGTTTTTGTTTTGTTGAGGAATTTCATTTTTAACGCTGTGGAGTTGAATTGCTGAATCATTCATTGTTGTTATATTTCAAAGAACTCTTTGTCCAAGTGTGGCAGATGATCCCAGCAGAGATTTGGGTCACCACATGTGAGCAGAAGGATTCCCTACATTGGCGAAACATTAAAGTCACATATAATATATATGTCACTTTATTTTGACTTAGCTGTACTGTATTCATGCTTAGTGAAGGCGGACATTCAAAATGGTTTAAACAGATGTGGTGGTAGAGGTAACTTCTTCATCAAATGGTTTTTCAGGACAACCCTCGCGAGAGCCCGACTGAACAAAGCCACCTCCGCTCTCGTCTACTCACAGTCTCGGGGTCTTGTGGTTGCTCCAAGAAGGCGGAGAACTCCAGCATTCGGAGCTTGGAGCTGGCAATACTTCTACCCTGCCAAGGGGGGGCACCGGGAGACATGGACAGCCCTGCTGTGTTTTCATAACCTGGAGAGGAGAGAGTTCGTGTCAGCATTTATGGTTCAACTTGAAATGAAAATGTAGCGATTCTTGAGTCATGTGCGCGTGTGTGGGTGTGAGCGTCTTCATCACGAGTCGGGTCGTCTCGTCACTTTGCCCGCCTGACAGCACTCTGTCAACACAGCGCGAGAGAGAAAGCACACCCACCTGTTATGGGGGCCGGGCCGGACGCTTGCATCGTGTAACTCTGCTGGGAGAAGGGCTTAATGCTGGAGATATGAGACAGAGGAGAGGGAGAGGCATGTTATGCACTGTCTCTGCCTCATGACCCCATCTCACACACTAATTGGACTGCCTGACCTCCAAAGACGCAGGGGGCAGAGCGGTATGCCGACTGTCAGACAGCTGAGGACTTTTCTTTATAATTGCACTGATGTGTTTTAATTTGTTCCCCCTCTAACTTACATTTATTAAGCAGATCACATGGGTAGAAAAACCAACAACTCACTCTTCGTGGCCGGCCGGCTGTCCCGGAAGCGCCCCGTGCCAAAACTGTTTGGGGCAAAAAGCACGAGATGACTGTGAGCAGAGGGCTGAAAGATGTTTACTGGTAAGAATAAAGCAACCTTACATGTGTTTTTAGTCGCTGAAAAAACAAACACTGACACATGGAGGTCAAATATTCAGTTGACATTGCTGTGGTGGGCCGGCTCAAGTGTGTTAAATGCAAGCAGAGGAGCCACGTAATTAGCGGAGATCCAGAGAAATTAGATCAGTGCAAATGGTGATGAAAGATGCAGAGATTTGAATATTGTGATGATGTTAAAGTTCTTTATTAATCATATTTCATCGATTTTCTGGCCTTAAATTCACACGCATGTGGTGGGGAAAAGAGAGAGCGCCACTCACCCCACCCGAAGTGGGGTAAGCCGGCCTGGAGAGCCCCTGGAGAGCCATCTTGTTCTGAAAGGCCGTGGGTGAGATGATCTGCGCCGAGGACATGGTGGCCATACTCTGCAGAGCCTTGTCTTTGGCAGCCTGGTCCTACAGAGAGAAGGGGGGGGGGGCAGAGAGGGAGACAAACAGACGGTTACGCAAAGCCGGGCTGCTCGTCAGGCTCCTTTTAAGTCAGCTGCGCTTCACCGGTAACTCAAGCAGAGCCCTAAAAGGGGAAATGAAGGGCCGAGGCCAGCTTGCATCATCGGTGAACCCCTGCCAGGCGCAGGGGCTGGAGAGAAGGTGATATTACAGTCAAGAGCCTTTGGGTCAAGAGTTAAGTTTATTGCTTTGGCAGGGGCGAGTCGGTGATGACAAGAGGCTTCTGTTGGAGGTCATACGGGAAGACAACGCCGGCAACGGGGCGGATATGTTACTATTGCAATTACTGGGGTCCGAATTGCAAAACAATAATGCAATTAATTAAGGAAAAAAACTGAGAGCTGCACGATTGTCTCCCCGGCGCTTTGTGGTAAAGCGATCCACCTCTTGTTTCTAAATCCACTCCCTCAGCATTTTCCAAACCACACCGGAGGTCGAGCACTTGCCACCCAGCCCTAATGGGCAAGGCCACACGACGCATTCTTCTTCCCAGAACTGGCGAACACAAGGGCATAGCTGAAATATGGGGGGGCGGGGGGTGGGTGGGGGGGTTACATGTGGTCGGGATCTCAGTTACACCAAAGACGTATTTAAAAAAGGGCCGTCACAGAGGCTAACCCTGTGACCGGTGCCGGGCCCTGCCAGCTGAACCCCCCAGGGGTGGCGAGCGTCCAAGGTGAAGGAAGAGTCCTGTTGCCTGCTGCGACTGCGAGTATGCGGATGAGAAATGCAAACTGACAAAGTACTGGAGGGACGGGGATGTGTAAGCGCTCAGCGAACCACGCGGAAAAACTTTTATTGAGGCACATAATACCTGCAAGGAATAATGCAGGGATTAATTTGTTTCCCCGACCCGACAATTGCGTTTGCTTCATCTTGCTCGTGAAATTGCAAGTGGCGAGCCTCGGGCCTCCTGAAACATGCTCACTTTTTTTTTTTTTCCCCTCTTCTTTTTTTTGTCGAAAAACGCGTCCCATTGAAAAGTAGCATCGGATGTGCGAGCGCAATTAAAGCGAACAATCTTTGTGCCCGCGCGTTAATGGAATGTGAAGACATGTCAGTGTGGCAGCCGCGGATGTTGAAACACCTTTAACAAAACATGAAAGTTCATTACGAGAGGAAATCACATCGGGTAATAATGCCCACC